>OX345643.1:5242500-5487500 GCA_947044365.1 Petrosia ficiformis
ATGTAGTTTTAAAATGTAATTTGCTATTGTCATGTGTTATGACATGTAAGGATGTGGTTAAGAAACAAACAATGACCTATTGTAATGATGTATAATTATGCATTTCCTGTTCAAGATCTTCTAAATGTAGTATACATGTAGTTTTGTGTTTAAATAAAGGTTAGTTGGCTCAGAATCAGAACATACTCTGATCTGTTGTACATGTACACATAGGTTGGTTGGCTGAACCTGAATATATTGTAATTTGGTGTTATCAAGTGTACTTATGACATGTAAAGGATGTGGTAGAAAACAAACAATGACCTATTGTAATGATATATAGGTAGTTGGCGGCATGTCTTGTACAAGACCTTCTAAATCAGAATGTATTGTACATGTACATGTACACATGTAGTTTCTCTTAATAAAAATTTAATTTTGTGTTATCGTGTTATGACATGTAAGGATGTGGTAGGAACATGTATCATGTATACAAAGGTTAGTTGGCTCAGAATCAGAAAAATAATCTGTTGTACATGTACACATGTTGGTTGGCTCATCCTGTTGACAATTATTCTCTGAATCGGAAGAAATATAACATTTACTTGTGTAGTATAAGTTGGTTGGCAAGATCTTTAGGAAGTATAAACACATGTAGTGACGTACACACACACAAGTGGTTGACTTTTCCTGTGGAAGATCATTTCAAATATAATTTGTAATGAATGTAATGATGTACGTGTACATAGATTTGTTGATTTGTCCTGTTCTCCGAACACAAGGTGTAGTAATGCATATATTTGATTAACTCGCCTGCTTTTAGTCTCTCTGAAAGCAACACAAGCTAATACATATGTATGCTCTTTTAGTGATGCAGTTGGAATGAAGTGATAATATAATGAATGAAGTGAGGACAATGCTATTAAATTATGATGTTTTGTTAATTCCAAACAAATCTGTTTTCACATGCACATACATACTACATTCACAATTTTTTTAATTCTGCTAAAGAAACAATAATAGTATCAGGGCACTGTGAAGCAGCTGTGTTAGGTTAGCTTTAAAATGACATCTACATTGTACAAAAGTTTTGTCTTTCTGGAAATATATTAATTATAGCACGAGTAGGCGTGTTACAATTAATATATTTCTCGAAAGACAAAACTTTTGTAGATGTCATTTTAAAACTAACCTAACACAGCTGCTTATCAGATTTATAATTACCTTGCCTTCGGGCCTACGTCCCTCGTGCTAGGTGATTATAAATCTGATATAACACTCGTAGGTGTTATATATATATATATATATATATATATATATATATATATATATATATATATATAATTATATATACATGTATGATTTTCCATACATTTATATCAACATCTACATGTCCATTTCAACTGATGTAGTACATACATACATGTACCATGCATTATAATGACAATATACATGTACATACAGTGTTACAAGTACTGCTTTAATATTTCTAAGCTCTTTGTGACTGTGTTTTATGAATTTTATAAGCCATTGTGGCGGCTTGTTTGTTGTGTTTGTTAGTTAATTGTTTTTATGCCTTTTGCCAGCATGCTAGGCACATGAATTTTCATGTACATATAATATGTAAGCTAGTAATTAATTATCTCTCAAACAACTGATATGATAATTAATATTAATTAATATCACTATGTCTTCATTAGTATAATTATAGTAAAGTGTACTGAAGACATAGTTGTGTTAATTATCATATGTATGAGTACATTGTACACACATTATGTAAAGCCATACATTGTCAATCTTACAGTAATGAAATTATCATATTGATTAATGAGTACATTATCACCCACACAATACATATATATATAATTATGTAAAGCCGTACATTATGAATTATCATAATAATGAATATATTATCATATCACCCACACATTAATTATGTAAATTCGTATATATATAATTAATGCTGTACATTGTGAATATGTAATTATTATCATAATGATTAATGAGTACATTATTATCATCCTCACATTACATATATATAATTAATGCTGTACATTGTGAATATGTATTTATTATCATAATGATTAATGAGTACATTATTATCATCCTCACATTACATATATATAATTAATGCTGTACATTGTGAATATGTAATTATTATCATAATGATTAATGAGTACATTATTATCATCCTCACATTACATATATATAATTAATGCTGTACATTGTAAATATGTATTTATTATCATAATGATTAATGAGTACATTATTATCATCCTCACATTACATATATATAATTAATGCTGTACATTGTGAATATGTAATTATTATCATAATGATTAATGAGTACATTATTATCATCCTCACATTACATATATATAATTATATAAAGCTGTACATTGTGAATATGTATTTATTATCATAATGATTAATGAGTACATTATTATCATCCTCACATTACATATATATAATTAAAGCTGTACATTGTGAATATGTAATTATTATCATAATGATTAATGAGTACATTATTATCATCCACACATTACATATATATAATTAATGCTATACATTGTGAATATGTATTTATTATCATAATGATTAATGAGTACATTATTATCATCCTCACATTACGTATATATAATTAATGCTGTACATTGTGAATATGTTGATATATTATCATAATGATTAATGAGTACATTATTATCATAATGATTAATGAGTACATTATTATCATCCACACATTACGTTTATATAATTAATTAATTATATAAAGCTGTACATTATGAATATGTTGATATATTATCATAAAGATAATTGAGTACATTGCTATAAGCATGTGCATTGATGTCACTAATTTAATACATATGAATGGTTACTGAAGACCTAGTAATATTGAACCATTCTACATGTACGTATATCATTAGATTTATGACGAGGTAGTATATCCTGAATCCTAATACATGCATACACATGTAAACACTAGATAGGGAAGAAGCATTATAGTTACAACTTTGAGGTCATTGACGACAAATTCTTGTGTGTATGTGTGTCTCTGTGTGTATCTGTGTCTGTGTGTATCTATGTCTGTGTCTGTGTGTCTATGTGTGTCTATGTCTGTGTCTGTGTGTCTGTGCATGTCTATGTCTATGTGTCTGTGTGTCTGTGTGTCTGTCTGTGTTAGTTTGTGTGTCTGTGTCTGTGTATGTGTCTGTGTCTGTGCGTATGTGTCTGTTTGTTCGTGTGTGTATCTGTGTCTGTGTGTGTCTGTGTGTGTGTGTATCTGTGTGTGTGTGTGTCTGTGTGTGTGTGTCTGTGTGTGTGTATCTGTGTGTGTGTGTGTGTGTGTGTGTGTCTGTCTGTGTGTTTGATCTATAGTGGGTAGATTACTCATGAATTTTAAATTGGATATACTCATGAAGGCTCCATGCAGTCTTGGTAATGCAATACTGATAATAACTCTCACACTTAAACAAGACAGCCCATCACACTCATATTATATATAAACATAACATAAATATTATACGTGGAGTGGACACACATTAACTACCAGGACCACCCGAGACTGTACACATTACAGTATATAAAAACCACAAATGTTTACAATGTTTCACTATTATAATATAATACTAGATATCATAATGTTGAGGTCATCCAATAGCAGAGAGTAGACTATTTCAACTGATGTTTGTAGTCAACTACTTACTATAATTCTGTGAGCCACATGTCTGTGAAATTACTGTAGTGGGATGAGAAACTTACCAATCACTATGCAATTACATGTAATACAGTATCCATGACAACTTTGAACCACACATTAACAAAGATGGAATTGTATGATAAACGTAATTACCATGTTATTACAATCACTATTTGATTACATGTCAAGTAATACAGTATCCATGACAACTTTGAACCACACATTAACAAAGATAGAATTCTATGACAAACTTACCATTTTATTACAATCACTATGTAACTGCATGTAATACAGTATCCATGACAACCTTGAACCTCATATTAACAAAGATAGAATTCTATGACGAACTTACCATTTTATTACAATCACTATGTAACTGCATGTAATACAGACAACCTTGAACCTCATATTAATAAAGTATACTGTATTGGTAGTCATTGTGCCATTCCTACATACTTACTCACAATGCTATTAGCATACCATGTCCCTGAACTTATCTATTTTGTAAACCAATAGGAAAGTATTGTTTGTTGATTAAAGTCTTCTCTTCTGGAGGTATGTAAACGATATGCTGGTATGTAAATATTCCATTCTCAATTTTGTAGAAAATCAACAAATTCTGTTATCTTAGGAGACATTTGTCAATGATCATACTGTTTTAACTAGTGTTGCACCTATACAGCAATTTGCCTATATGATTTTATGCCTATATTTCATAATCCATATTGCAGATCTGATTCGATATTGTCTGTGTGAAATGTATAGTTGTATTTATCTAGTTTACAACTGTTCACACATGGTACAGTGTTAATTATTCTATTGTTTGTGTGCTATACATTCAGCCCAAAGTACATTGTACATGTAGTTACAGGCATATTCAGCCTTGGTTGCACACATCTTCAAATTGTACTTGTGCAGTTTGACAATAATGTAATCTGCAAAGCCTGAAAATTATTGTGTAAGCTGTGTAGGCAATGTATAGGCAATGCAGTTGCCTATACTGATACTCTGCCTATATCTTCAATATAGGCACCTATTCAGATCCCTATACTAGTATAGATGCAACCCTAGTTTTAACTCTTCCCGGTATTTACATGTGTATGTATATGTTAGGATTCAGGATGTTAGTCGTATTACGTAACATTAGTATATCATACGTCTTCAGTGACTACTCATACATAATAGTAATAATACTACCATATCATAAGTCTAATAATATATGTAGAATGGTTGTAATAGGTCTTCAATGACTACTCATACATAATACACTATTAAATTAGTGACTAATCTTACATACCACATTTCAATGTGTAAAATAGGTAAGTAGTAACCATGGAGATTTGATTGAAGGGCTGCTATTGGTCTAACCCACAAAACAGGTAAGTAGTAACCAAACATGAAGATTTGATTAACATAATTGAAGGGCTGCTAATTATATTGGTCTAACCCACAAAACAGGTAAGTAGTAACCACTTAAACATGATGATTTGATTAAAATAATTGAAGGGCTGCTAATCATTATATTGGTCTAACCCGCAAAAACAGGTAAGTAGTAACCACTTAAACATGACGATTTGATTAAAATAATTGAAGGGGTGCTAATCATATTGGTCTAACCTGCAAAACAGGTGCAGATAAAAATTAAAGAAATAAAAAATATTTCATATCACTTTTGATAGTGGCTAGTTTTAATGACGATTTGATCAGTTGATTTTTGGTTAGTCCACTATAGTGATGTACCGATAATCAGATTGGTAATCGTTATCGGTCATTATCAGCCATTTTGTTAGTATTGGTATCGGTTATTTCTGAAAGATGTAACCGATATTGTAAAAAGTGTACCAATAATGTCATTTCTAGTTATTATAGCATCATTAATTGCTTTTATGATACTCATAATTATTGCGAAAATGATCTATTTCGTTGAAAGAATCAGAAACCAATAGGTAGATATAATATCGGATCAGCATCGGTTATCGACACATATCTAAAGTAGTTATCGGTTTATCGGAATATTGATAAAATCTCTTATCGGTACGTGTACATCACTGGTCCACTATAGTCCTGAGCCCTTCAATCAGATTACATTCTCCAATACACTTACTAATTTATTAAACCTTTTAAAAATAATGATGACTACACAAGAGTCAATAATCCTGCATGGCTGGTGGAGTTTATTTGTAGTACTCCAAAATAATATAATTATGGAAAGTAGATATTAAATGTCAGTCAACTGTGTTGTTCGTTTGTCGCATGACTGACGCTAATCCCATTTATAGAATGTATTATATTACTCCAAATAATCAGAGATCATGTAACGTGTTAATTTATTGCATGATAGTCACATTGACTGCCAGAATTTATTCAATAATATAATTACTGAAAGTACATAACAAATGCCAGGTAACTGTGTTGTTCATTTATTGCATGACTGACTGCTAATGCCATTTATAGAATGTATCATATACTACTCCAATAATAGAATGACTGGACTATATGGAGATCATGTGAGTCAATTTATTGGATGATAGTCACACTGACTGCCATAATCTATTCATACTTTGTAAAGGTCATTCATGTTCACCATGACCTCAGAAAAATGTTCATAACTTTAGTTTGGAATGTCCAACAATCTTGTTACCTGCACCATTTTCATATAATTATCCTTCCCGTTCTTTTTTGTGTGTATCAAATTTCAGTCCATTGCTTAAGTTGCAACATATCATGTATTAACCTTATAACATTAAACTATACACTATAATTATATATAAAGTCATCACATCATAATTTTGAGGACATCGTGAATGTGAACAGACTCTAGTATGGTTGCATTCAGCTATATCACCATATCACAATTATCTATGTTGCAATCAGTCATTTTAGTAATATAACATGCATATAATACATAAATTAGCTTTCATAAACACTATTGAGGCTGTATGTTAGAGGAGAAACAACAGCAACAAAGTCTATAATTTCAGTCTGTGCTCTGCTTGTACTCATTATTAACTCACATTAAGGATAATAATATGCAACATTTGTAGTGTTTACATTAGTGCAATAATTGTATTAAATAAATGTCAATATTGCCCATTCCTACATTGTAGTTCGCCAAACAATTATAGAATTACTATACCATGTAAAAAAATGTATTGTATAATAGAATCCATTTATAGTGAACTTTAATGGATTGACTATATGAGCATATGTGAATTAAATACCAATGTTTTATTTATGGAATGACTCCATTTCTGATACATGTACATCCAACAACAAACCCTAACTCACATTCACGATGACCTTAAAATTGACTTTATATGCAACAAAATTTATAATGTATAGTTTAATGTCATAAGGTTAATACATGATTATACTGTAACTCAATAACTTATATGTACTATAGTGTATAGTTTAATGTCATAAGGTTAATACATGATTATACTGTAACTCAATAATGAAGCAATGGATTGAAATTTGACATACACAAAAAAGAATGGGAAGGATAATAATTAAAATGGTGCAGGTAAAAAGATTGTTGGTCATTCCAAACTAAAGTTATGAACATTTTTCAGAGGTCAAGGTGATTCATACAAGTGCTTTAGTGACCTACTAAGTTAATAACCTAACCACTGAACCACATAATATCAAATTCATGTTCACTCTGACCTCAGAAAAATGTTTATAACTTTAGTAAGCTATCTTTTTAGCCACTCCATTTTCATATAATTATCCTTCCCATTGTTTTTCATGCATATTCAAATGTTTGCTTCATTATTGAGTTACAGTATAATAATGTCTGTCTGTTTGTCTGCATTCTTGCTTGCTTGTTTGCTTGCTAGATTTCCTGCCTGCCTTCAATTATACAATAATGAAGCAAAAATTTGAATATGCAATGGAAGGATAATTATATGAAAATGGAGTGGGTAAAAAGATAGCTTACTAAAGTTATGAACATTTATCTGAGGTCAGAGTGAACATGAATTTGATATTATGTGGTTCAGTGGATAGGTTATTATGTATTAACATTAAACTATACACTATATTACATATAAAACGATCACATCCTACTTTTGAGGTCATCATGAATGTGAACAGAGCTTACCTAATATAGTACTAATATCATTCTAATATCAAATCCTAACTAACTTCCTAATATAGTACTAATATCATGAAATACATATGATTCCATTACTCTAGTATGCCCTGACCACCGAATATCATATCCTAACTACCTACTATAGTACTAATATCATGAAATACATATGATTCCATTACCCCAGTATACCCTGACCACCTAATATCATATCCTAACTACCTAATATAGTACTAATATCATGAAATACATATGATTACATTATCCCAGTATACCCTGACCACCTAATATCATATCCTAACTACCTACTATAGTACTAATATCATGAAATACATATGATTACATTATCCCAGTATACCCTGACCACCTAATATCATATCCTAACTACCTACTATAGTACTAATATCATGAAATACATAAGATTCCGTATACCCTGACCACCTAATATCATATCCTAACTACCTACTATAGTACTAATATCATGACATACATAAGATTCCATTACCCTGACCACCTAATTAATATCATATCCTAACTACCTAATATAGTACTATTATCATGAAATACATATGATTACATTACCCCAGTATAACATGACCACCTAATATCATATCCTAACTACCTACTATTATCATGAAATACATATGATTCCATTACCCCAGTATACCCTGACCACCTAATATCATATCCTAACTACCTAATATAGTACTAATATCATGAAATACATATGATTCCATTACCCCAGTATACCCTGACCACCTAATATCATATCTTAACTACCTAATATAGTACTAATATCATGAAATACATATGATTACATTACCCTAGTATACTCTAGTATACCCTGACCACCTAATATCATATCCTAACTACCTAATATAGTACTAAAATACATATGATTACATTACCCTAGTATACTCTAGTATACCCTGACCACCTAATATCATATCCTAACTACCTAATATAGTACTAAAATACATATGATTACATTACCCTAGTATACTCTAGTATACCCTGACCACCTAATATCAGATCTTAACTAGTAGTAATATCATGAAATACATAATTACGATTACAGTACCCTAACCACCTAATATCAAATCTTAACTATATGTATTAATTATAAATCATAAAATACAAAATGATTCAGCTGATATCCATGGCAACCAACTAAGTATGTATGTTATCACTGGGAAATATTATGAGTTTAAATACTAATGCATGTGACAATGCAAGTATTCAACAAGTGATATTACCCACTATCTGAGTGGCAACATCTTTATTGTACTACCATCTTATGCCACACGTTCATATTGAGATAACAAAGTGATTTTTAGGATGTGATAAAATATTATCAAGGGCTCGTTTGTAGTTCAAATACATGTTTGGCATTGTTGTAATTTAAACACAATAGATGTTGTAAACTATTTTTGACTCCCAGCAACTGAACTTCACTCTTTCACATTTTTGTCAATTTTTAACTTTGTTCACTGTAGCACAAAATTGTTGCATACATGGAAATAGAACACCTTTCTATTTGAGGCAGCATATTGATTGTTATATTCTACAATGAACTTGTTATAATATTTAAAACATGCTACTATGAAAGTTGCCTCATGTATATGGCCTTTAACCTCATGCCATGGTATAAACATGTTTTTAGAACAGTTGTAATAATAATAAATAATACTCCACTACTATTTACAACTTTGTCTTCGTAATAGTTATAGTGAATCTATTGTAAGTGTAGAATGATGTTGTTTGAGCTAACCATAACGTCATATAACTAAAACCCTTTTAGTAAGGCATTATGACTTTTAGTTAACTAAACTATAACTAAATTACAGGTCTGCAGCAAAAAATAAATGAAAATTGGCCAATAATGGGCACTTTTAGTTAGTTAACTAAAACTAAAACCCTTTTAGTAAGCCTAATATTACGTACCTTAGTTAAACTATAACTAAACTAAAATTGTGATAAACTCGTCATACGTGGTCAGTATTTGTCAAACTAAAACAACACTAGTGTAAAAACATGTTGTTTTGAAAGGACCTCGAGTTCTTTGAACAGCTTGGTTCATCATACCAGGTTTATTGCCCTTTTGATGTCATGAATTAGTTAGTGGTTAAAAACCCAAACACTCCCTAGACATAAAACTATACTTTACACTCGTAGCAGGTGTATTGTAGTAACACACATTAATATTCGCATACCAATAGTCATAGATCAAAAGAAAATTCCAGTAAGTGTGAACATACTAAAGTGTTGTGATTGTAATATTAATAATGATGTTTTTAAATGTGTATCCCAAGCCTTGACTATATCTCCAACTGCTCAACTATAGAGTTAAAATGTATATAGAAACATCAAAATGACTTGTTGCAGAGTTTTATTGACATTACATGAACAGAATCCCATAGACGTGATACACTTAATGATTCAAGATCGACTTACTATATATGTTCGTAAATAACAATACATAAACAATACACAGAATCTCAGACATGATTTATATAATGATAAATCTATTTGTTAATGACTTATTATATATGTCCAAATATAAATGAATCTCAGATATGATTTATATAATGCTTAAATAAGTAATGTCACTTTAACCTATTAAAGTACACACACAGGTATAGAGAATGAGGTCATTTAAACTACATGTAATTAGTAAACAAATACTCTACATGAACTTTTTATTCCCAATTCACTTAATGATAAATATTTAGGCTACATAAATTTCAAAACTCAATATTAAAACCTGGAGATATAAATACACTTAATTGTGTAATGAATGGTGTTCCTTTATGCTCTTAAAATATACATTAATATAGTTACTATGATGACCTTGTACTACAAATAACCATGGCAACGGTATTAATGTCCAGTCAATAGATGTCTCAAGGGTACATCTCACATTTCAACAACTCTACTATGGTAGTGCTTGTTAAGAACAGAATGGTACACATCATTCTCATTGCAATTTATATTACAGTATATAAATACATGTATACATGTAATGGGAACTGTTATATAATTTATATTACAGTATATAAATACATGTATACATGTAATGGGAACTGTTATATAATTTATATTACAGTATATAAATACATGTATACATGTAGTGGGAACTGTTATATAATTTATATTCTTATGAATTGTTCTGTATTTCCATAATGAGGATTTTAATTATAACATGCCTATATTAATTTATATATAATAATATAATTATAGTTCTTCTAAGTAGTTATAATTATGGTGTTGATTAACTTAAAAGGCTCTTGATATTGGCTACTGCTATAGACCTGTTTTTGTAGGTCATTCATGTTCACATTGACTTGTGAAAAATGTTTATAACTTTAGTTTGGGAATGACCAGTAATCTTTTTACCTGTACCATTTTCATATAATTATCCTTCCCGTTCTTTTATGTGTATGTCAAATTTCAATCTATTGATATTTACAGTATTAATCTTATGACATTAAACTATACACTATAGTACATATAAAGTCATTTTGAGGTCATTGCGAGTATAAACAGCTTTTACTTTATTGAACTCTATCCACTTTAAATTCCAAGATAATTGTAATTGTATATCAATACTGTTTATTTCCAGTAGACAGATGGCTAAACAGTACCCTCTTTCTTCTCTAGAGTGAGATAAATTCTATAGTATCCTGTTGTAACATAACATCATGAATATCATTATTACATCACATGATAGGCTGTGGAATACCATGTATGTACAAACGTACATATATCCAGTCACTACTGCTATAGACCTGTTTAGCTATAGTAATTACTTCAACACTAAGGTCATTCATGTTCATGTTGGCTTCTGAAAAATGTTTATAACTTTAGTTTGGAATGACCAGTAATCTTTTTACCTGTACCATTTTCATATACTTATCCTTCCCGTTCTTTTATGTGTATGTCAAATTTCAATCTATTGATATTTACAGTATTAATCTTATGACATTAAACTATACACTATAGTACATATAAAGTCATTTTGAGGTCATTGCGAGTATAAACAGCTTTTCCTATATTGAACTCTATCCACTTTAAATTCCAAGATAATTGTAATTGTATATCAATACTGTTTATTTCCAGTAGACAGATGGCTAAACAGTACCCTCTTTCTTCTCTAGAGTGAGATAAATTCTATAGTATCCTGTTGTAACATAACATCATGAATATCATTATTACATCACATGATAGGCTGTGGAATACCATGTATGTACAAACATACGTCTTATATGTACATACGTATATTCATGTTTCGAATGTAACATAATATCTATAGTATTTTAGATGTTACGAGAAAATTCTAAAAATTGCAAATGCATCTAATTATATGTTAACAAGTACATATATGTATGTACTTTTACCATATTTGGTAGGGTGAATGTCAGCACCATCATGTGATAGATATATTCATGGCATATGAAGTGGTTAAAATAATCTTTCCATTTTACACTTCCATAAATAGAGATCAAAGCTGGTGCTCTCGAATCTGATAATAGTCAGTGTTATATATATATTTGGTAAAATAAAATTTAACTTCCGGCATCTGCATCAACTTAGGAAATTATTTATCATTGTTATATTATATATATTAAAAGTCTCTTATTATTAATAATCATACTGCAGTAGGCCAGCATAGTTGAAGTTTTAGTAATTAATGTTCATGTTCTTCACCTTGACCTTAACTTGGCAGCTAGTACCAACAATCTTTTTACTTGCACCATTTTCATATAATTATCCTTTCCATTCTGTGTGTTAAATTTCAATCCATTGCTTCATTATTTACAGATAATCATGTATTAACCTTATGACATTAAACTATACACTATAGTACATATAAATTATTGAGTTACAGTATAATCATGTATTAACCTTATGACATTAAACTATACACTATAGTACATATAAATTATTGAGTTACAGTATAATCATGTATTAACCTTATGACATTGAACTATACATGATGATGTTCATAACAGTCATGTACTCTATGTCATGTATGACGGTGACAAGATTAGTAATTTCAGTCTACGATGGGCTATTAATTACTACTTCAAATACATGATATATAATTTGATGTACATGTAACCATAGTAATAAATAGGTCAATCATACATTACTTCAAACACATGAAACATAATTCATGTACATATAACCATGGCTACATACAGCTTTAAACACATGAAACATAATTTATGTACATATACATGTAACCATGGCTACACATATAGCTTTAAACACATGAAACATAATTTATGTACATGTAACTGAACAAGGTCAGTCTCTTTTAAGTGTCACATATACACTAAATAATAATTTCACACACACACACACACAATTAGAGCTGGGTGATATTGATATTTAGCATAGCTGATTACTCCAGTTGTACTTGTGAAATTATTGCATATGATTATATAATTACCCAAACCTTAACAGTACACACACACACACACACAATTAGAGCTGGGTGATGTTCATATTTAGCATAGCTGATTACTCCAGTTGTACTTGTGAAATTATTGCATATGATTATATAATTACCCAAACCTTAACAGCACACACACACACACACACAATTAGAGCTGGGTGATGTTCATATTTAGCATAGCTGATTACTCCAGTTGTACTTGTGAAATTATTGCATATGATTATATAATTACCCAAACCTTAACAGCACACACACACACACACACAATTAGAGCTGGGTGATGTTCATATTTAGCATAGCTGATTACTCCAGTTGTACTTGTGCAATTATTGCATATGATTACACATGTATATAATTACCCAAACCTTAACAGCACACACACACACACAATTAGAGCTGGGTGATGTTCATATTTAGCATAGCTGATTACTCCAGTTGTACTTGTGCAATTATTGCATATGATTATATAATTACCCAAACCTTAACAGCACACACACACACACACACACACACACATATATATATAATATTACATAATTTAATGGATACAAGATTATGTATCTTTTCAAATGGACTAATCACTTTCATAATATTATTGTAATAATAGTCCCTCGTTTCATTCCAGGTATTATTAATATCATAATAAATAAGAATCTTCAATGTTTGTGTCATGTGTGGCATTTGATAGAAAATACATTATCTTTCAATCAATTATCTCTTGTGTGGAATAATAATCAATCAATTCTTTTGTTGATGGAAATTAAATATTTCTAGCCGTTTAGTTAACAACTTATGTAATATACTTTAATGGTTATTTATTGACCACCCTCTGAAAGTAATATGTGTGTATATGAATGCAAGCATGTGTATGTGTGTCTATGTATCTCTGTGCGTCACTGTGTCTGTCTCTGTATCGGTGTGTATGTGTGTGTTTATATGTCTGTCCATGTATATGTGTACTGAACTGTATTCACATTCAAAACTAGATACTAGTGATGCACTGATGAGAGATTTTACCAATATTCTGATAAACTAATAATTACTGTAGATATATGTACTGATAACTGATACCGATCTGGTATTATATCTACCTTCTGGTTTCTGATTCTTTCAATGATAATGAGCATTTTCTCATGATTATGATTATCGTACAAGCAATTAATGATGCTATAATTACAAGAAATGACATTATTGATACATTTTTTCCAATATCAGTTACAAATAACTGATACCCATACTAAAAATAATGACTGATAATGACCAGTACTGATTACTGATGCGATTATCGGTACATCACTACTAGATAGTAGATACTATATAATTTATTTAGATCACTGAATGTAAGTAATGTTTTTCTATATTCTCAAGCAGTTGTATTCCAAGTAATGTTCAATTCTATAACTAATGTGGTTTGGAGCCTTTTTAGTAAGTACTACTATAACATCTGGTATGGTTAATGAGAGCAGTGTTCTGCCCACACTGGTTGGCACTGGTCGGGAATAACCACCATTCAGATGAATTAACTTCAGATGAATTAACCACCACCTCTCAGATGAATTAACCACCTCTCAGATGAATTAACCACCTCTCAGATGAATTAACTTAACCACCTCTCAGATAATACATGTGTAGGCTACTGAGACAGTACTAAGTATATACTGGGTAAACAGCACTAAATGCAAGTTAGAATCCAACTACCACTCTAAATACCCTTGGCAGAACTGTAGAAAGTATAATAATGAAGTAGGTATAACTGCTAATGAATGAGTACAATAAGGGTAATTAAAGATGAATTAAGCTTACATAATCTGCAATCCCCAATGACCAAAATCAGTGCTTTCATATGTACTGAAACAACCCTCAATATACCATAAAAGTAGAATATAAGATTGTACAAATATATAGGTGCAATATATGCACGGTTGTGTACTTTCTGAAATTGTTTTACATAAACATGTTATTGCTAAGTCTATTGTCATAAATCATGCACATATGAGCCCTTCTATACCTGGATAAGGTACAGGGAGGGGTGATAGAATGTACATGGTATACATGGATACCTAGTATCCATACCAGCTTCCATACCAGCCCTTCTATGCCTGGATAAGGTATAGGGAATATACATAGGTACCATGGTTAAGTTGTGGCAGTACTGGACATGTATGGCACATATGGTGTGTAGTAAAGTCTGTTCACATTCACGATGACCTCAAAAATGGACTTTATATGTGCTATAGTGTATAGTTTAATACATGATTATACTGTAACTCAATAATGAAGCAATGGATTGAAATTTAACATACACAAAAAAAAATGGGAAGGATAATTATATGAAAATAGTGAAGGTAAAGATTATTGGTCAAACTTTTGAACATTTTCCTGACCTGAGCTTTAGTTGCATGAAATATGGGCATGTGGCAGTTACATGAGATATGGGCATGTGGCAGTTACATGAGATATGGGTATGTGACAGTCACATGAGATATGGGCATATAGTAGTTATAGAATGGGTATGTCAAGTCTAATCCATCTTTGTAACTTCTCAAAAGTATTTAATTTACAAACTATCAAATGTTTGAGGATATTAATAGTCAATTGGATATGGAGCTTTATATGTCAACAAAACTAGTGAGAACGTGTATGGTTGTGTGTGTGTGTTTATGTGTGTATGTATCCACATGTGTGAGTGTGTGTATGTATGAGTTTGTGTTTGTGTGTTGAGTGTGTGATTAAGGAAGTCCTGTATGTAAGCATTTTGTTTTAATCTGGTCTACCACATTTACTTTTAACCACAATTTTATTAAGTTAGATATATGTGGTCCTTTTACCTTGGTTTCTACATGAGATTAAACTATGGATTCTACACCACAATGTTAATTTAATATAATAGTTTATTTTAAAATATCTAAACTACTGTGTACATTCCCAGAAAGATTGGTGACCTTTTACAGGTACTGGTATGTATATATGTACATTAGTGATTACAAACATTGATCTTTTACAAGTAAGTACATGCATTTTGCCCTTTCACATGTACATAACTATGTATACATGTATTCATTGTATTTGCTAAATGGAGCAGTTCTCATGGTAAAATAGACACTATTGTTTTTATATAAGTACATCTATTCTTATTAAGTTGTACGTTTTGATAAACTGACTACATCCAATCTCACTATACAGTTTATACAATAGTAATAATTATTTTACTATCACAACACACATACAGACACACAGACACAGACACACACACACAGACACACACACACACACACACACACACACACACACACACACACACACACACACACACACACACACACACACACACACACACACACACACACACACACACACACACACACACACACACTTTAAAGCTGTTGCTCCCTTTTTATATTCATCATCGTAGTAACAGATTTACCTCGATATTTCTGTGTTCTTAAATTCTTGTGTATGTAGTATGCTATTCTGTTAAAACTTTACAAAAATAATATTTCTCGTAATAATTCATTTTAATGGTATTCACTTATTAACAACATTAAGAAGTCTATTATCATTCCATTTGGACATGGGAGACCTTCGGCATCTCACAGTTTTTGCATTCTATAAGTTGTGATCAAAACAATCAATTAAATTAAGTGTGTTTTGTTGGTACCTAAGTAGGTGTGTATGTATCTACAAATACATTCCACACATAAGCTCCACATTGGCTACGTAGGTGGTTAATGCTATGATGGAAAGTTTACTAAACTATGTAATGTAATATGCTCTTTGTAAAGAGGTAATAAACAATCCAGTTTGGTATACACTGGTGATCAAATGAAGGACAGGTCACGACTTTTGTGGGGTGAAATAGTGAAGGTTTAAAGGTGGATTGCTCAGTATCCAGGCAACTGGTAATGGTATCTAGAAATGCTGATTTTGATTAATGTTTGTTGTGTGGAATGATATACAGAGCTTGATCTTTGCTCAGTCGAAAAATATTTCAGACACAATAACTTGACGTAGAAAAAATACACTTTTTGTGAAGTATGAAAATTAAATTCCCTTCTTTTTAAACAATTTCATTTACTCGTTTGAGAGCTAATCCATGTGTGAAAGCACCATAACTAAACGGAACTACCTCTACATTAACATTCATTTACAAGCTTCAGAAGAGCTAACATATAAAGCACTGGAACTTGTGCTACATTACAAATTTAGTAGTTATTTAATTTTCTTAATTCACATATTTTGGTTTTGGGTTACTGTATTTAAGTCCACTATGTCTCTCGGGCTTTCTTTACTGGAAGATGAATATCATTATAAAATGATATATATCTCTCTGTGTTGTACCCACTGGCTCCAACTGAAGGAGACTAGACAATATTGCAACCACTAATATTATTCATTGGTGTCATGAATATCGTTACAATGTAACAGCTGTACCAGAGAAATGGAGTAAATGCTTTCACATTGATGTAATATAATTATAAACCATCCGTCAAGTCTATTTGTTTATTAACTTGAAATCAGATCATTCTGTGGATTATTAACAAATCTAGTGCAACAGTTAATAACATTGTAGCCTCATCTTCATATTCATTGGAGTTTATCTACTAATACAAACAAATAGACATTCACATTTGGACCCTGACAAAAATGGTGTCAACTTACTTTGGTAAGGTTTGATCCAGGTATAGGATTCTCATCCTCCCTTTCTAGCTAGATAGGTTGTAATATCATATCTGAGGTCAGTTGGTAACTTAACAATATAAATCACCGAAAAATAGAATTTGAAACGACAACACTGTATCGTTGGGATACAATTTATGGATTATAATTACCTAATCGTTACACTAACTGTGGTTGCATGTGAAGTCTGCAATCCAAATGTGTAACTCAGTTTATGATCCTGTGCGTGAGGAAGGTAGCTACTTCTGCTTACCAAAACATTATTTTTCACTGAATTTTAACAAGTAATTAAGCTAATTAAAGCTAATTAATTGTGCAGTTGTAGATCTTCAACCAAAACAGCATACATCGGAACTACAACATTAACAATGAACAAACATCATATTTACATCTACCCAGATTATGTTTAATTATAATTATGTAGAATTGGCTGATAATCCAATTTTTATCAGACAATCTTCTAATAGTTGTGTTTATGATTTAATTGACTCCAAGTGGTCTCGCCAACATTTTTGTTTCCGTTTCCTCTCCCTACTATATAAAAGAGAATCTTGCTTCGATATTCAAGTAATTCAACGAGTGACTAAAAAGCACAAACAAACCAAAACAGTAATGGCTGAAGATACTGGAGTATACCAGACTAGTCTGGATGATCGCTATACCTTCCTGCGTCAAGCAGGCAAAGGAACGTATGGAACTACCTGGATCGCCATCGACAAACACACGAATATGAAAGTAGCTGTCAAGGCAATCAGCAAAACCAGCACCAACAGGACTACATTCAAGAAGGAGCTGAAATACAGCAAACATTTGAGTAAGCACTCTCACATCATCTCCACACACGAAACGGCATTCGAAACCAAGACATCCTATGTGATGGTGCAGGACTATGCACCTGGTGGAGACCTATTTGACGCCATTGAGCCAGAAGTTGGACTGCATGAAACCAAAGCTAGACTATATTTTGGCCAGATAGCTAAGGCACTCGAGTACATGCATAGCAAGAAGCTGGTACACAGAGATCTCAAACCAGAAAACATAGTTTTAGGAGACATCGAAGGAACTTTCATTCAACTAATTGATTTCGGAATGACTCTAAGAACTGGTACACATGTTTCTCGAGTCTGTGGAAGCATCCCATATACTCCACCAGAGATATGTAATGCAACCGATGATATTGGTTTCTTTGTTGAACCCTCTTGTGATGTCTGGTCAGCTGGAGTACTTCTATTCTGTATGCTTACAGGCAGTTTTCCCTGGGAGCAAGCAACAATGAGTGATCCCAACTTTGCTGAGTTTGTTCGCTGGCAAACTGGTCATGGCCCAGTTCCACATATGTGGAAGGAATTCTCTCCTCAGCTGATGGAACTTTTCCATAAGCTGCTAGCACTTGACCCCAAGAGCCGTTGTCAAATCAGTGAAGTTCACAAGTATTTAAACATGGTTTGGTTTAATAATCAAATCCCCATCTACCCATCATATAACTATCACAATTTCCAGACTCAACTAATGGATTCGTATAGCACATCTTCATCTCAATGTGGGCTAAGTGTGGACTGGCAATTGACAGTCAATCATCACTACCACCAAAGTGCTGTTGCATGTTCATAAGCTCCCTTTCATCTTCCATGCAGTTTAGCTTATGTTCATGTAGTGCATCGATGTAACACACAATTTTGTCATTAATCGGAAATTTGGCTGGTCCATGTAGTGACAACAGAACTTCTTTTGGAGTAAAATCACAGAAGTCGTGACTATGATTCCGATTCAATCCTGGCAGTGTTGAACGCTGAAGAAATGAACACTAATTTATTTTTTACTTGATACAGATATGATATATTTAATGATGATTCTTTATAATTTAATTTCTATATTCTTCACTTTACTTCTTTTAAAAATTTATAATTATAATCTTATATCACTTTATGAATTATATGAAAAAAAGATTTGAATCAAACAATTATGAATTAATTCATCATGTAGTGTTATGGTGTCGTGTACTATTAGAAATGAATATGCCTTCACGGGTTCCTGGGGTATAGACAACTAGAATCTTTGCATGCAGGCAGAAGTTTATGTCTACTCATGTACTATTAATTAATGAATATACCTTCATTATGGGTTCCTGGGACGTATATAGACAGCTAGAATCTTTACATGCAGGCAGAAGTTTATGGCCTACTCATGTACTATTAATTAATCAATATGCCATTTTTTTCCATTATGGGTTCCTGGGATGTATATAGACAGCTAGAATCTTTGCAAGCAGAAGTTTATGTCTACTCATGTACTATTAATTAAATGAATATGCCTTACTTTTTTTTCATTATGGGTTCCTGGGACGTATATAGACAGCTAGAATCTTTACATGCAGGCAGAAGTTTATGCCTACTCATGTACTATTAATTAATGAATATGCCATTTTTTTTTTCATTATGGGTTCCTGGGAGACAGCTAGAATCTTTGCAAGCAGAAGTTTATGTCTACTCATGTACTATTAATGAACTTTGAAATCACCTTAGTTGGCAGAAGTTTAGTTTCATACATATTCATCAGGACATCAGCCAACTAAGGTGTTAATTAATATTCCAGTAATGTAGTCTTTCTTACACAGCTAAAAAGAACTTATAGTCACAACTTCTCTTTATAATTATACTGTGTGCAAAACGTGTAGGCATATGAGTTTTTTTTTTAATCAGCTTGTTTACTATCATTTGATCAAAGCTTGATCGCAGATCAGATTTCCAGAGACATGCTGTCTACCGCTAGCTCATAATTGTCACGTGGGCGAGGTGCTAGCGCGCGCTACAGGAAATGCGTCTATATAAATAAGCCAACAACGTCAGAGTAGACCAGTTGAACACAGCGAAACACAAGCGAAAGAGCACTTATCACTACAATAAGTAATGGCTACAGAAACTACTGGAGTATACCAGACTAGTCTGGATGAGCGTTTTACATTCCTGCGCCAGGCAGGAAAAGGAACGTATGGAACTACCTGGATCGCCGTCGATAAAGATACCAACCTGAAAGTAGCTGTCAAGGCAATCAACAAAGGCAGCACCAACAGAACTACATTCAAGAAGGAGCTGAAATACAGCAAACATTTGAGCAAACACAATCACATCATCTCCACACACGAAACAGCATTCGAAACCAAGACATCCTATGTGATGGTGCAGGACTATGCACCTGGTGGAGACCTATTTGACGCCATTGAGCCAGAAGTTGGACTACATGAAACCAAAGCTAGACTATATTTTGGCCAGATAGCTAAGGCACTCGAGTACATGCATAGCAAGAAGCTGGTACACAGAGATCTCAAACCAGAAAACATAGTTTTAGGAGACATCGAAGGAACTTTCATTCAACTAATTGATTTCGGAATGACTCTAAGAACTGGTACACATGTTTCTCGAGTCTGTGGAAGCATCCCATATACTCCACCAGAGATATGTAATGCAACCGATGATATTGGTTTCTTTGTTGAACCCTCTTGTGATGTCTGGTCAGCTGGAGTACTTCTATTCTGTATGCTTACAGGCAGTTTTCCCTGGGAGCAAGCAACAATGAGTGATCCCAACTTTGCTGAGTTTGTTCACTGGCAAACCGGTCATGGCGCAGTTCCTCATATGTGGAAGAAATTCTCCCCTCAACTTTTGGAACTTTTTAGTAAGCTGCTGGCTATCAATCCAAAGGAACGCTGTCGAATTGGTGAAGTTCACAAGTACTTGAAAGAGCCTTGGTACTCTCGCAACCTTAGTCAGCTTGACGAAAACCCATTCTACAATCTTAGCCCAAATTATCAGAGCTTACAGGCTCAAGGATACAGTGTTGAACAATTAGTTGACACTTACCATACACCCAACTCACAGTGTGGACTAAGCATAGACTGGCAGTTTGGAGCCAACCCTCTCTGCCAACCTGTAGGATGTTCATAACCAACTCCCTCCGTTCCTCAGTATGTATATGTAAGCAACCAACAACAGAACGTGGCTGGCCCATCAAACAAGAAGTCATCCTCTATATACAGACAACAGTCAGTTGAAACACAGTACTACAGAAGCAGATGCTAACCAGAATGTAGGTATACTGCAGGTATTAATAGTTAATGTAACTGTAATAATAATGTAATGATAATTATAATTATAAAGAATAATGATAATAATTATTGTAAGTTATATAATTATAATAATCTAAATAAATCAAGTTAATTTAGATCTACTTAAACGATAGGCAAATTATGTTTTACTATAAAGCTCTTTGCTGGTAAAGAGTACATATTTTTATATAATAAATACTTTATATATTTTTATCTAAATTTTACATATAATTTTTTTTTTACTACCAATTTATACTATTTTAAATTGTGCTCAAATGACTTTGTGTTCAACTATTTCAAGTGGAAAGATTTTTTTTCTGTAACAATTGCTTTTCTATTTTATTTGTTCGAATATTAAAATGTTTTATGTGACTTGTTTGACAATAATAAAAGGTTTTTGAAAACTCAAATCTGAAAGTGATCAATGGGACAATGCATGGTGACAGTATTATACATGCAATGTACTGGGTTTAGTGAAGTACTAGTATGACAGTACCATTCCTCATTACCTTATATATCATATGACACAATACATGTGCAAGAGTAGGAGTATATATTGAATACCATAAAATTACTACTAAGCTTTGACAGCCCTGAATTAAATCTGTAGGACTGAGTAAACAGATCCCAAATAAGGTAGTGTTTGTTTATATTAAAACTAATTGAGATAGCACCTCTTTAGCCATTGTGTGAATGGTTTGTCATTTTCTTGGGAGTTGTTTACTGTCGTTTAAATATGTTCTCAATGTTCCAACAGAGATTTGATATTATTAAACTGATCACTGTATGCATAATTAAAGTCTGTTCACATCCACAATGACCTCAAAATAGACTTTATATGTCACAGGTATATTATACAGTAACTCATGAATAGATTGAGTTTTGACATACAAAACAAAAAGAATGGGAAGGATAATTATATGAAAATGGTGCAGGTAAAAATTTGTTGGTAATTCCAAACTAAAGCTATGAACATATATTTACTGAGGTCATGGTGAACATCTTCCGAATATTTTGTACACATTACATATTTTTCACTAACATCACTAAATGTATTTGTATCATTGTGTGAGTCTACGTGCAGAACAATGCCAAGCCTATATGGTAACACACACCATAATGTATAACACAGTCGATTAATAATACGTATAATAATCGACCAAGTCCAGTACATTCCTTATTTGGACATTTCATGAGCACAAGAATAGTATTTCAAGTGATATTTTTTAATTCAAAATTTGTAATTTTCACTTGGAGAGGACTTAGAATCTTCAGGAAATAACATAGCCAATAATTGGTATACAGTTACATGTTTACATGTGATCTCAGTTTATAATTTGAATATTAGTATTATAGTGATCATGATTTCAGCAACTCTTAGAGGATTTAATATACATACTTGAGGATAATATACAACGTGATATTGCACTCCTACATTTGTGAGTACTATAACCACAGCTGCAACAAGTATTATAAAATGTAATTATAAATTAAACTTTGAAATCACTAGAGTACAATTAACCACTAAGACTATTCATGAATCATCCAATTTTAAAAGATGTTTGGTATAGTAATAGTATCTATCATTCAATTTTAGAGTCAGGAAGTTGTTTGGTGCAGGCAGTACTGCTAACAGTATATGTTATGATGCTACCAGGTGGGTTGAAATGCTGACGAATAGCATCAGCTATGTTACCAAGGGCAGCAAGGTATCCTTTAGCACGAATAAGAACTGTAGAATTTAGCATAAAATATAAATCTTGAAATGATCGCTTTTGTACTACAGCCTGGACTTCAATATCCATGTCATGAGGTATATTCCCAAGGTGTAGATGAGTCGTACGTGTTGCCAAGGCCACGTTAACCAATTCTTTGATTTCGTTTGGATATTTTTTGGATATAATGTGAAGAATCAGTCTATTATTGAATACTGGTATCATAATAGGATGTGTAATGTGGAGCTCTCTAGCAGCAGACAAGGCACACTGTACGTATGTATCAGCAATGGAGAGTGCATCATTGACATTATCAGATTTAGTACGCAAGTGTATGGAAAGATAAGGCATAGGGGGTGAGTTTATACTGGACAACATAGTTTTTATAGAACTTTCAAATAGTGGGTTGCTTTTGAAGAGAAGATCAAAAGTGCAACATATGCTACATCGAATTTGATCAAGACCTAACTCGTAGGCTTTTGGCATAAGGGCAGGATTACGCAATAGTGCAAATGTATAATCGTATCTATTGCCTTGTAATACTTCAACAGTTTCTGTGAAATATGAAGTGAAGTTGGTATTCATGTACCACTGAGATGACTTCCCATTTTCTTTTGCTGCTCGCCAGCTGCCGATATCATGTGCAGGGAGTCTATTGAAGTTATTCAAAACTTGTAAATTATTCCAATCAAAATATTTCGGTATAAGGTGATCAGTGAGTCCAGGGGGATCCAGCCATTCGATCAAAAGAGCTCGATCTGATAGAGGAAAGAAGCAATATAAATCAAGAAGCCCATAACTTGTTGAATACAAACAAAACTAGATCATGTATGTAATCACATAAGTCCACTATATAGAAAATCGTTAATATATATAATATAGTATTGTACATATGACATAAAGTTCCATATAAATATGTATATGATATACAGTTTACTTCAGAGCCAACTAATATGATTATACCAATATCAACAAATACATTCTCGTTCACATTAATTTTAAACGTGAATTATATCATCAAAGCAGTTAATGATCAGTGGATTAGTTAGACTAAGCAGCTTTTAACAAATCATTAAACTCTCCAACGAAGTCTAAACAATATTAGCTGTTAGTATATCCTATAGACTATGAATGAATCAATAGATTAAAAGTTCACTCTATCAACTAAGACATTAAGGTTTTACATTATTAAACAAATGATTGTCTTAACAAAGGGCTTTTATCCAGTGTTAGTCATCATTAATCCAATAATTTTAGAATGTCATAATCAGCTTTTTAGACTACACAACTTTTGAACAATTCAACAAAATGCTGTAGCTAATTGTAAGCATGATTGATTCGTTAATTGTACAATGAAAAACAAGCTATTATATCATACCTTTGATTCATATGAAAAACAAACACTTCATGACTTTTCATCACAAAGTAGATGTTTGTTTTTCTAAACTGCCACACACCCAAAATACAGCATTGAAGATATATGTCATGAAGTGGTTCAAAACCTGTGATCTGTTTTGAAGTTTTAAAAATTAACAAATTTCAAATTGGTTCACAACATAACTATATATTATCATATGTAATATTAGATGCTGGATATTTTGTAGTTTGGGTATGTGGCTTTTTATGTAGAATTATAGGTAGGTACGTGGTTCTATCAAGCTAATATATTAGTATATATATTAATCATGCGTAATATGTAGTTTGGGTATGTGGCTTTTTATGTAGAATTATAGGTGGGTATGTGACTCTATCAAGCTGATATATATCATATATTAGTATATATATTAATCATGTGTAATATGTAGTTTGGGTATGTGGCTTTTTATGTAGAATTATAGGTGGGTATGTGACTCTATCAAGCTGATATATATCATATATTAGTATAATTTATATATATGTAGTTTGGGTATGTGGCTTTTTATGTAGAATTATAGGTGGGTATGTGGCTCTATCAAGCTGATATATATTATATATTAGTATATATATTAATCATGTGTAATATGTAGTTTGGGTATGTGGCTTTTTATGTAGAATTATAGGTGGGTATGTGGCTCTATCAAGCTGATATATATCATATATTAGTATATATATTAATCATGTGTAATATGTAGTTTGGGTATGTGGCTTTTTATGTAGAATTATAGGTGGGTATGTGGCTCTATCAAGCTAATATATATCATATATTAGTATATATAATTATTATCCACGCATAGTTCTACATAAAAAGCCACATACACAAACTACAATGTATACAACATTGAAGCTAATATTATATAATTATAATAATTATATATAATATATATCAGCTTGATAAAGCCACATACTCAGCCTTTGTACAATGATATTATAGTTACTTTAACAAACAATCATATTGTATTCAATACTCATTATTAACAGAATTTACAGCTAGAGAAGATTTGAGTTAAATCGTTTTGGTTTGTTAGCTTACTATGCAACTCTCTAAACGAGACACTTAGTAGTTAGTAGTAATGTATTTTATGTCATATAACATATTAATGGTTTATTAGCTTATGATACAACTCTCTAAACATCACATTTATTAGTTAGTAGTAATGTATTTTAATGTGAATTTGTCATATAACATATTAATGGTTTATACATGTAGCTTATGATACAACTCTATAAACATCACATTTATTAGTTAGTAGTAATGTGAATTCATGTCGTATAACAGGATTATTGCTTATGTAACTCTCTAAACGACACATTTATTAGTAGTAGTATCGTATTTTAATGTGAATTTATGTCATATAACATTATAATTAGGTTTAGTATCCGCTATAATAGCTTGTAAACAAACAATTATAACTAATACTCTCTTTCCATTAATTGTTCGATAACATATAACTAGAATTAGATTAATATGTTCACTACCATCCTTTCTAGTAATCTTGTAGTAAGGAAACATGGAATGTATGTATGTATGTATATATGTATGCATGTATGTATGTATGTATGTATGTATATACGTATGCATGTATGTATGTATATATGTATGTATGTATGTTGTATGTATGTTGTATGTATGTATGCATGTATGTATGTATGTATGTATGTATGTATGTATGTGTGCATGTATGCATGTATGTATATATGTATGTATATATGTCGTATTCTAATTCTCTCGTAATTATAATAAAAGGTAAACAACATTCCATTAACATAAATAGTTAAATACAATCATTGTAAGGAAGAAACAATTAATTAATCATGTATTCATACATTCTATGTAGTGTTACTCGCAGCTAACCCGATTTGAATACAGGATTAGTAAAAAGGATGGTAATGAATACCATTTCCAACATAAATCAATTGATTAATTAATATACATACATGTTCATACAGTACCAGCAGACATTCCACGTTTCCTTACTCAAAAATTTAATAGCAGTGAACACCATTTTCAACATATAACAATTAATTAATTAATGTATCTCACATGCCTGCATATCATACCAAGCCTTGCATATGCCTTATGTAAACAACATTGTGTCTATAATTATGTTACATATTATATGTATATAATATAATGTATAAATTATTATATAATTATTATACATATCAATCTATAGTCTCAAAGTGTAAATATAAACTATATACAAATAACATGTGATTATCATGTGATTATAAAGACTGTTGTATCCATTATAAACTAAACCAAATATATGTGATTATCATGTGATTATAAAGGACTGTTGTATCCATTATAAACTAAACCAAATATATGTGATTATCATGTGATTATAAAGGACTGTTGTATCCATTATAAACTAAGCCAAACATGTGATTATCATGTGATTATAAAGGACTGTTGTATCCATTAAACCAAACAGGTAATTAAACTGTCAGTTTCTAATCTCATCTCTTAAATTAATTAATAAACTATGTACTGATATCTATAACAAAAGAAGATATAAAACAGTCCTTGTTTTACAAATAAACAGATATAATATAGCTTTAAGTGACCACAACAAAGGTTTTTGAATTAACAACCACTTGAGATGATGGATAGTTTAGAATACCAGATAACCACCAATCCTACTACTAGGTATATAGTATGTGTGGATTGTTTTAGTTGGCAGCTGGGAGTGTTAAATGAGGCATGCAATAAAAAACCACAAGATACGATACATGGGATATAATATTATCAACAATGATGTAGTTAAAAAAGCATGAAGTGTGTGAGGCAACATTGAAACAATACAAGCTGAGTTGTAACATTCATATCAATTTTCTTCGCTACTCCAACACATTGTGGTGAACCTATTCATGTACATGAATATTTACAATATGTATACATGTATATTCAAATATATAGTCCCCATAGTCACCACAATATTACATATAATTATGTGTAATAATGTACATGTACATATACAATTATACATGTACATGTGTATATTTACATGTATAGTCACCACAATGTTACATATACATGTATATATACATGTACATATACATGCATTGTCCCTATAGTTGCCACAATATTACATACGTATATTCTGTATTAGTAATATGTACATCTCTATGTGGTTATAATTTTTGGAATTTGTTGAATGTGTGTGTATGTGTGTATACATGTATGTGTATGTGTGTATATGTGTGTGTATTGTGTATGTGTGTGTATGTGCGTGTATGTGCATGTATGTGCGTATATGTGTGTGTATGTACATGTATGTGTATATATGTGTGAATGCGGCAGGTGTGTATGTGTGACTATTACAAGAAATCTTTCACCGACATAATATGTTATTAAATTAATGTTGTGAGTTACAGTAATGAAAGTGATGGTATAAAACTGTTATTTACTGTCAAGGAAATAGCAATACTAGGAATATAAGAATACGTTTATAAAAATATCATTTTCAGGAATTGACAATATTCATTTCCGATTAGTGGGTAAATAATTCTTAGAATACAGGAAAAGCTCGTCAACAACAACTACGTACATACAATAGTTAACAAACGTTTAACTGGAATAGCCGAAATTCACATTAAGTGCTTACGTTGAGCGGTTACATGTTAATTTAATTTGCATGTAGTGATGTAAATGTATATGTATATATATATATAATATATATATACAATATATTCTTGGAACTAGTAATTAATACTAATTAATATACGACAGTTGACATCATTGGCAACCAGCTCCAGAGATATTGTTCTTCATTCTTGACTTCATGAATCATAACATCGTTAGTGTCATTTGCCCAAAAGCAATTTATGCATGGGTCTTGTGATTACTGGTTAGTACACATGGATGGAACAATGGAATAATGGTTAGTACACATGGATGTAACAACAGAATAAAGAATATTCCATTGTTCCATCCATGTGTATCAACCATTATAATGGAATATTGGATGTTTTACATGGATAGAACAATGTACTAATGATTGGCATAATGGATGGAACAATGGACTAAACGATTGTGCATGAATCTTGGAAAAACAGAAAAATTCCCATACAACAAAACTAAGCTCGCCTCTGATTTCAGCCATCTGATTTTCTCTTTACAATTGTTTTTTATTATTTATAGCTTAACAAAAATCTGTTCACATTCGTAATGACCTCAAAATTATGATGTGATGACTTTATATGTAATATTGTGTATAGTTTAATGTGATAAGGTTAATACATGATTATACTGTAACTCAATAATGAAGCAATGGATTGAAATTTGACATACACACAAAAGAAAGAGATATCAAAATAATACAGTTAAAAAGATTGACGGTCATTATAAACTAAAATTATGAACATCTTTCTGAAGTCAAAAGAAGGCTTTTAGCAATTATTAATATCTTAATTGTCAGTAGTACAGCATTCTGAACCAAGAAGTTGGCAAATTCATTGCGTATATTTGACGTGAAATTGAAATCATAGTGTGATACAGGAAGAGCAGACATTTCAGGGTATTATAGCTATCACATGTACATACAAAAATACCATTTAAGTACTGGTCAACTTAATAATAATAAAAAAGAGAATATTATGAAGTGCAAGACAGGATATAGAAAAGGTCTTTTTATTGAAACACAAGCCATTGATTTACATTGATGAACAGGAAAGGACAATTAATATTGTACACAGTGTATTATAAACAACTTTTATTTACTTTCATTAAGAAGAAAGTACCGGCAATTTATTCCAATGACAACAAGGAAATATCTTGAAAGCATTGGCCAAAATATATCATGTGATGCTGAAAAGCATTAAACTAATGGAATATTTAGGATACACCATTGTAGACAATATAGGGTCAATCTACTAAGATTAAATTCAAATCACGATAGGAACACTGCCAATACAAGGATCCAACAATCTTTTTACCTGTACTATTTTCATCTTCCTGTCTTTTTTGTGTATATCATTGCTTCATTATTGAGTTACAGTATAATCATGTATTATAACATTAAACTATACATTATGGTACATTTAAAGTCATCACAACCTAATTTTGAAGTCGTCATGAAAGAGACTTTAGGATTATATGCCCCTCATTTCTAGATATGATCACAGACACTACAATAACATTTTTACATCAAGACAATTAATAAACATGAAAGAATCATTTCCTAGATTTACAGACCATACAAAGATCATTCGCTGGAATGAAAAACACAGGTGTTTTAGAACAAGGAATTTGAAATAGTGATATAATGATGATATATAGGAAATAGAGTTCAACAACATCAAAATAGATAAATACAAATTGGGAGCTGGATAAGGAACGGAAAGGTCATAGTGAATGTGAACACACACAATAACCACTTCCATATAAATGTAAATACAACTGAGTATCAACTATTTAAGGTGAGTATATATATAAGAAAGTGTACAACTTTCTATGATTATATGACAGCTGGAGTATATAGCACCTGGGACACACTCTGTTCTTAACATCAAAGGAGGAACCATAAGTGTCTTCTTACCAGTCAGTATTCAACAAACTGAGGATGGGTTGCCATGGTTACCACAGGTGTGGATTATCATAATTAGAGACTGGAGAAGACATAGATGAAAGAACAGTGAGTGTTTGAACTGTAGGAATTGAACAACAGCTGCTCAATAAAATCTTATATATTAATTTTTTAAGAATTTAAATTCAGTTACCTACCATAGGATTCACCTACAGCTATCATGTGACCACATCACAGAACATCTTATATACATACACATAAATAGTTAAATACATACACACATACATACACACATACATACACACATACATGCATACATACATACATTACATATATACACACATATATACATATATACATACACACATAATTATACATGTATATACAGTATACATATATATATATATACATATATATATATATATATATACACACACACATACACACATATATAATTATATATATATATATAAATATGCAGCATATGTAGATGTGAGTAGCATTCAATTAGGACATGATGATATTCATAACTTTTGTGTGCTCAAGATATGATAATGTCATGCAATGTCATGTGTCATGTTTGTGTAGGCTGATTGCGGAGGTTGTATGACCTACCCCAGGTTAAAACAGCAGGCTACTATGAAGAGGAAGAGAGCGGTTTAATTAAGTTTTTATATCCTAAAGATCATGGTACATACTCTAGTCATATTGATAATGGCGAGACACACATAGAGCATACACACATGTGGGTAGCATTCAATTAACATCCCTAAGGACAGTCTAATGATATTCATAACTTTCATGTGCTCAATAGTTAAATGTGTTAAGAGTACAATATCATCTTCTTATTGTCATGTTTGTGTAGGCTGATTGTGGAGGCTGGATGACCTACACCAGGTTAAAACAGCGGTTACTATGAATAGGAAGAAAGGAGTTTAATTACATTTTTATATCCTAAAGATCATGGTACATGTATGTCATAAGGGGTACATGTAATCTATTAAAACAAAAATTAAGTAAAGACTATTCTTTCGAGTGGCTATACAAGATAGGTGAAAGTTTGTAGTCCACAGACTCACATAATCCCTCAAGACATACAGAAACGCACATACATGTACATACATACAAATATATACAAAGGCACATATGAATACACATACACACACATACATATACACACATACAAAAACATACACACCTATGCACAAATACAAACACATACATACACACATACATACGTATACACACAGACACACACACATACACACTGTAACACAGTAACACACACACACATACATACACACATACATACACACATATACACATACAAACACACACATACAAACACACACATACACACATACACACATATATACACATACAAACACACACATACAAACACACACATACAAACACACACATACACACATACACACATATATACACAGACATACACAGATACACACACATACACACATACACACTGTAACACACACACACACACACACATACATACATACGTACATATACACATACAAACACACATACACACAATACCACACATTATATTCACAGACACACAAACACACAGGAGTACACACCTCAAGACACACACAAACCTCAAGACACACACACACCTCAATTAACACACACTAAGCAACAAACCAACACACATTATTATATGTTCCATATTCTTTGATAATGTATTGTAATTACATCTAAAAACCACAAATAATGTTAAAATAATGTTTAAATAATGTTGAGCATATTGTACCCATGACTATTCTTTCGAGTGGCTATACAAGATAGGTGAAAGTTTGTATCCACAGACTCACATAATCCCTCAAGACATACAGAAACGCACATACATGTACATACATACAAATATATACAAAGGCACATATGAATACACATACACACACATACATATACACACATACAAAAACATACACACCTATGCACAAATACAAACACATACATACACACATACATACGTATACACACAGACACACACACATACACACTGTAACACAGTAACACACACACACACATACATACACACATACATACACACATATACACATACAAACACACACATACAAACACACACATACACACATACACACATATATACACATATATACACATACAAACACACACATACAAACACACACATACACACATACACACATATATAAACAGACATACACAGATACACACACATACACACATACACACTGTAACACACACACACACACACACATACATACATACGTACATATACACATACAAACACACATACACACAATACCACACATTATATTCACAGACACACAAACACACAGGAGTACACACCTCAAGACACACACAAACCTCAAGACACATACACACCTCAATTAACACACACTAAGCAACAAACCAACACACATTATTATATGTTCCATATTCTTTGATACTGTATTGTAATTACATCTAAAAACCACAAATAATGTTAAAATAATGTTTAAATAATGTTGAGCATATTGTACCCATGAGAATGTTTGATGTTAAACACATCATTAACACACATTGTGTGCTCTTTCTATCTTTTGAGCTATTGGGATACATTTTATCATAAAGCACTTTTCCATTATGTAAATTTACATCACTGACAAATGTGAAAGTGGTACATTGTACATATTGAGTAATCACTTGTACATTGTGTGATCGAAGCATAATTGTACATCATGTTATACATACATCATGGTATACTGGTTAGTTAACTATAACTAAAACCCCTTTTAGTAAGGCAATGTGACTTGTAGTTAATTAAACTATAACTAAATTTTGTAATAACTACAACTATGTAACTATGGCCAGTAATGTACACTTTTAGTTAGTTAACTAAAACTAAAACCCATTTAGTAAGCTTAATATAATTTTAGTTTATTTAACTAAACCAAAATTGTGATAAACTATAAAAGTGGTCATACACTGATATATGCCAGTAGGGACAACAGTAACGCATACACAATAGAAACACATTAATACACTTTAACACACCGTACACAGACATACAGACAAACATACACAGAACACACACACACACACATGCATAAAAACACGCACACACGCACGCACGCACAGAGTACATTGCTAGGTATCATCATTATCAAAACAATTTCCAAAATATTTGGCCTCAAACTTACCAGGACAGCCATATTAAGTTAGTAATTTATTAATTACTTAATGAATGCTTATTCCATATTATCAGACAGGGCTTCAATTTTGACTAAGACGATAATTTTGTGGGAATACAGCACTAATGATTATGTGTCTGTATCTTACACCAAATATGGAATATTGAGTATTAGCTCATAATTATTAACCCTTAAATAGATAAGTGTATATACGAACAAGCACCAGACATGTCCTAATTAACATGAGTGCGTAATCAGTTCAACTTTGGAAATCTAATTAAATAATGTAGTGTCATGTGAATGTACATGTAAATTACATGTGCTATGAATATCATTACAACTGCATTACCATTGTTAGACTGAACATATATATAATGTAATTTTAAGTGTGTGTATGTAAGTACATGTCAAGTCACAACTCATCAGAACTAATTATGTTATGAACATGTAAGCTGTTATAGTTATGAATATTTAATTTGTAAGTGTTAATAGTATATGTATGTATACATTAGTACTCATACACATGTACAGTGTAGTCACTATGTATATGTATATATACACATATGTAGTACTCATGTATACACATACACATATACAGTGTAGTCACCATGTATAATATGTATATGTATATATACACATATGTAGTACTCATGTATACACATACACATATACAGTGTAGTCACCATGTATAATATGTATATGTATATATACATGTAGTACTCATGTATACACATATGTAGTACTCATGTATACACATACACATGTACAGTGTAGTCACCATGTATAATATGTATATGTACATGTATATATACATATGTAGTACTCATGTATACACATACACATGTACAGTGTAGTCACTATGTATAATATGTATATGTATATATACATGTAGTACTCATGTATACACATACACAGTGTAGTCACTATGTTAATTATAAAAGCAGTTCTGATGATATTCATAGTATATGTATAGTACTCATTGATACATATATACATAATCATACATACATTAGTGATCTATATCTATTGTGTATATGAACAACAAATTTTGTTATAATTATATCTATTGTGTATATGAACAACAAATGTTTTTATAATTATATCTATTGTGTATATGAACAACAAATTTTGTTATAATTAATTAATTAATTATATCTGTCGTGTATATGAACAAGCATGTTTTTGTTGTAATTAGTAATTAGTGCTAAAGTAGAACTATGAAAATCAGAACTAATCCTCACTTGTGTAGACATGTTGTAAAATGTTATTGTCTGAAGAAGGGTCACCCATGTGATATACATGTAGTTTACATGTGGATTAGTCTCATATATATGTAAGTGATGTACAGCTATGTCAGTGTTTTTGATAAGCTCATATGGTGCAACAATTGGCCCAAATAGCTTTTTATTTGGCACTACACAGTTCTCTCTTTGGGCCAAATGGCTCAGTTAATTGTGATTATATTATTACTAATGATATTAACTTTTTTTTTAATTGGCTCAAGATGTATTCCCCAAAGGCATACACAATAACCATTATTGAACCAATTTGGCCCATGCTTCAAAACGTATCAAAAACTAGTGACGCTAGTCAGTACTATATTCAGAAAGGTTGCCAAGGGGTGGCAAAATAGGTATTTGGGGAAATAAAGGAAGGGTGAAGCCCCCATCTCTGTGTGTAGGTACATGGCCAATTAGGGGGTGTGGGATATGCTAACATTTTAGACTCTCTGACATCACTTCTGGTACATTTTCAGACAAATATTTAACAACAAAAGATATTTGCTGAGCAGGTTTAATATTGGAAGGGGGGGGGGGCAAGAATGTAGTAAGGTAGGCAAATATCCCCCTCTCACTCCCCTAAATGCAGCCCTGCTATATATATTGTGATAGCATGATATGAAAATTTGCCTTGTCAGAGGTCATGGCACTTTATGTCATCATTTAACATTAAGTATGTACATGTAATATTATGTTTAATTAACACAATGGTGGAAAAGATGGCTTATAAGTTGCTATCGTCAATGAATTTCCCTAATATCCTTCCGCTATGATGTGATGATATACAATATGTTAATTGTTATAATTATAGTGGCAGACTATGAGACATTATATTACAGTAATCATTATAAGTATTAGATCATCACTAAGATCATCATTAAGATCATGGTACCCATATCCTCACATGGTATGTTGTCATGAGAAATAATTAACTTATAAATTTAAATATTTAACTACTTGGTATGTTGTCATGAGAGATAGAACTAGTTTTAATTATCAGCATGTATTATGTATGTTATGTTTTCAGAACTGTTTATAATCACCTGCTATGTTGCTACTAGGGAACGAATTAGTTTTAATTAGATTATCAAAATGTTTAACATATGTTTAACACAGAACTGTTTTTACTCACAGGTTACGTTGCCATGAGGGATATATAGAACATGTTTTAATTAGATTATCAAAATGTTTAACACTGCTGTTTATAATCACATGCTATGTGAAAAAATTAGATTATCAAAATAACATAATGTTTAACACAGAACTGTTTTTACTCGAATGTTATGTTGCCACGAGGGAAAGAACAAGTTTTAATTAGATTATCAAACTGTTTAACACATGTTGTATTGTCATGAGGTATAGAATTAGTTTTTAACATAAGTTATTATCAAATGTTAGCATGTTGTGGGAATGATAGTACCATGAGAACATCTTACAGTGTCTCAGAGGCACACTCTACCACAAAACCATGTTTATATCTGTCCAGCGAGATTATACCCACGAACATGCATGAACACACACTCACACACAAATACATATATAATTTATGTTTGTTAATTATAATTATATTTGTTATTCAGGTTTAATACTATTTCAAAATATTATTAATAATTATTAATAATTTATTATTAAATCATTTGAAGTCTCAACATTACATCACAGAACTTAATGTACCATGAATAGTTTATCCATAGGGAGGGAGATAGAGATGATGTGGGTCAATGAATATTATACTTCAATTACCTTATATATACTTGTTATGTACACTTCATCACTTAGGTATCATGTATGTATGTATGTATGTACATATATAGGCATGTAGACATATATGTATTATGTAGGCATGTATGTATAATTGTATATATGTATGTACGTATGTATGTATGTAGGCATGTATGTATGTATGTATGTATGTATGTATGTATGTATGTAGGCATGTATGTATGTATGTATGTATGTATGTATGTATGTATGTATGTATGTATGTATGTATGTATGTGTGTGTGTCTGTGTGTGTGTGTGTATGTGTATGTATGTATGTATGTATGTATGTATGTATATATGTACGTACATACGTACGTATGTATGTATGCATGTATGTATACAATAGATTGTCAGATTTATCATAACTATTACTATAATAATTATTCTCATGTGTGTTCAATGTATGATGTAGTGTGAGAAATTTGTAAGCAATATAAATAAACATTAATAATGAAGTTAGAATTATAATAGTAAGACCGATACAATAGTATGTGTACACTCCAACACATACATGTACATACCATGTACATATTTATGTATGTACATCCCAATGATGGGTTCTAAGCCTGAGCAAGCCCCACCCTCACATACATGTACACACCAGTAAGTATTTATGTGAGTATATCCCAATCATAGGTTCCAATTGGGGCAAGCCTGAGCAAGCCCCACCCTCACATACATGTACACACCAGTAAGTATTTATGTGAGTATATCCCAATCATAGGTTCCAATTGGGGCAAGCCTGAGCAAGCCCCACCCTCACATACATGTACACACCAGTAAGTATTTATGTGAGTATATCCCAATCATAGGTTCCAATTGGGGCAAGCCTGAGCAAGCCCCACCCTCACATACATGTACACACCAGTAAGTATTTATGTGAGTATATCCCAATCATAGGTTCCAATTGGGGCAAGCCTGAGCAAGCCCCACCCTCACATACATGTACACACCAGTAAGTATTTATGTGAGTATATCCCAATCATAGGTTCCAATTGGGGCAAGCCTGAGCAAGCCCCACCCTCACATACATGTACACACCATTAAGTATTTATGTGAGTATATCCCAATCACAGGTTCCAATTGGGGCAAGCCTGAGCAAGCCCCACCCTCACATACATGTACACACCAGTAAGTATTTATGTGAGTATATCCCAATCACAGGTTCCAATTGGGGCAAGTCTGAGCAAGCCCCGCCCCATATGAGCAAGGTCTACAAATGCTTTCTGATCTTGCTTGCTTGAATGCCACTTCGATGGATGGTCACTGTATTCTCATGTGTCTATTCTGTTAAATTTACAATTCTTGCTTCCTTAGGTATGCCCCTCTGATATAAAGTATACAGTGTGATCCAAACAGTCTCCATATATAAAGATATTATATACACTCCAACACGTATGTACCATGTATTGATGTACATGTATATCCACAATCACAGGTTCTAATTATAGCATAGTCCACAGTGTGATCCAAACAGTCTCCATATATAAAGATATTATATACACTACAACACATATGTACCATGTATTTATGTATATATACATATATTCACAATCACAGGTTCTAATTATAGCATAGACCGTGATACAAACAGTATCTATATTTACACAAATATACGTACACTCCAACACATGTATGTGTCTATGAAGAAATAAACTTATAATTATTATTACAACTATTATTATAATACTCATGTATATTCAATGTTTGATGCAGTACGATACAATTAATTAACAAGTTTGTTGAAATTATAAGAACACACAAATCCGTTCACACATACATATAGACACGTTGTCATAGCAACCAAATTTGACACTCATTCAGAGAAAGAAGTATTAGTACATACATCCTAAATGTGTTAGACTACAGATGGTGAATATTGACATGATGAAGTTGAGAATGTAGCTTCACTTCCTCTCCAAACATATGTAACATATATTCTGTGAATAACTGGAGAGGAAGGCCAACAACATCATCCTTAAACGACAATAGAACATAATCTTCCTGATTCCTTTTAAATTCCTCACAGCTGGTTATTATCCATAAAGATTAACTAACAGTTCATGTGTTGTTTTGTACCTCTAAATCTTGGAACCAAATAAAGGAATGCTAATTAACACATTCCAACAATAAGAGACACCAAACCACAAATGAGCTAACAATTAGTTACATGAGAAATTGTACATATATGTACTAAGTATCCCATGATTGTTTCATGGTGACTAATCGAAGTAATCATCACTGATGAGTTTCTCATGTCTGATACCCAATAATATATCACAGTTGCTATTTCCCATTACTTTTAACAGTTATTGTATAGCTTTGAAGACTATTGTAGTAGTTTCCACAGCTGATTTTATCCTATTGGTTGGTAGTAGCTTGAGTGTGCATTGGTTTGTACTCAACTTCATTAACAATGTACAGTGTATATAGCACATATGTGACACAAGAATAAATTATATTATATATACGTACATGTATAATTGTATAAATATATACATATATATATATATATATACATATAATTATTATGGTTTCAACCTGTCATAGGGATGGTCAGGTACATGTACATGTAATACATATACAAGAGCCCCACTCATCATAGGCACACGAGACACTTCAGGCACCTCAGACATCAGGGGTACTTTAGGCACGAGTGATGTCCAGTATTGCCATCAAAGACTAAGATCACTTTGATACTGATTGAACCCTAACCACAAGGGAACCCTAACCCTACCCTAAATGAACCACATAATGATATTCATGAGATTTTGATGGCAATGTTGGACATTAATGACTATATATGTAGTACATAAGTAGTATAAAGTACTGACTGTGCATATTTTGTGATTCTTATATGAAGTAGTAACCCGTGTACTACTTTACTAATTGAAGGATAACATGTACATGTAAATACAGTATATGTACATACATGTACATACATGTACATACATGTACGTACTTCTTCAAAAATGTGAAGTCATTTGTTATCCTAATTTACTGAAGGAAATGTTTATATTTTCTAGAAGCCCAGATAATAAACTATCTCTATATAATTACCAAATAATAAACAATCTCTTTATAATTTGCAGTAAACATCCTGAAATTCCCAGTAAACTGAGTATGATTTAATAACTATGAACATACATATTAGCCCACCGAGATTAACTAATTTACTGATCACATACACATATACTAAACATATACATATGTCTTGTACATGTACATGTTAGTGTTGTTTTAGTTTGACAAAAATATTACATTTAATTATAGTTATAGTATGCCTGCTTTCTCAAACATTTAGTTATAGTTTAATAATAATATTGGGCTTGCTAAAAGGGTTTTAGTTTTAGTTAACTAACCAAAAGTGCCTATTATAGGCCAATTTTCATTTTAGTTAGTTATAGTTATTACAGTAGACCTGTAATTTAGTTATTGTTTAGTTAACTAAAAGTTACTAAAAGAGGTTTTAGTTATAGTTAACTAAACCAACACTAGTACATATGTATATGAGTATGTGTATTAGTATTCTTGTCTGTTTGGAGATGTTTGGGCCAATGACAGTAGGTTGGAGTGTTCTTAACATCCAAAAAGCAACATGCCTATTATTTTCATATACGTCTTTTATTTCGTTGTTCATATTCTTTTCGAGCTTTATAGATACATGTAACAATTCTGTGAACAAAATGTTTGGGGCCGAGACCCTTCTTAATGCAGGTACTTACAATAAGAAACCAGATAACCTATATATACATGACAGGTGATGTGGCTATTATTAATAAGAATGAAGTGTATTTATTAACCCAAATATTAATGAGCCATTCAAATACAATAGTATCATAGTTTTTGTCTTCTACTAGTAAACTTTTAAAAATCATTAGATATATAATCCATAATACTATTAACCTTAGTTTTGATTACGTAACCTAATACATCATTACAGGTTAACAATTCTTCTGTATTAGTGAAACACTACAGTACAATACAGTACAGTATAGTACAGTACAGTACAGTACAGTACAGTACAGTACAGTACAGTACAGTACAGTACAGTAAAGTACAATAAAGTACAGTAAAGTACAGTAAAGTGCAGTAAAGTGCAGTAAAGTACAGTAAAGTACAGTAAAGTACAGTACAGTAAAGTACAGTAAAGTACAATAAAGTACAGTACAGTACAGTACAGTACAGTAAAGTACAGTACAGTACAGTACAGTACAGTACAGTAAAGTACAGTACAGTACAGTAAAGTACAGTACATTACATTACAGTACATTACATTACAGTACAGTGCAGGTTTAAAATTCTTCTAAAACTATGAGCTTTCTCTAATGGGGTCAACAATGCTATTAGTTTACAATGTGATTTAGAAAGATAAGATTTCTGAACTCACAGAAACAAAACAATCTTTTCTACTGCATACAAGTACAGTACATAGAGCTAATTAATTGACAGTAATTACTCAAAGGAAGAGTTTGAAAGATGATAACAAAAAACATATCAGAAAATTACCAACTGTATCAATGGACAGTTAATATACATGTATTTTATATAGTTTACATGTACATGTACACACAGCTATTCTATAATCAGTTGAGCAAATAATTGAGTACAAATTATTTTATCAGTGTAATCATTCCATAAGTTGCCATGACAACTCCTACGCATCATAACAACCACAGTGTGCCTCATTTTAAACTTCTAAGTTATTTCAGAAATAATGTTGTGCAGTATGATATGGTATAAAAATTATAGTAAGTGTATAAGCATTGTTATACGGGTGCAAACCCGCTATTGAGGTCACCCTGAAATGAGGACATCCCACCACTTACAAATGTCCCAAACTCTACTTTATAATATAAAGTCACCCCTGAAATGAGGACACCCCTGTAATCAGGACACATACCCTGAAATGAGGACATCTCACCACTTACAAATATTCCAAACTGTACTTTATAATATAAAGACACACTGAAATGAGGGCACCCCTTTAATTTGGACACATATATTTGTCCCAAGGGTGTCCGGAATAGAGGGGTTCCATTATAATATTATGTTCTCAGTAATCTGTGGTTTGTATAGGGTAATATAAATACCTTATAAGAAGAAACAAACGATTTATATAATCATTTTAATTAATTAATCTCACCACTAATAATGATAATTAGTGTTAACATAATGTAGTTGATATGTTCCCACTGTACTAAACCATATATAGAACATTGTACACAGGAAAATATTTATTATTATGTGTAATCAAATATCACAAGTAATGTACACATGAAAATATGAACTACCTGTATACAGTATTATTATACCACACATACATACATACATACATACATACATATATACATACATACATACATACATACATACATACATATATACACACATACATTGTACATACACATATACATACACACAAACATATACACATACATATACACATACATACATACATACATACATACATACATACATACATACACACACATACATACATACATGTACATACATACATACATACATACAATCATAAATACATATATACACACAATCATACATACATATATAGTTACATATTACAAAATATGAATGCATAAATGCATGAGAAACATGTATGATATGAAGATAAAAACATAACTTAAATTTACACATGAAAAATATGAAGTTGACAACAGGTGTACTTATACCTCACTAGTTGTTAACTACCAAATAGTTACAAGACTACCTACCCTACACACACACTCCATCCATATAATTATATATACATAATGTTTGTATATATCTTGCTTTTAGCTGTCTATCCAATCTCTAGTAGATACAGGTGAATAGATGAAAGAATGTATAATTTGACAGTTGGATTGATACATGAATGGATTAGGTAGGCACATGGATGGATGGATTAATGGATGGATGGATGGATGGATGGTAGGATGAATAGATGGATGGATGGATAGATGGATGGATGGATGGATGGATGGGTGGATAAATGGATGGATGGATAGATGGATGGATGAATGGATGAGTAAGGATGGATGAATAAGGATGGACATCACTATAGGTTAATTACACTATATTGTTCATACATATCATCTTTCATACACAACAATTATTGTAGTTATTATAGCTATGTTACTTCCTACACTACAGTGGAGTACTCCTTTGGGTCTTCTACAGTGAAGATATACACACACAGATAGTGGGAGGAACATGATATAAGTAAGAATTATATAATCACAGCTGATTTAAGACGACAATATGGTGGGATGGAAGATAGAAGGGGAGTTAGAAAGAAAAGTGTTTTGTAGGCAAGATGATATATAGTCATATGATTAGCAGGTGTATAGGACATATGTCGCTTGATGTGGAAGAGGTTTATGTAGATATAACATGAGGGCTGTACTCATGATGATTGTTCAGACATAATGGCTATCAATTTGACAGGAAATGAGTATATTTTCACCTATTTTGATCGGACATGAGGCATTATTAATCAGATATTGTCAGGTGTCTCAGTACATTTGATCAAAAATGAGCATATTTTCATCTATTTTGATCGGACATGAGGCATTATTAATTAGGACCTGTTTGAGGGGCTGGCCAACACCATATCTATATCCACAAACCTCTGAACATCAGCAGGTGGTACATACCACTTGCTAGACACAATAATTATGATTTAACAATTAATGTTGTCAAGGTGTGATACAACTAATATGTTGCCATGGTGACATAGTATGATTATTAATTACCTGAAAATCCAGTGAAATGTGAAAATAAGTCACATATCTGTTCACCACTGTTGCCATGGTGACATAGTACCACAAATTAGAAAATGTTAAAGCTTTCTCTACTCTAACTGGTGTACAGTACCTGACTTTATTAAGGTTACACACTATGATGGGAGCTATACTTTATTAAGGTGATAGTCAACTGTACTTCTAAGTAGTACATGTACTATAGTTTGTATATAGTAATGTGTGAATTCCCTTTACATTTGCATGTGATAGAATAGCACTAAGGTGTAATACAGTGTAGTACATTCAAAGTACAGTGTACTTCAATCACACAGCTGCTCAATGTAGTCAATGGAAGTACAGTGATAGTATGTAAACTTAATAATGTCAGGTAATTACCTCAGACCATTACTGGATTAATGAATAAGTAACATTTAAGTAGTTACAGGAGCACAAGTACATGTACAGTATATGTCAATAAAATGTCACCATACAGTAACAGTAATTACCTTAGCTCTACTGTCAGTATAGTATAGTAATTACTGTCTCACTACTGTGGTGTGACAAGTATATCAATTAATGTTAAAACTACTGTTGAAGTACTGAAGTGTGGAAATCAAACTATGACTACTGTATGGTGACATATTATTAACATATACTATATATACATGTACATTATAATTGTCAATAAAAAGTCACCATACAGTACAGTAATTACTTAGTAGTTTTATTTCCACACTACCATAGTTCAACAGTAGTTTTGACAGTAATTGGTACACTTATCAATTCAACACCACAGTAGTGAGACAGTAATTACTATACTACATGTATACTGACAGTAGATCTAAGGTAATTACTGTTACTGTATGGTGACTTTTTATTGACATATACTATATATACATTATAACTATTATCGTACAAGTCATCATCAGGGGAGCAATTAATGAATGATTTTAGTATGGAACTTCTACTAGTAGAGGAAAGTGGGGACAGGGCTGCTGCATGGCATTGGTTAGAGCTCACTTTGATGATACTGACCTTAGAGTGAGCTCATATAATAATTGGAATGGTATTTCCTGACAAGATAAAATAATATGTACATAGAATACTATAAAAGGCTACAGAGAAGAAGGGGAGAAGTGGGAGAAGAAAGAAAGTCCATTGGTTTGAATTTAAGATTCTTTACCAATTAGTGGTATTAAATAAATTACAAGAATGTCAACTTTCATAATAATACTAAAGTCTGTTCACATTCACAATGACCTCAACATTATGATGTGATGAGTTAATATATAATACTATAGTGTATAGTGTAATGTCATAAGGTTAATAGTTTAATGTCATCAGGTTAACTCAATAATAAAGCAATGGATTGAAATTTGACACACAAAAAAAAAAAGAATGTGAAGGAGTTTAACTTTCTTTGAAAGTTTCAATTGTTTTTGTTACAATCCAACAGAAAATTGAACAACGCCATTTTGTAAACATTGATCAAACAATTCTATCTCTGCACCAGCAAAGTCACCTGGTTGTTGTTTGTATGTAAATATAAATACATTCTGTACATATACACTATGCTACCATGGCAACCATTTGATGTGGTGTGTATATTTTGACTAGACACCTCAACAATTGATTTGTTATATCACAGTATAAATATATTATATAAACCAAGGCTAGTTGGTGTATATGCCAGATATACCACCTGCTGGTGTTCATTAGGCTTATGTGAATACACCACTCTGTCCTACAGGTTTAGGCTTATATCCACATGAACTTTCACAGCAGGTGGTATATGTATGCTGCATATACACCTGATAAACATGGTTTATTATGTTACTGTATAGACCTACATTTTTGCGGGCTATATATTTCGTGTTTTTCAAGAAAACTGATGAACTGTGACATTTTATTTGAGAAAATAATGGTTACACACATGCCCACTACATGTGAGTGATCATGAAACAGTTGAATATCGTAAAAACGTGAAAATGTTACCCACAAAAATGTAAAGCTATACACTTACATGCATTTACACACATGTGCACTAGCAGCTGCTTAGAATAAGAGACCAACTAAATTCAGTATCTAGAAGGAGTAGTAATTGATCTTCCTGTATATCAAGCTTGTATATCAAGTTTAGTTGGGTTCTGTATCAATGATTAGGAAAGCACCTTTAAAGGTGAGTGTTTGTTCAAACTCTAATCTACAACTATTACGTACATTAAGCCTTGTTATTTGGCTATACGTACATATAAAGTACTTAGCAATGAAGTCCACAGAAAAACAGACACTCTCTTTCCAGCAAACAACACCACTGCAGCCAAACTCGAACCATTGACCATTTGATCAAAAGGCTCAAGCTCTAACCACTAAGCCATGCTGCCTCCCTGCCTCCATGAAAAAAGAGTGCCTGCCCATCAAAGTGGGACTATAAAGTACTATCAACAGGAAGTCAATTATACACATATACATCAAAACAAGGAAGTAAGCAAACTATATACATGCATACAAAGGATGGAACAAATATTTCTGGGACTTCTTTACCAGCTGAGGAGAAATGGCATTATGACACAATATTTTCACTATTAATCAAAAATTAATTGAGTTGGGATTTCCTCCAAATATCTTCGTATACACTTGCCATATGAAAAAAGGATAATCATGTGATCTGTAAAGAATTTCAACTTATTTCATTATGGGTCTGATCAATTCTGTGCATGTGTTTTCTATTCTTGCTTTAAAGTGGAACCCCTCTATTGGGACAAATATAAGTGTCCTGATTACAGGGGTATCCTCATTTCAGGGGTGAATTTATATTATAAAGCACAGTTTGGGACATTTGTAAGTGTTCTCAGTACAGGGGTCCTCATATGAGGGTGTCCAATAGAGGGTTTTCACTGTATCTCCAAAGAGAAGTAAACTATTAAATTGTCAACAACTAGTGTCTCAGTGATATGGAAACAGCCAGTCATACAAGACATTGTCTGATAAATCTAGTGTCTGGTAAATTGAAACTGAACTATATACAGATTACAAAGTATATGGGGAGCAGGACAAGAGTGATGAAAATAGGTCAAAATATCAAGCAGTCTACTCAATATTCCATACTACTGCTCTGTCCTTCGATAGTAGAGGGCATAGTAGCATAAGAAAATTAACATAGGGGGACATACATGTACATGTATGTACTTTAGGTACAAATAGTCATTCAGTTATCACTTTATAATTTATCACACTTACTTGTTTTCACAAACGTGCCCCCACCCCCTCCCAAGTTCTACAATTATTAATTTTGCCCCCTCAAGGACATATGTCTAGATTAAACCCTGCATAGCATTATATATTATTTGGTATAATACTTTATTAAGGTCAGTAATAAGAGAACCTTGGTATTATATTAAATTCCTAAAGTTTACACATCCATTACGTAATATTGAGGAGTCTACAAACGTTTGAATTTAGTCATGCACTAAAACAATGTATTTGTTATCTTCTGTCACACATACTTACAAGAATAAATAAACAGCAGATATTCTCACATGACAGCCAGAGATAAAGATGAAATTAAACAATTATATAATATAACTCAGCAATAAATTAACACATCTGTCTTTATTGACATGATTAACTAAAGAGGAATCTTAATACAGCTGATAATAACTTGTGAACATAGACTTTGAGTTTTAGGGCATCTGTATGCGAAACAAAACTTCATACCTATGAACTTTCAAGAGATTTTGTCAAACTAGACATACGTACCTGTACACATACATATATACATACATACACATACATACATGTACATACATGTACACATACATACACACATACATACATGCATACATACATACATACATACCTGTATGTACATAAATACATACACACATACATGTACATGCAATGTACATACATACATACATACATACATACATACATACGTACATACATATAATGTACACACATACATACATATATACATATTTACGAAAGGAAATATACCATCAAAAAGAACATTGCTATGTGTCAATCAAGTAATGTAACAACATTGATAAACGTCATAACATGGGATGGCGCTTTTCAGTGGCCTCATAATCAATTAGTCCATTCTTCTATTAATCTATCGTCCAACAATCTGTGAATCAATTATGATCTATCTATCAACAGTACTGGACTATACACAAGTATCTAAATATTAGTGAAAAATTTCCAGCAATTGAGCTTGCTGTAAATGTACATTATTGTGCAATACAAACTTAATTATTGTATGAAATAGTGCTACTGTCATTGGCTTTGTGTGGCGATACTACTGATGCTGCTCCTGTGTAGCAGTCACAGAAATGGGCCTTCGGGACATAAAAGAAGTCATGAGTCTGACTATCGGCAATTAATATAGACTGTACTCTATCTATCACAAGATTATATTCCATTTTTTACATATCACACATATCAACTTGATATATTCGCTACTTTGTGTTGTGTATTTAACAATATTCATACAATTTTTAATGATATTCATGATTATTATAGTGAGTAGTGAATACGTCATTGTTATTATGATAATTATTAGCACCTAGAGAAATGATTTCATTCTTACATCAGCATAAATTCTGCAACAAACAACAGATGTTATTAATAGTACAACTCATTTATTCCAAAAATAGAGTATTAATAAGTGTATATGCATTTATGTGTATTTGTATGTGTGTTTTATATATGTATGTGTGTACGAGTGTGTATTTAATGTGCTTATATATGAGCTTATATATGTGCTAATATATGTGCTTATATATGTGCTTATGTGTGTAGAATGTGTACACGTAAATAAGCATATGTTGTGCATGTGTGTGGGGAGGTGTTATGTATGCATATATATATATGTTGTGTGTTTTATATATGTATGTGTGTACGAGTGTGTATTTAATGTGCTTATATATGAGCTTATATATGTGCTAATATATGTGCTTATATATGTGCTTATGTGTATAGAATGTGTACACGTAAATAAGCATATGTTGTGCATGTGTGTGGGGAGGTGTTATGTATGCATATGTATATATGTTGTGTGTGTTTATATATGTATGTGTGTACGAGTGTGTATTTAATGTGCTTATATATGAGCTTATATATGTGCTAATATATGTGCTTATATATGTGCTTATGTGTGTAGAATGTGTACACGTAAATAAGCATATGTTGTGCATGTGTGTGGGGAGGTGTTATGTATGCATATATATATATGTTGTGTGTGTTTATATACGTATGTGTGTACGAGTGTGTATTTAATGTGCTTATATATGAGCTTTGCTTATGTGTGTAGTATGTGTATACGTAGATAAGCATACATATGCATGTGTGTGGGGAGGTGTTATGTATTCATATACGTGTATGAGTGTGTATGTGTAAGATAAGCATATGTGTACGTGTGTGTATGTATGCATACATGTATGTGTGTGTATGTGGGTATGCATATGTGTGTGTGTGTGTGTGTGGGGTATGTAAGTGTTGGTACTCTATTAAAAAATATATATATAAATATTTGCCACTAACAGTATGTCAATAGATACATACACAGACACATTTTCCGCACTGTGATTGGCCATAGGTATAATGTGATCAACAATAAATAATAATTCTCAAAGTTGTGAAACAGCAATTGTTCCTTGAGCTCCATTCTAATCACAGTTGATCCTTATTAATACTCTACTTACCTTCCCTCTGTGGTATGTGTAAGCAGATTGATTGTTTATGAATGTTTAAGAAAACAATTAAATTTCAATTAATTTTGATTGTTCATGAAATTATAACTTTGAAATTTGCATATACATGTATGTACATATAACTAACTACCCTAGCCATGAAGTATAGATAGATGATTGTTTGTTTTGTGTTATATGCAAAGATTTTCATTGTTTATGAATGTTTAGCATGCATTTAAAAAAACTAATTAAATTTCAATTAATGACATTACGACTCTAAAATCTGCGATATTATATATGCACCGCGTAATTTAGTATGTACATGTACATAATAATGACGCTAAGTATGGGCCAAGCCAAAGGATATGATAATTGTATGTATATTAGCAGAAAGTTGGCAGTTTGAACAGCTGCTAGCACCATCTCATTATTACAAGGATGAAAAGTAATACAGGTAATATGATTTTTTCTAAAACCTTTAGAATGTAACGTTTTGATACAAAACAATAATAATATTAGCATCATGTAATAGTATGTAACCATAGCAACAGTATTTTTAACAATATTTTTTGGGTAAACATGTCAGTACATTACGAGGTTTATCTCTTATTTAGTGATGCACTGATGAGAGATTTTACCAATATTCTGATAAACTAATAATTACTGTAGATATGTACTGATAACTGATACCGATCTGGTATTATATCTACCTTCTGGTTTCTGATTCTTTCAATGATAATGAGCATTTTCTCATGATTATGATTATCATAAAAGCAATTAATGATGCTATATTCACAAGAAATGACATTATTGGTACACTTATTACAATATCGGTTACATCTTTCAGAAATAACCAATACCAATACTAAAAATAATGACCAATAATGACCAATATCGATTACCAATCTGATTATCAATGCATCAGTAGTAGTATTATTCACTAAAATGTACTCAAATATTAATAAATAATTATAATTATTATAATTATATTATACATTCATACACCTGAATATATATACACATCAAAGGATCTAATTGGAATTGTTTGAATAACACACTTGATCATATGTGTTAATGGAATTTTTACAAACATAATTTATTTATTCCTACACAAAAGTTGTATACTTTAACACAAGCGCTAAAATGTCCCTCAAGAGTTTGTGAAAAACAAAACATATCGATTCAACACTCCTCCACTGACAAATATCATTACAATTCTTCACCCCCCTGCTATCCTTTTCCAACTCATTTTCTCTCGGCTTTCAAACAATAAACAAACAAATCTTTAGGCCAATAAATATGACATTCCACATACAATATTGTGATTCAATTACTAAATAGATGATCAACATTAATCAACACAAGCTGTAAACAGTACAGGTGCAAAATGACTCATTAGTACAGCTGTAACAGCCAATATTAGTTTGTTTTATACATAGGTGCAATTCAACTACAGTGTATACTGTACTATACTGTATTAACATTCAATACTATACTTAATTTATAGTATTGTTTATACATAGGTGCAATCCAACTACAGTGTATACTGTACTATACTGTATTAACATTCAATACTATACTTAATTTATAGTATTGTTTATACATAGGTGCAATCCAACTACAGTGTATACTGTACTATACTGTATTAACATTCAATACTATACTTAATTTATAATACTGTTATACATAGGTGCAATTCAACTACAGTGTATACTGTACTATACTGTATTAACATTCATTACTATACTTAATTTATAATACTGTTATACATAGGTGCAATCCAACTACAGTGTATACTGTACTATACTGTATTAACATTCATTACTATACTTAATTTATAGTATTGTTTATACATAGGTGCAATCCAACTACAGTGTATACTGTACTATACTGTATTAACATTCAATACTATACTTAATTTATAATACTGTTATACATAGGTGCAATCCAACTACAGTGTATACTGTACTATACTGTATTAACATTCAATACTATACTTAATTTATAGTATTGTTTATACATAGGTGCAATCCAACTACAGTGTATACTGTACTATACTGTATTAACATTCAATACTATACTTAATTTATAATACTGTTATACATAGGTGCAATCCAACTACAGTGTATACTGTACTATACTGTATTAACATTCAATACTATACTTAATTCATAATACTGTTATACATAGGTGCAATCCAACTACAGTGTATACTGTACTATACTGTATTAACATTCAATACTATACTTAATTTATAATACTGTTATACATAGGTGCAATCCAACTACAGTGTATACTGTACTATACTGTATTAACATTCGATACTATACTTAATTCATAATACTGTTATACATAGGTGCAATCCAACTACAGTGTATACTGTACTATACTGTATTAACATTCAATACTATACTTAATTTATAATACTGTTATACATAGGTGCAATCCAACTACAGTGTATACTGTACTATACTGTATTAACATTCAATACTATACTTAATTCATAATACTGTTATACATAGGTGCAATCCAACTACAGTGTATACTGTACTATACTGTATTAACATTCAATACTATATTTAATTCATAATACTGTTATACATAGGTGCAATCCAACTACAGTGTATACTGTACTATACTGTATTAACATTCAATACTATACTTAATTCATAATACTGTTATACATAGGTGCAATCCAACTACAGTGTATACTGTACTATACTGTATTAACATTCAATACTATACTTAATTTATAATACTGTTATACATAGGTGCAATCCAACTACAGTGTATACTGTACTATACTGTATTAACATTCAATACTATACTGTATTAAGTACTAAATGAATAGAACACTTACTAAAGCTGATGAAATCAGTTCAGTAATATTGACTTGGCTGTGACGTGGTGGATATGAGACTTTGTCTAAGGAAACAGCTGGAGATACACATGTAGGCATATTTGGCTGTGAACATGTAAAATCTTAAATACGTACATCTGTTCAATTAGTACTAAACAAAACAAACCATTCCTTCCAATAGTAAAATGAGACTGTATTAGAATATTAAAAAAATGCCAAAGGTGACAGAGCTTCTTATTTGACATTTCAGGCCAGATGTTGAAGTTAATTGTCTGTCACTAACACTATAATTAGCATTCCCAATGGCACACACACACACTACACATGTTGAGCCAATTTGGTCCAGATGATGTCTGTTGGTGATCCACGAAATAGACAAACATTTGATGATATAGTAATCATCCCTGGTCTTGAAGAGTTCATGAAGATCAAATATTATCAAAAATTATGTTATTAAAATTAAAGTAATAATTAGAGGAACTAAAAACAACTGTCTTTAATCTCAATAGGCATGCTGTATATGTCCATATATGGTAAATAAGACTATTACACATAAAAATGATTGACGCAATATTTAATTAATCGTTAATGGGACAAATAAAAAATTAATCACTGCTAGTCTCAGGAGATTTCAATCAACAGTTGATGAACTAATTAGTCTCCAGATATTCCCTTCTATCTAGTGAAGATTCATACCAAATAAGGATATATTTTTTTACAATCATTTTGTTATTTTTGTAGCGAATTTATTCATTAATTAACTCAGAAGATTGTTTCTCATGTCAAACAACACAATTATTAATTTATAGTCTGTTCATATTCACAATGAACTCAAAATTAGTTTGTATAGTTTAATGTCATAAGGTTAATACATGATTATACTGTAACTCAATAATGAGTAATGGATTGAAATTCGACATACACAGAAAAGAATATGAAGAATAATAATATGAAAATGGTACAGGTAATAAGATTGGTAATCATTCCAAACTAAAGTTAAGGTCATTTTTCTGAAGTGAATGTAAACATGAGTAATCTTTAATTATTTGTTATATCCTTCTTCTTACACTCCTTCAGCTACTACAGGATTTGGAACTTTTACAAGTTGCTTCCTTCCTTGTTGAATACATTCATGACCCATTATACCAAATAAATTTCCCAGAATAACTTGCATGTAACCTCCTTCACTATGCATAGTATAACTTAAATAACACAAACATGTACATGTATAATAACTACACATTATACATGTAAGAATATATTTATTACCTCGGTGCAAAGTTCCAAAGGCTCTCTAATAATGTGTAGTGATGACTCTACATGTAGTTATAGAGTCTGTTCACATTCAAGATGACCTCAAAATTAGTAATATAGTGTATAGTTTAATGTCATAAGGTTAATACATGATTATAATATAACTCAATAATGAAGTATGAATCATACACAGAAAAGAACAGGAAGGATAATAATATGAAAATGGTACAGGCAATGAGATTGTTGGTCGTTCCAAACTAAAGTTATGAACATTTTTCTGAAGTCAAGGTGAACATGATAGATCTTTATTATTTGTTTTAACCTTCTTCTTACACTGTAAATACTATTCGGTAACTATGACCTTCAGCTATTACAGGATTTGGAACTTCTACAAGTTGCTTTCTTCCTTGTGGCATACATCCATGACCCATTATACCACCACACAAACTTCCCAGAATAATTTACATGTAACTTCCTACACTACATGTATGTACATGTATAGTATAACTTAAATGACACAAACATGTACACGTATAGTTATAAGTATAATTATTTATTAACTCGGTGCAAAGTTCCAAAAGCCCTGTAATAATGTGTAGTAATGACTCTACATGTAGTTATAGAGTCTGTTCACATTCATGATGACCTCAAAATTATGAATTGTTGATTTTATGTAATATAGTGTATAGTTTAATGTCATAAGGATAATACGTGATTATAATATAAGTGAATAATAAAGTAGTGGATTGAAATGTGACATACACAAAAATGAACAGGAATAATAATAATATGAAAATGGTGCAGGTGAAAAGATTGTTAGTCATTCCAAACTAAAGTTATGAACATTTTTCTGAAGTCATGGTGAACATGAATAACCTAGAAGACATAAAATGCAAATAGTATTTTCCAATAAATTAACTGATAAATAAAGATCAGTACATGTCACATGGTTACACTTCTGTAATATCAAATTTACATCTAGATGCATTATTTAATGTGACTTAACATTATGTATGTACATGTACATATGCTCAGTACTATACATCTATTTTGTGTACAGCAGTATGAACTGTGTGTTATTGTATGTACATGTACATGCTGCTATACACGAAATAGATGTATAGTACTGAGCATATGTACATGTACATGTACTGTATGTGTACATGTACATGTTGCTGTACACGAAATAGATGTAGACTACTGGGCATATGTACGTGTTATTGTACAGAGTGTATGTTGTACATAGTACTGAGAGAATGTACATGTACATATGCTCAGTACAAGAACACCTGTACATGTACATATACGTATTTATTGTTGTATCCTAAAACATCTGTAGGGAGTATGTTTGTATAATGCTTTCTATTCTACTTGTTGACATTTTAATATTTAATCAAAACATTCTATCATAACATGAATTTGAGCAAGCAAACAAAACATAATAAGTATATATCACGTGACATTATTCTGGTCACCTGATCACATATTAAACAGCATAATGCACACTTTAGAATGCATAACGTACATGTATAGTACATGTACAGTACATGTACATGTACATATGCTCAGTACTATACATCTATTCGTGTACAGCAGCATGTACATGTACATACAATAACACACGGTTGTTTCTTTTATGTTCTAAGTGTGAATATCATAATAATTATGAAAAGAACTATTTTTTTTACAAATATTATGCTCGGAATGTGTGTATCCCCCCGTACATATTAATAACAGTAAGTGATATGTAATACTATTACACAGCCTCCGTTCCTCTGTTACATTTTTTGTGTTAAACAGTGGAACGTGAACATATTGGATACATTTGTATGTTAAAAGTGAAACAATGAATCACGAACATGGCCTAACGATTAGTGTTGTACCTATACTGGTATAGGTAAATGTATAGGTGCCTATACCAAGGTATAGGTAAATATAGGTATAGGTATGGGTATGGGTAAGGGTAGAGGTTAGTGTTGTACCTATACTGGTATAGGTAAATGTATAGGTGCCTATACCAAGGTATAGATAAATATAGGTATAGGTATGGGTATGAGTAAGGGTAGAGGTTAGTGTTGTACCTATACTGGTATAGGTAAATGTATAGGTGCCTATACCAAGGTATAGGTAAATATAGGTATAGGTATGGGTATGGGTATGGGTAGAGGTTAGTGTTGTACCTATACTGGTATAGGTAAATGTATAGGTGCCTATACCAAGGTATAGATAAATATAGGTATAGGTATGGGTATGGGTATGGGTAGAGGTTAGTGTTGTACCTATACTGGTATAGGTAAATGTATAGGTGCCTATACCAAGGCATAGATAAATATAGGTATAGGTATGGGTATGGGTAAGGGTAGAGGTTAGTGTTGTACCTATACTGGTATAGGTAAATGTATAGGTGCCTATACCAAGGCATAGATAAATATAGGTATAGGTATGGGTATGGGTAAGGGTAGAGGTTAGTGTTGTACCTATACTGGTATAGGTAAATGTATAGGTGCCTATACCAAGGTATAGATAAATATAGGTATAGGTATGGGTATGGGTAAGGGTAGAGGTTAGTGTTGTACCTATACTGGTATAGGTAAATGTATAGGTGCCTATACCAAGGTATAGGTAAATATAGGTATAGGTATGGGTATGGGTAAGGGTAGAGGTTAGTGTTGTACCTATACTGGTATAGGTAAATGTATAGGTGCCTATACCAAGGTATAGATAAATATAGGTATAGGTATGGGTATGGGTAAGGGTAGAGGTTAGTGTTGTACCTATACTGGTATAGGTAAATGTATAGGTGCCTATACCAAGGTATAGATAAATATAGGTATAGGTATGGGTATGGGTAAGGGTAGAGGTTAGTGTTGTACCTATACTGGTATAGGTAAATGTATAGGTGCCTATACCAAGGTATAGGTAAATATAGGTATAGGTATGGGTATGGGTAAGGGTAGAGGTTAGTGTTGTACCTATACTGGTATAGGTAAATGTATAGGTGCCTATACCAAGGTATAGATAAATGTAGGTACATGTTGTATAGGCAAGTAGTATAGGGCACATACAGATACTTTACAGACCAACTTTTGAAACTTTATAGTACTATTTTACTGTATAGGAAAAGATTGATACAACAGTCAGAATCATATTTTTGAGCTATTTCCATCTTTTCTAGTAGTTTGTGAGTTTCATTTTCCAACAGAAATGGCTATATAGAGCAGTGCTAAAAATTAGTGATGCACATGTACATACATGTACACTAGACAAAGGAGGAACACATGTATATATAGGTATAGGTATAGGTATAGGCAGTTTTAGTTGCCTATAATATCTGTATCTGAATTATAGGCAAAACCTAGTATAGGTACAACACTAATAACGATACATTTGCATGTTAATAACACAGTGGACCATTGGACCTAGTATACATGTAGGTACAACACTAATAACGACACATTTGTATGTTAATAATACAATGGACCATTGTATGTTAATAGTACAGTGGACCATTGGACCTAGTATACATGTAGGTACAACACTAATAATGATACATTTGTATATTAATAATACAGTGGACCATTGGACATGACATAATGATAACATGTTAGAACGTGGGGATGGTATAAAGGAAACAATGGTATTCTGTAAACTCTGTAGGCAGAAAGTTGCTCATGGTGGCGGAACAATGAACTTGAAGAACATTTAATTAACATTTAATTGCCATAGATAATAGCCAGTTAACTGGTTAACTACTAGTTATTAATGAGCTAGTTATTAATGAACCAGTAATTGCATCAGGTTCACAGTTCTACCATAGATTATAATGATAAGATGGCATATATATAACATAAATAGATGACAATTTCTCTGCTTTAACTACCTTTAAATGTCGATTATTAATTATAATCTTCAACCACTTTCTTGGAAAATTAACACAACACAACACAACACAACACAACACAATTGTATTGAAATACATGTACATGTACACTTGCATAACCTATACATATACATATACATGTATATAACTACACTATAGTACTATATAGGTACATGTACACATTGTACACATATATACACATGTATATAGGTACATGTACACATTGTACACATACGTACATGTATACCTACTGTTGTGTTGTGTAATTATATTGGGAATTTATTACCTAAAGGAAAATTAGCAAGTTAACATCAGGTGGTTTTTTATATGCAGTAGTAAATTATATCAGAATTTTAGAGAAAGATTAATTGACACGTAAGCATGTGTGTTAATACTGTGTGTATAGAAATAATAATAATGAATTCTTTAACAGATGATATTTGTAATATGATATAATAAATCCACACCAAGAAATGTGTAAGTTGAAGAAAATACGTACATATATCTTCAGCATACGTAATTCTTGTTGTGAATGTATAATTGTATTAAAGTTATATTATATTACCATTGGTATTAAAATGTGTCCACATTCAGTTGACCGTCAAAATTAACATAATTCATACGTCATATGTAAATAGTGTATAGTTTAATGTCATAAGGCTAATACATGATTATACTGTAACTCAATAACTTATATGTACTATAGTGTACGGTTTAATGTCATAAGGTTAATACATGATTATACTGTAACTCAATAATGAAGCAATGGATTGAAATTTGAACAGGAAGAATAATAATATGAAAATGATGCAGGTAAAAAGATTATTACTCATTCGAAACTAACGCTATAAACATCTCTCTGAGGTCAAAGTGAATGTGAATGACCTTTAGTAACACTTATACCAAGTTTTATAACTTATAGGCCATCTACAGTATCTGTACCTTAATAAATAACAAAATAGTAAACAACTTTGTCACTATTTGTATGTGAGGATTTATATATTACGTAGTTAGATAATAGCTTTAAACTTTAATAAATGCTGCTACATAATTACAAATTTACAAAGCTGTTCATAATGATATTATTATAGTTATTATATTTAAAACCAGGCTGTGCTAATATATAAATTCTGAACCCTAATCCAAGTCCCATACCTAAACTGGACTACTATTCTTTTTGAGTATAGCATTAACGAAAGGCAGAGCTTCATTCTAGCAATAAATTAATTAAATAAAATATTAGTGTCAATTTAGAATGCAATACAAATACAAAGATCATTATATAAATAAACACACACACAGACACACACAAGACACAAAGACACACACGCACAGAGACACATAAACACACATACACAGACACACATACACATAAACAAGATAGCCAATTAGGCAGTTAGAGAGATACAGATATTATTCAATTACTCATCACATACTAAAATATTATACTCGTGTTCACTGATTACAATATCTGATTGCATAATAATTAATAATTAATAATTAATAATTATATTAATTATAATAATCAATAAAACTATATACATGTATGTTCATAACATACATGTAGGTGTGGTATGTAGTATGCACATTTTTGAAATGTGTCCATTTATACTATTGCTTTTGATTGATACCACAATGTACATACATAGGTTGACTATACATTGATAATTGATTGACAATTTTACCTCAAAACTGAATAATAATTATAGTTCTTAAATCATAGTCACATGATCATAGGTCACATGGTTCTTGTTGCATTATTTTAGTAACTACAAATGAAATTCTAGTAGCACAAAACTGAATCACATAGTTCTTAAATCATATAGTCACATGATCATAGGTCACATGGTTCTTGTTGCATTATTTTAGTAACTACAAATGAAATTCTAGTAGCTCAAAACTGAATCACATAGTTCTTAAATCATATAGTCACATGATCATAGGTCACATGGTTCTTGTTGCATTATTTTAGTAACTACAAATGAAATTCTAGTAGCTCAAAACTGAATCACATAGTTCTTAAATCATATAGCCACATGATCATAGGTCACATGGTTCTTGTTGCATTATTTTAGTAACTACAAATGAAATTCTAGTAGCTCAAAACTAAATCACATAGTTCTTAAATCATAGTCACATGATAATAGGTCACATGGTTCTTGTTGCATTTGTTCATTATTTTGTTTAACAAATGAAATTCTGGTAGTTCAAAACTGGCCAGTATATAGTATACATGTATACTGTCCCAATCTTGCTGTTTTCAGTTCTGATATCTCTACAAGCTCTTTTTTAAAAAAGCTTTATTGTTTTTGTTCAAATTATGATAGTCAATGAAACTATTGTCCCAAGTGCAGTGTTCTGTCCACACTGGTCGGGAATAACCACCACTCAGATGAATTAACCACCTCTCAGATAAGTTAACCACCTCTCAGATGAATTAACCACCTCTCAGATGAATCACCTCTCAGATGAATTAACCACCTCTCGGATAAGTTAACCACCTCTCAGAGGAATTAACCACCTCTCAGATGAATCACCTCTCAGATGAATTAACCACCTCACAGATAAGTTAACCACCTCTCAGATGAATTAACCACCTCTCGATGAATCACCTCTCAGATGAATTAACCACCTCTCAGATGAATTAACCACCTCTCAGATAAGTTAACCACCTCTCAGATGAATTAACCACCTCTCGATGAATCACCTCTCAGATGAGTTAACCACCTCTCAGATGAATCACCTCTCAGATGAGTTAACCACCTCTCATATATAGGCTATTGAGGCAGTATTAATGGGTAAACAGCAAGTTAGAATCCAAACACCACTCTAAACATCCTGGGCAGAACACAGCAAGTGTACTACAAGTTTTAACATCATTAATAAGCTTAATTATTGAGATATACACATTTTAATTGAAGTAATCAGAAACTGTAAGCTGAAGTAATACTCAGTAATGAATATGTAAGTGCTCTCCTCATTTGCAATGAAATGGTGACAAGAATAGACCAAAATCAATTCATCAGTTAATTGTAACCAGATGGTAAAACTATTGTATTGTTTAAAATGAAATGAAGTTTGGTTTCTATGGTAACTTATCGTATGTACATGTATTTGCATAGTTAAGATTTCATTATCCAATTTGACACCATCTGACAGACCAGACAGGAAAATTTCTGGACCCATTAGCAAATATAACATCATGTACATAAACAATATATAATTATATATTTAATTCAGTTAGTAATACTAAAACTATTAATAATAATTATTACGATTAACGTCATTAGTGCATATACGATGTAGTATAATTATTATAATTATATTACGTATAATCACAACATCACAGCATTAGAGATAATGAACCATAAAAACAGTCGCATGTATACAACGTGTACATGTACGTGTATGTATACATGTACATGTATACACACATGTACATGTATGTATACATGTACATGTACATGTATGTGTACATGTACATATTTTATCATGAGTGAGGACTTAGGAATTATGGGTCATTACATGTTTAGTCTGAATATATAATTAATATTACTAGGAAGTAATGGTTGATTGAGAGGTCTGGAGTAACCTCAACATTCACGTACTAAGTACTAACTCTTTGAACAAGTTATAGTTTAATAATTATATTTCTGAAGTAATGCTTGACTGAGAGGTCTAACCTCACCATTCACAAACTCTTTGAACAAGTTATAGTTTAATAATTATATTTCTGAAGTAATGCTTGACTGAGAGGTCTAACGTCAACATTCACGTACTAAGTACTAACTCTTTAAACAGGTTATAGTTTAATAATTATATTTCTGAAGTAATGCTTGACTGAGAGGTCTAACCTCACCATTCACAAACTCTTTGAACAAGTTATAGTTTAATAATTATATTTCTGAAGTAATGCTTGACTGAGAGGTCTACTGGGTACAAACACATTTAGACAGCAGTATGTAGTTATAGGAATACTAGTAAATAGAATGTGTTACAACACCTGAAGTAACACATATACTGGGTACATACACGTTTAGACAGCAGTATATAGTTATAGGAATACTAGTAAATAGAATGGGTTACAACATCTGGAGTAACACATATACTGGGTACATACACATTTAGACAGCAGTATATAGTTATAGGAATACTAGTAAATAGAATGGGTTACAACATCTGGAGTAACACATATACTGGGTACATACACATTTAGACAGCAGTATATAGTTATAGGAATACTAGTAAATAGAATGGGTTACAACACCTGAAGTAACACATATACTGGGTACATACACGTTTAGACAGCAGTATATAGTTATAGGAATACTAGTAAATAGAATGGGTTACAACACCTGAAGTAACACATATACTGGGTACATACACGTTTAGACAGCAGTATATAGTTATAGGAATACTAGTAAATAGAATGGGTTACAACATCTGGAGTAACACATATACTGGGTACATACACATTTAGACAGCAGTATATAGTTATAGGAATACTAGTAAATAGAATGGGTTACAACATCTGGAGTAACACATATACTGGGTACATACACATTTAGACAGCAGTATATAGTTATAGGAATACTAGTAAATAGAATGGGTTACAACACCTGAAGTAACACATATACTGGGTACATACACGTTTAGACAGCAGTATATAGTTATAGGAATACTAGTAAATAGAATGGGTTACAACACCTGGAGTAACACATATACTGGGTACATACACATTTAGACAGCAGTACAGTATGTAGTTATAGAAATAAGGTTCAGAGAATTGGTTACATACATTGAATAACATTATCAGTTGCTTTCTCATTGCAATTAGCCTTCCCAATGTGGTATTACACACAGTTTGCTATGATATCTGTAGCCATATTGAAACCAAAGTTATGCTTAACGCACAGAAACAGTAATGACAACCTAACAGCTGGTAATGAAGGTATACAGTCATTGGTACAATGATATTCAGTACCAGTGTAAAGGAGTCTTCCTTATATTGAATTCATCAAGTACACAACGTATATCACTAATGATAGTCTAAGTAATAATTATTATCTTAAGCACAGCCTTCTAGTTGTCATATATTGGATTTCCTTTGTATCATGAGCGATGGAACTAGTGATGGGTGATGCTATCGAAAAATATCAATATAATTGATACTTTTAAGATATCCACGTGATAGTTTGCCACAGTTCTGTGATGAGAGTTTGTAGACAGTCCCGTCTTGTTACGTGGTCATCAGCGACGCGAGACTAATATTAGACTGCCATCACTAAACTATATTACAATCTAATAATAATAAATATATATTATCGCACGGATACCGGGAAATATCACGAGTTGGATACGAAGTATTGTCACGAGTCCGAAGGACGAGTGACAATACGCGTATCCAACGAGTGATATTTCCCGGTATCCGTGAGATAATGGCTTTATTGTATTCGCGCGCGCTAACCATGTAGTCATGGAGCTAATGCGTCCTCACTCCTCAGTAGATCTATAGAACAGTAGAGAACTTGGAAATGGTTGAACCACATACTTCCCATGAACTCACTTTTATTATACCACCAGAAGTGGATAATTGGACTCCTCCACAAAGAGATATTGCAAATTTTGACATTGGCTATTGCTTGGAAGTGGAATCAGATAAAAAGGTCTACAATTCTTAAGTATTGTTTACTATATATATATAGATAACTGTTATTACTATAATTATTATATAATATAATCATATTTATAATGAAAATAATAATAATTCATTGTTAGGAATTGGATGACGGCGAACTTAAAGATTTTATTGATGGACAAAAAAATGTAAACACAAAACGAAAAACATCATCTGATCTTTCAATATGGTACCGTTGGTGCCACTCTATTGGAGAAAAAAGAGTAATCGAACATATACCACCTGAAGAACTTGATAAACTATTAGGACACTTTTTTATGAAAGTGAAACGAAAGAATGGAGAAATGTATGAACCAGACACTTTAACTTCATTTCATCGCAGTTTTCATCGCTACCTTGCTAACGAAAAGAACTTACCTTTTAATATACTGAAGGACCTCGAATTTACAAGTTCTAGAGAGAGTTTAAGAGCAGCACGAAAGATGCTGAAGAAACAAGGCAAAGGAAATCGTCCCCAGGCAGTAATGGCTTTATCTAACGAGGATATTGAAAAGTTGTGGCAAACTGGTGCACTGGGCTGTTCGAATCCAGAATCTTTAATGCATACTGTATGGTTTCTGGTATGTTACCACATGGGTATGCGGGGAAGGGATGAACACAAAAAATATTGTTTTGGAGACTTCACAATTCAGTCCACATCTGATGGAAGGAAATACATAGAATACACCAGTGAACGAGACACAAAAACAAGATCTGGAGAGCATGAATACGATCATCGTACTTTCAAGCCCAAAATGTGGGCTACTCCTGAATGTCCCGAGAGGTGTCCTGTAATCATTTTTGAGCATTTTATCAAAGAACGACCAGAAAGTATGTGCAAACCAGAGTCTCCATTTTATTTAGCCATCAACTGGAATAACTGGACAACTATTGGTTCCAAATGGTACAAAAGCCAACCTTTAGGAATCAATTCCATTAACAAATTTATGAAAAATATTAGCAGTAATGGTGAACTAAAGGGGAGGAAAACAAATCACAGTGTTCGAAAAACAACAGTTGAGAGGTTGTGTCAAGCAAATGTACCTGATAGCACTGTGATTCAAGTGACTGGTCACCGTAACATAAAAAGTTTAAATTCGTATAAAAAACCATCACTGAACCAACAGGAAAATATATCACATCTTCTTAGTGGTTACACACCAGGTCAGGCATCCAACAACACATCAATATTTACAGATGTGACCAACACAACAATTGATAACTCTAGACATCTGCCAATTCATGCTTTCCAACTACAATCACCAAGTTTCTACAATTGCATAGTCAATTTTACAACAAAAGAGGAGGACACCAAACCTGCATTACAGTCATAAAATCATTTAGCACATTATATATATAATTACTTTTAAATAAAAAAGGCTACCTAAACTTCTTTTCTTATAATCAACTAACATCCTTATATTATTTTTAGCTGGTCTAGAATTATATCTATCTATTCTAAACTATTATAGTAAAAAGTTATTTCACTTACAATCCCAAGAACAGACAATTTCGTAATCACTAATCACATGATTGCAGTTATTTATTAATAACCTCTGTCATGTGACTAAAGTTATTTTTTTGATACCGTGGGATATCACACGATTGATCTCTACATCTTGTCAATGGAGTTTCTATGGTTAGACGCATATTTTACCAACTTGCATATACAATAATATAATATAATAACTATTTAAGTACACTAGCACAGCCTCTATACACTGTATACAGCTGATGGATAAGAGTTCTGTTTGAGGTTTGCATTCACTAAAAAGACTGGATGGGCAACTACTGATAAAATCTACAGACCTAGTTCTGGCTCCTGGTACATATACAATGGTTTTGAAGACTGTACTTAAAATAATATTTATTACTCTACAAGCTTGTCTCAATACAGACCTAGTTCTGGCTCCTGGTACAAATACAATGTACAGAAGACTGTACTTAGAATAATATTTAATAGTTTACAAGCTTGTCTCAATACAGACCTAATTCTGGCTCCTGGTACAAATACAATGGTATAGAACACTGTACTTAGAATAATATTTAATAGTCTACAAGCTTGTCTCAATACAGACCTAGTTCTGGCTCCTGGTACAAATACAATACTACTATGCTATAATACATGTACATATTGTTATAGTGATTTGACATAGACAGTTATATGCAAAAACAATGCAACTAGAAGATTGTGATAATCATTTAGTCGTGACAGAGACCTAATTCTATGGCTCTTTTGATATAATCAATAATGTAGTGGTGAGGCTGTGCTAGAGATAATACTAAGAAAATTGACATAGACCTAGTTCTAGAGGCTGTGCTAGAGAAAATACTAATTTAGTCGTGACATAGACCTAGTTCTAGAGATTGTGCTAGAGAAAATACTAATTTAGTTGTGACGTAGACCTAGTTCTAGAGATTGTGCTAGAGAAAATACTAATTTAGTCATGACGTAGACCTAGTTCTAGAGATTGTGCTAGAGAAAATACTAATTTAGTCATGACGTAGACCTAGTTCTAGAGATTATGCTAGAGAAAATACTAATTTAGTCTTGACGTAGACCTAGTTCTAGAGATTGTGCTAGAGATAATAATTATAACCTAATAATATATTTAAATGTACTGATCTATCTAATAAACAATGATGCAGTGGTGATAACTAAAAAAGGTTGTGGTCAAACACTTAAAAGGTGTTTTTGATAAGCTCATATGGTGCACCAATGGCCTAAAGAGCTTCCTATTTGGCTCTGTGCAGTTCTCTCTTTGGGCCAAATGGTGCAGTTAATTATGATTATATTGTCACTAACAGCATTAATTCTTTGTTAATTGGCTCAAGATGTATTCACAATGGCGCAACACTAACCATTTTTGATCCAATTTGGCCCATGCTTCAAAACATATAAACAAACTCAGGAATTAATATTATATTTAAATGTACTGATCTCTGAGATGGTGGTCTAAAAGTAATTAGGTGGATACTACATCATACATCCCACAGTAAAACCACATCTATTGAATGGTATGCAAACCTAATGAAGTGTAAAACACACAAAGGTTTTTACCCTTGCCACCATGTGTGTGCTAGCATGCGACTGCATGTCTCCATTTAGTAGTGGGAGTGAATATAACAATGAACATACCATATACATGTATATCTATAAACCAGAGTAATTATGTCAAAATAATAATCATTACAGCAATTGGTTAGCAATGCTACTGTTTAAAGTATATATTCAGACTTTTGGCTAATAGGTGACAGCATATACTATGTTAAAATGAGTTGTAAATGGGAGAACTTCCTGGATACCAAATGTAATTGGATTAATAAACAAAATGGTTGATAGTGAGTGTTGGATCAAACTGTTATTAGCTAAAAGTTTCCTTTTCCTATCCATGGTAACACAAATTACATACAATACATGCATACAAATATACATACATAGTACATACATGTACATACATACATACGTACATACGTACGTATGTATGTACGTACGTACATACGTACCTATATGTACATATATATATATATTATATATATATATTGTATATATATATATGTATAAGCACTTACATACATACATACATACATACATTCATACATACATATACATATATACATACATACAAACACACATAGTTATATGCATACATACAGTATATAGTTTAATTAATTATATTTCCAAGTCAGTGTTGTTAGTCCTCAAGTATGTCTACTCTTAATGAGATTGCAAGAGGCATGAGTAATGTAACTAAAACATTCCTTACAATTAATTCAACACAGTTCATTAGTCAGATAACATCACTGAATCTGCATACACCACGAAAATAACATTCATAAGAAAATCACCAAAGATACAATGTACTCTATGTCAACTTTCCAATTGGTTGAGAATGCAATATACATGTACATGTACATGCGCACATACAAACACATAAACCACAATACAAACTATAATTATGGATGAGCGATAATGAGAAATACATGATATGATTATCAAAGAAAATATTATATATATAGTGTGCGCTGCCTTTTGTCGCTTCAGGGCTGGCTTTTCAAACAACTTCTGTATACACAAGACATCTGTAACATTATGATAATTTTATATTAATCTAAGTATTTATATATGCATATTGTGTGAGTCCTAGTAACTAGTTCTATGTACAAATGGGTCCTAGTAACTAATCCTACATGTATGTACAAATTATACATGCATATACCTACAGGTAATAACAATATATATATGTACCTGTATATGTGTGTATGTATGTATATATGTATGTATGTATGTATGTATGTATGTACACATGTATGTATGTATGTATGTACATTGTATGTATGTATGTAAGTGTGTATGTGTATATATGTATGTACATGTATATATGTATGTATGATTGTATGTACATACATATGTATGTTTGTAATATATTTATAGCCAAAGTGCAGGAAAGTAAATAAATTGATAGGAAATATGTCTATGGGGTAAACTGTTCTTTATAATTACATTCCCATTTTTATTGTGTTATTAAAAAGTTCAAATAATGAATTACCTAGTAGCACAGAGAGAAAAAACACAGTGGTTATTCCTTTGATCCGATCAGCTAATCCACCAGGTGTTGGGTAGCTACCTGTACCAGTAGAGTACACCATATACGAAGGAGATTTTTGACCCTTGATAATAGCTGAGGAGAGGAGAGGATATTAATAAACTAAATACTATGTATTTAAGGTCAACAGAATCTTTTTAAAAATAAGATTTTTAGTTGAAACATAGTTTGTGCATGACGATAATATAATATAATCCTTTTGAATGAGAGATAGACAGCAAGATAGATAGATAGATAGACACACACAAAGACAGCAAGAAAAAGATACAGACAGAGAATAAGATATACATAATTATAAAGAAAGACATAGTTATAAAGAAAGGAAGATGAAATCACCAGGTAAGTCACTACATGTACATGTATATGTTAGTATGTTAATACTCAATAGATTTGCTTTCTACTGGTGGGAGGTATATATATTTAGGGCTGGGAATCGGCTGAGATTCTGAAATCAAATATCACTAACTTCAAACTGATTGATAATCGATTAAAATCAGCGGAGGTAATTAGGCCAATTAAGTCGATAAATGCAGGAAACTCTTCCCATTTGATGATCAAAAAGGCTTCCTGTCACATTATTTGCTGTCTCATGCTTGCAAAGTATGTCTTCTGGAATAATTAGCATAATTGATATCACAGACTTATAATCAATAATCAGAAGAATTTCAATATAGATTTTAATTAATTGATTAATTGATTAATTAATTAATCATCCCAGCCCTAATATATATATATATATTTCATATGAACATACATGTAGTATATACTGTACTGAACTACAGTCTATTCACATTCATGATGACCTCAAAATTAAGGCTGGTTCCTTTAATAATCCAAAGCCTTGCGTTTCTTTGCATCATGTCCATGTATTGTATTGTAGTTCCTTCAACGTCAGACACAATGCAACATGAGGATAGGATCTGATTCTATCTTTGCGTCAGCAGTATTGTGTTTCAACAATCAGTTTTCATAATTTTATCACAACGCAAGGCTTTGCGTCATTATGTTAACGCACCCTTAGGCTGTAATGACTTTATACATGTGCTGCATGTACTGTATAATGTCATAAGGTTAATACATACACAAAAAAAACAGGAAGGATAATTATTAAAATGGTACAGGGAAAATGATTGTTGATCATTCCAAACTAAAGTTATGAACATTTTCTAAGGTCAAAGTGAACGTGAATGACCTCTTTGTATTTTACATCACAATACCCACTAAACATACATGTAATATACATGTACATGTATTCATATTGATGATGTAAATGTCAAATTTCATGGCAATATTTCCTTAGGAAATATCACTTAAGAAATATCATTTTTGTTGCCGTGACTGTTAAATACACATCATGTTAGAAATCAATGTACATGCAATACATGTAGTATACATGTAATATACATGTAATGTACATTTGATAATGTAAATTTACATCATGACAGGCAGACTATCAACCAACATACATGTACATACATGTACATACATGTACATACATGTCCATACATGTACATACATGTCTGCTGATGTAAATGTCATATTTCCTCAGAAGGAAATACACATAGGAAATTCCATCAATCAAGAAACATACGTACATGTACATGTACATGTACATCACAATATATATCATGTATCATTATATATTGATGACGTACAAGGTAAAATCATGACAGACTTACCAATTACATATATATACATGTATATGTGATATAATATACATGATGTATTCATTACATATTGACAATGTACATGACAGACTTATCAATTAACAAATATACAATAATATACATGATGTATTCATTACATTTGATGACGTACATGACAGACTTATTAACTAACAAATATACATATAATATACATGATGTATTCATTACATATGATGACGTACATGTACATGACAGACTTATCAATTAACATATATACATATAATATACATGATGTATTCATTACATATGATGACGTACATGACAGACTTATTAACTAACAAATATACAATAATATACATGATGTATTCATTACATATGATGACATACATGACAGATTTATTAATTAACAAACATACATACACAGTACATGTCCATAAAATGTCACCATACAGTAACAGTAATTATCTTACTTCCACTGTCAGTATAGTACAGTAATTACTGTCTCACTACTAATTGATTGTTACTACTGTTGAACTACTGTAGTGTGATAATGAAACTATTGAGCAATTACTGTACTGTATGGTGACTTTTTATTGACATACACTGTACATGATGTATTCAATACATATGAAGACGTACATGACAGACTTATCAATTAACAAACATATGTGTGATACATGATAATGTGAGATGGAAAGAAAGAAAGAAAGAAAGAAAGAAAGAAAGAAAGAAAGAAAGAAAGAAAGAAAGACAGACAGACACCTGAGGCAAATGAAAAAATGAAAAATGAGTTGCCATGTAATACATGTATTCATTACATGTTATTATGTAATATCATCCTATTCAAATAATAATTATTATAATTATATTGTAATGCTATTCCATATGATATGAAAAATCTTTACCATTTGGAAGTTATATTATTATCTATTGTGTATCTTGTAATATAATAATAATAATTATTATTATTATTATTATTTTTACTATTATGAGTGGTGCACCAATAAGAAATTTTACCAATATTGTGATAAACTGATAATTACTTTACATACATGTGTGTACTGATAACTGATAATCACATCGCATCAACCTTCTAGTATCTGATTCTTTCAATGAAAATGATCAAGTGATTAATGATGTTATAATCCCAAGAAATGACATTATTAGTACACTCATTACAATATGGTTAGATCTTTCAGTAATAACTAATATGATAATAAAAATAATGATCAGTACCAATTACCCATGCATACATCACTGATAATAGTTATTATTATGCACCAGTCCATTATATCCAGATCTCAAACTGCCTACACTTTTATTTCATGATAACAAACTCTTGAGTTGTTTACCCAATATCAGTATAAGAACTGCTTACATTCTTAAATAATAGGTTAATTATCATTTCAGAGTACAAACATGTACATACATCTACATACATCTACATACATCTACATACATATACATGTACATGTACACATAGGGGGTATCGTACATGTACACATAGGGGGTATCACTAGGATAATTAATATACAACATTCCATATCTATTAATATACTTTCAATTATACAAACCCTCAGTTGCCATGGAAATGTATAGAATGTGTAACTAAAGTGGAGATTTGATTCTAATTGGAGATTCTCTTATACTTATTATTTTCCAAATGGACGCCATTTTAAGTTCTAGTCAACATCTTTCATGGCAGACACATGGGTTTTTGTGGATGAAAATATAGTAGACTAACTCCTATTAAAGAAATGGTTATTAATCATAGTTTTTGATACGTCTTGAAGCATGGGCCAAATTGGCTCAACAATGGTTAATGTGTGTACCATTGGGAATACATGTACATCTTGAGCGAATTAACAAAAGAGTTAATGCTGTTAGTGATAATATGATCATAATTAACTGAGCAATCTGGCCCAAAGAGAGAACTGTGTAGTGCCAAATAAAAAAACTTTTTGGGCTAATAGGCCATATCAGCTTATCAAAAACACTGTGCTTTATGGTGTTGTTAAGAAAAATTGGAAATTGGAATGCTTCCATTTTCACCCACATTAATATATTATCTAAATACTTTAACATCAATCAATGATAGTCTCTCAGAAACAGAAAACAAGGGCCATCGCTTGATCACACAATACAGGGATAATGCATCTATTTACTAATTATGGATTTTTGTGTACATGTACATACATGTATTTCATCTTGCTGTCACTGTGGCTCAAGCTTAATTAACTGAGTCAACATCCTTTACTACACGCAGTATGCAACGTGTATGTGACATTAACATAATTATATACAGTACATGTACTGTATATATAAATAACATCCATTAACTCATGGGAAAGCAATTATGCATATGGCGCCATGGTCCATAAAAAGGGATTCCATGTATATGTTCAGTATACACATAGACATACACACCCATAACTAACATGACTAACATGACATGACTAACACTTGAAGGATTTGAGAAACCATTCTCTATTTAATACTAAAATGTGCACAGTAAACATGAAGTCATAATATTCTATTTACAAACATTGAAACAAGAGACTTATCATACAGTATAGATACATCAGTGTTCTGCCCACACTAGTCGGGAATAACCACCACTCAGCATGAATTAACCACCTCTCAGATACATTAACCACCTCTCAGATAATACATAATTATATAGGCTACTGAGATAGTATTAAGTATATACTACTGGGTAAACAACACTAAATACAAGTTAGAATCCAACCACCACTCTAAATATCCTGGACAGAAGACTGCATACCCACTCAGTGTTCAAAATAGTTCTTGACTAATACATGTAATTAACCTCACTGTGAGGTTACTCTACTTATTTTGTTGCATTATTCTCATAACTAATCAGACAATTTGTCCAGTCAAATGCAATTTTGTCCAGACAAAGAAGCAAAATGTCTGGAAAATGGCCAAAAACTGGAGGATATTTCAAGCACTGATATATATTCCTGGGGCAAACCTGAGCAATCCCCACCCTAGCAAGGAAGGTCTGTGAATAATCTCTGAACTTGTTTGCTTGAGTGCCATTTTGATGGATGGCTACTGTATTCTCCCATGTATTAGATGCAATTCTTGCTTGCTCAGGCTTGCCCCTTTCATCAATCTGTCTAGATATATAATTATAGGTGACTGTGGATACAGACACCAGTTATTTAGATTTTTTCAAACACTTGTTATTTAGCCATTTCGCAGACGTAGCTAACTAAATCATGTATCCAGGAAGAGCAACTATTGTTCCACCTAGTTTCCAAATTTAGTTTGTTTCCTGTACAAATTGGCCGAGTAATGAACATTCAAATAAAAATGTTTGACGACATTTTTATTTGCCAAATGACTCATTTTTGCCTTAACAGTCACATTATACAAGTGTATATATTATACATGTACTACAGGATTTCATATAGAGAGGGGCCACCCAGGGATTCCCCCCCCCCTCCCAAAGATAGAGTTTCCCTCTAGACATTTTGAGAATGCATGATGTCATGTAAGATGTGACAGCTTAACGAAATAGCACACAAATACTAATCAAAGTAGTAAATAGAGTATTAACAAGTGCTCAAAACCACACCATAGTAATAGTCTGCTAGCTGCCAGAAACCCACCAGAATCCATCTCAGAGCACCTAACTTTAAACATTTTCCTTGAGGGGGGGAGGGTCATGCCCCCAGAGCCACCCTAGGCTTCGCATGCCAACCCCCAGGAAAAACTCCTGTACGAAACTCTGTACTAATATCACAAATGCTATATATACATGTACAATGTATTATTTGGGTACCTCAAATGCACACAAGTTTTAAATGGTGACAAAATGTTTTATCGATCATAATTGGACAACAGAAACGTCATAACTTCTGAAATCATTCAAACACTCCTAAATATTTCCACTGTCTCACTTATCTCTCTTTCACAAACATTTATTAACTCTTCACTAGTTTACTAACTAAAAAACAGTATAATTAATTAATTTACCAATTCTTCATTATATATTAACTACATTCAACATATATTAATTCTTGAATACATTCATTATATATTAACTCTTCATCATAATATTAACTACACTTTATAGTCACACCCGTCTAATAAATTACCCCATAACCACACCCACTTATTTAATTACCACAGAATCACACCCATCTAATTAATTACTCCATGGCCACACCCATCTAATTAATTACTGCATAGCCACACCCATCTAATTAATTACTCCATACCCACACCCATCTAATTAATTACTCCATAGCCACACCCACCTTTGGTACAAAATTAGTGTAGTTATTATCATTATTGCTCCAGTATTTTTTATGGCCCATAGAGCCATCCCTATAATTGCTTTCCACGGGGTTTAATGTATTCCTGTGTCACTTGCGTGAGTATGTGTTGTATATGTAGTTAAGAAAGTTGCGTCATTCCGGGGGAGGGGGGGGCTCAGTCAATTAATGGGCGCAGTGTGTAATAGAACGTTTGCTCAAGCTATACAGACCAGCAGAAAGAATGCTGTTTAGCTTATGCAGAAACTGAAACTATTCTACCTAAAAAGTTGTACAAGGTCTTTTAAAAGGTAATGAGAGGAGAAAATCAAAAATTTGACATACACAAAAAAGAACAAGGATAAATATATGAAAATGGTGCAGGTAAAAAGATTGTTGGTCATTCCAAACTAAAATTATAAACCTTTTCTGAGGTGAACATGAATGATCTTTTATCTTATAAATGTGGACTAACCCTTATGTAGAGCAGTATATTCTGATATCCAGTGTCCACACATGTAATTTCTGGCTTCAGGATATATCGGAGGATTGAGGGGATTAGTGGGATACAGAGTTAGACCATCTAGACAAAGAGAAAGAAGACATAATTACGAATGGAAAATCACAGGAAGAATGAGATGAAACAGATAATGATGTCCTTATTATGTTTCCAAAGTGGTTTTGATCAATAATATTATCTGTTAGAACTGTGAGCGTTTTAGTATTCTCTCAAAATTCGTAATTTTACTCTGAACTATAGCCTTGGTATTGATTTTTTCATAGCAAAATCAATCGTTTCAAATTTGGCCAAAACATTTCGATAATGATGTCCTTATTATGTTTCTAAAGTGGTTTTGATCAATAATATTATCTGTTAGAACCGTGAGCATTTTAGTATTCCCTCGAAATTCAATTTTTTACCCTGAACTATATATAGCTGATTTTTTCATTGCAATATCAAACGTTTCAGATTGGGTCAAAACTTTTCATAGAGTTAGATAATGATGTCCTTATTATGTTTCTAAAGTAGTTTTGATCAATAATATTATCTGTTAGAACTGTGAGGAGTTTAGTATTCTCTCAAAATTCATAATTTTACTCTTGTTTGTTGTACAGTTTTATTTTAAAAAACTGTAGTTTATGATACGATGGAAAAAAGTATCTCATGAATAATTAATGAGCAACTGTATACCGTAGCCTTAATAAAGTCATACAACAGCTACATACATGCACAAAACACACAAACAGACATGCACAAGCATGCCATATATGTACACACACCTGGTCCACCATATTTACTAGGATCAAAGAGACATGGCAAGTCACATGCTTCTTCTTCTAACCGATGATCTGGACATTTTTCAGAGTGATCTGGACAGACAAACTGATAGATTGCCTTACGATATCGATGACCATGCCCACAAGCCTTACTACATGGTGACCATTCAGACCATTCAAAGGGAGGGCACACAGATTTACACTACAAAATAAAGAAATATAATGTACATACATGTAGTAGAGCTTGGACTAATGATTGGTTATCAGGGTTTCTCACACAAAAGGGGGAATATCCTCGACCTAACTTGAGTTCCCTCACGCCCTTCGATTTCAGACCAAATTATTTCAACATGCAACAACATCTCAGCTACAAGCCTTCTGAAGCCCCAGAAGCCACCAGTAGCAACCTCAGAGCCTAAATTTACTGGGGGAGCATACCCTAGACCTACACAGTAGCAGTGTGCTTTTGTATGATCAATTTTTCCCCTCCCTAACAAAACATTCTAATATTAAACCTTGCCAGTTTAGGCAGACTGGGCTATTGTAACGATATTTTCTGTCTGTCTGTCTATTTTTCAGGAAACTATGAATATTGACAGTTCGAACAAGCTATCAGAAAGTTGGCTGATAGCTTGTTTTTAATTGCTCTACCAGGACCGGAGGGTACGTCGTAAGAAAATATATATAGTATTGTCTACAATTATTTCTGTCATTACTAATTGAGAATGACTGCTTTCCAATCGCAATGATGAGGGTTCTACGTCATGGATACATTCATTCTTATATCCAGGGAACAATAATTGATTAACATAGCATTGTGGTACCTGTAAGTACATGTAACTTGTGTAAGTACATGTAAGTGTAGGAGTTCCTCATGTGGCCTAATTTTCAAAACACTTTCTCGCAGATATACATGTACATGTACATCAGAAAGAAACAAACAGACGCCTCAAGACTAGCTCACTGACACACACACACAGCAACGCGGATCTAAAGGCTAAAGTATACATCATTCTTTTACTCACTGCAAAATGCTCCAGTTTTACATTCTTAAAGTTGTGCACCATCCCAAGTCAATCAAAGCTCCCTCAAGAGTGAAGATATCATTAGCAAGTATTAGCGTTACAGCAGTATCTACAGTCTCCATAACCTGTAAAGCATGTTACACCTCAGTGGTTCAGCTAGTTTGCCCTTTCCACCCAACACATACACACACACATACACACAGATAATCACACAGACAATCACACAGACAGTCAGACACACACAGTGACACATAAACACACAATTACCATTTCTCCAGTCTGAATAGCTAAGGCAACTTCATCTCTGGTCATATCTAACTTGTTCTTCCTAGTTACATCTTTGGAGGTAACATGATGAAAAGATGCCTTCTCTATCCCTTTAGAATTAGATGCTCCCTTATCAATATTAGACAATATCTTTTTTTCTTTATCTTCAATATGGAGAACATGCTTCGGTGTATTCTTGTCAGTTTGAAAATTAGTAGGTTTTGTGACGGTCTGTGTTGATGTTTCATGTTGTGTTACTGCATGTATCGTTGGTACTCCCACAAGGAAAGGGTCTTCCTTTGGCTGTTCTATTTGCTGCTCAGGTTCAGTTAATGAAAAGGTAGGCGGGATTGAATTTAAAGAGTAACGACTCAACTATTAATAAAACATTTAACATAAAACTATACTTGAGGAAAACAGACAAAATTAACGATTAATGAAATGATTAATTATTTCAGGTAATGTCCATCCTCTTACTATAACCATTAGCCACAGTTATACCATTATCATACTGTTACCCATTACACCTCACTACCATTGTCATACTGTTACCCATTACACCATACTATAACCATTATCCACAGTCCTACAATTATCACCTTACTATAACCATTAGCCACAGTTATACCATTATCATACTGTTACCCATTACACCTTACTATAACCATTAGCCACAGTTATACCATTATCATACTGTTACCCATTACACCTCACTACCATTATCATACTGTTACCCATTACACCTTACTATAGCCATTAGCCACAGTTATACCATTATCATACTGTTGTTACCCATTACACCTTACTATAACCATTAGCCACAGTTATACCATTATCATACTGTTACCCATTACACCTTACTATAACCATTAGCCCCAGTTATACCATTATCATACTGTTACCCATTACACCTTACTATAACCATTAGCCACAGTTATACCATTATCATACTGTTACCCATTACACCTCACTACCATTATCATACTGTTACCCATTACACCTTACTATAACCATTATCCACAGTCCTACCATTATCATACTGTTACCCATTACACCTTACTATAACCATTAGCCACAGTCATACCATTACCCATAGTCGTACCATTACCATCATTATTATCCCGTTAACAACCTACATACAATCCTCAGACAATGTTAGTATGTTACATATAGCAACCACCCTTATAATGATCAAGAATTGAAATAGACAATTGATACATCTGTCCCCGGCTCACCTTTACACGATATGTAATACCCAATTCTTCAAAACAATATCCCGAAATCCACAAACAAGATCCAAATTTCACCAACACACAAGATAAAGTCATGAAGAACAGAACAAAGAGAATTCTACACAATTTACGCATATTGTCTGTCAATGTCCCTCACTGACTTTGTATTTAGCCTCTTTAACCAGTTCGGTGAATCTTAGTCCAGGTCTATAACGAACTAAACGATTAAACGAAGCATTGTTCACTGGAGACAGTTTTCTCGTCTACCCCTGTCTTTGCAGACTGCATCAGCCCTGCTATTAAAAAACAGGTCACAACTAAGACAATAGTGGTAGCCATTTTTCTACCAGAAAGAGCCCCTAAGGCACTAATTCGTAATTAATTGTACGTATGTACGTACTGTAGTTTTAGCCACGCCCGCAAGTAAGAACGTACGTAGTTACGCAACAATAACCAAAGCAACCTGCTGACATTGTAGCAGCAGACAGTATGCTTAGGGATCCTACATAAGTACAGCTATTTGTATATATTTTGCTTTATAGCAAGGGTTATGTGGAAGTAGTCTGTTTAATTTTGGGTCCTCCCGATCTTGTTCACATACTTTTTGGGTTTTGACATCCCTACATCTTTCAAAAAGAAGCTATACAATACAGTACACCATAATTATTAATGTTTATTTTTCAAAACAATTATTGTGTAAAGTCTGAAACACAAGAAGTCACTGTGACAATAGTAGTGTATATCGTATAATAATAAAGACAAAATTAATACATTTAAAAAATAGTGGTCTATATTATTGTTATACAAGAAATTAAATTTATCTGCACTGGAGTACTGAATGAGGTAGACTGGAATTGGAGACTGGACGAGGTAGACTGGAACTGGAACACTGGATGAGGCAGGGTGGAACCAGAGCACCAAATTACGGTGGCTCAGAAGGGCCTTCCACTTCCATAATATGTAGTACTTCTTCTGCTTCAACCCCAGGCACTGTAGTTAATTTGCGCGTTAGCAGAAGATGCATCATGGAAGTGGAAGGCCTTTCTGAGCCATCGTATGAAACATGAAACATATGGCAAGGGATTAGTATCAAAATGAAACATCTTAGTTCTTAAAAGAAACTGGGAATGGGGACAGGCCATGGCGCCAAAATATCTGGCAATTAGCTGTTGTGTAACTCGAGATCATGTGTTTGTCATTGGATGTAGCCTCGTCCCCAGGTCCTTAATTAACGTAACAGGCGTGTCGATGTAGATGTGGCTAGACAGAAGAAGATAACGAAGGCACTATGTTGGTGCAGCCATAGATAATAGATAATCCCTACATCTTCCATTTTTATTGAAAATGTTTTTATTATTCTTGTAGATAAATAGCCCTAGACAATAACATAAATTTGAGGAAGGAAGTTTTGAAAGCTGTGAAAAAAAAAAAAAATGATAACATTTTCCAGAAGCCATCTTCTTCAGAAATATGTTGTGAAAAATGTTTATTAAATTTTAGTTTCTGAATATATGCACACAATTCAATTATGATTACAATGTAACTTAATTGTGAATAAAATTAATAATTATAATGCAGGTAATATTTGATAAGTCCAGAAGAAAATGATTTAATTTTTTTACAAATTAATCCAAATGAGAAAAAAAAACTACAGCCATAAAACATGGCAGGGGATTAGTATGAATCATATGGCAAGGGATTAGCATCAAAATTAAACTTAGTTCTTAAAGAAACTGTCTTTCAAATATAATATTAAAATGCAATAAAATATATTTTCAAAATTTTATTTCTTTTTAGCTATACAATACAGTACACCATAATTATTAATGTTTATTTTTCAAATAAAGTCTGAAACACAAGAAGTCACTGTGACAATAGTAGTGTATATCGTATAATAATAAAAATACACTAAGTAATTGTTTATTAGATAATAAAGTGTAAAAATGTACAAAAAAAAGAAATAAACTACAAGAAATTAAAAGAGAACTTAAAGTCTTCTGTACTGGAGTACTGAATGAGGTAGACTGGAATTGGAGACTGGATGAGGTAGACTGGAACTGGAACACTGGATGAGGTAGGATGGAACCAGAGCACCGAATAAGGTAGACTGGAACCAAAACACTGGATGAGGTAGACTGGAAGTGCAGCACTGGATGAGGTAGACTGGAAGTGCAGCACTGGATCTGAAGCACTGGATGAGGTAGACTGGAACCGGAGCGCTGGATCAGGAAGACTGGAACTGGAGCACTGGATGAAGTAGGCTGGAACTGCCCCACATGGGGCTGGATCTAGTGACTCGAAGAGACCTCCGGCGTCCCCAACCTGGGCATTGGTATACTCATTGTCCTGCATTCCTACAACCAGGGCTGAACTAGCCACCACAAAAAAAAAAATTTTGGGTGGCTAGCCAACCCTGGTTGTAGGAATGGAGGACAAATGAGTACACGAATTCCAAGTGAGGAGCACAAAAGCTGCAGCAAGTCACAGAAACAGACCTGTGTGGGAGGAAAAGTAGTAAATCAACTGTTCAAACAAATTAACAAAAACTCACCTTTTAAAAGAGAAGAGAGTGGATAGATGGATAGGTAGAGTACCTGTATAGAGAGAGAAAAACAGTATGCAAATTAAACAGTATATATTTGTTTTACATATATTATAGTGACACACAAATGGAAAGATTGACCTGTGGTTGTAGTATTATGATCCATAGTGACTTGAAGAGACCTTCGGCGTCCCCAACCTGGGCATCGGTATAGTGAATGGTTTGACTTGAAGAGACCTTCGGCGTCCCCGACCTGGGCATCGGTATAGTGAATGGTTCTTGGGTCTTCTTTCTTGAATCTTCCACACTTCTTCTTGGTCTTGCACTCTTGATCCATCTATCCACTTCTTCTTGGTCTTGCGCAGTCTTGATCCACTTCTTTTTGGTCTTGTCCTCTTCGGCCGTTCAGGCCTGAATGTCGCATGCTTGAGATGCACTGCTTTTTATACTGAATTGTCCCGCCTTTTGTTATAATCTTTTAGCCAATCAAATTTACTCAAAGATTTCCATTGTTCTCATTGTTCTTTTCCCGCCTTTTGCTTTTTTCTGTGCTTTTTCTTTTCTTCCTGATAACTCTAAAGCTGTTGTTCTACTGCAAATAGAACTTGTAGCATCAGATTTATCGTCTCACAGCGAATCTTGTGATGTATTTTGATTAAAAGGTGGTACTAGGGAGTGGGCGGATGCGACTCCTCAAAATAGAATATTATATAATATGACTCTAACCTGGTGTAATAGCAACCTTCATATCTTCTCATGATCTTTATACTTCTCTACAAGAGTGGGAGTGTTGGAAAAATGTCCATTTTTGCCATCGTAAACCAAGAAAGCCACGCCCACCGATCATGGCGTGCATCAAGTACAATGCATTTTGAGAAAACAGAGCCGTTTTCTGCAAATTCATTTTACTTTTATAGTTACAAGAGGCTGAAGAAAGCTGAATTCTGTAGCTTTTCACTGAAACCATAAAATCTACCTTTCTAGACACTATCAAACTCCGATCTTTCTCAGACACCAACTACAGTTACCCTGCCAGGGTTTCCCGCCTACCGCCCCATACCATCCGAAGGGTGTGTTTAGCAGTGAAAACATTTAGGCCCAATAACTATACCCCCGGGTGGGTGTGGCTTCCAAAAGATACAGAATTGAACCAGATTGTATGATAGTCTCGCGTAGCCAGCCCCTCCCACTCTGACGAAGTTGGCAAGGAGTCATACATCTGTCATAAGTGTAAGCATCGTGTGGAGGCACTTCCTGAACTGTTTCGAAAAGCAGAACATGAAAAAAGTCAACTCATTGATTTGGTTGCATCTTCATTTGCATTATCTGGTAGAGGCACAAAAAGGAGGAGATCACGATATATCCCAGACTGAAGTCAGGGAACCAGCTCTTCTTGAAACATCTGATAAGTCAGTGACAAGTGCTACAAGCCTACTTTTATAAACAGAACTCATCAACATCCCTCTATACAAATGTTTGCATATAATTGACTCTGGGCTTATGAAGACCAGTTGCACTTCACCATCCAACGCCTTATGTATTACATCTTTCTCAATTTGTGCTTCACCAACAAACTCAGTAACAAATACATCTTGTCCAGAAAGAAAAGCCAGAATAGCTTCCATCTGCTTATCTTTGAGGGTCATTCCAAGTCTAGCAGCAACAGACATAACTATACTTCTCTTACCATTAGCAAATCTAAAATAAAGAATTAATGTATAATTATTATGTTGTACAACAGTGGCCAATCCGATGAACTTACAGAGTGGGAGCTTCGGTATAGCAAAGACAGAGAGAGTCTAACATCATAATTAATGTGTAATTATACATAGCAGTAGTAAAGAACTTACAGGGTAGGAGTTTCAATGACACAGAAGGGAAGGATAGGAAGAATCTAACTAAACATTAGTATAAAGCAAATTTAATGTACAATGATACACAACAGTAGCAAAGAACTTACAGAGTTGGAGCTTCAATCGCAAGAAAGGGAGAGAATAACAAGTTAGAGCACAACATTCAGCTAGATTTTCGGCAATACAACTTTCACACGCACTACTACAGCTTTCACACGTACTTCGGTAAAGTGGGTTGTACTTAAGGACTACCAAACATCCGGTAGTTTTCTGAACGAACGCTCTGCTTACAGTGTACCAGACCCTCCCTTCGTCAGAGTGGGAGGGGCTGGCTACGCGAGACTAATTGTATGAAGCAAGAAGCTGGCAAGACTAGAAACTGATTGGAGTAGCATCCGCCCACGGAAAAGACTACAACCTTAAAACACACTACATCAATCAATAAATAGTATGCAACCACAGGAAATTAAGAAGTAATAATTGCCATAAAATTATTATTTTCCTCATAAAAAAATTGAAAAAGTGAAAAGACAGTGTGAGATGTGTTTTTAAGTAATATACAAAGCAAAAACAATTCATGACTAGTTTAGTCGGAGAGAAGTAATAGCAGTTCCTTTAAATAGTTTCATAACTGGTTCCTCCGCTCTTTCTCTTTAACAAAAAATCCTACAAAGTAGATTTCCCACGGTTGTACTCACCTATATTGAATGAAATGAAGTGAAGTAGATAATTAATAGGTCAAAGTATGATCATTACCAGAGTCTTCAGTACATAGTGTTGTGGCTTAATAAAACGCCACAAAAAGTTTATACAGACACAAAGTAATAGCAAATAGACCTAAATAGACAAAAAAAAACAGACAGACAAACAAACAGACAGATAAGTTAAGTAAGGTGATTTAAACTGCTAAACTACTATAACAGTGATTTCGGTTCTAAACCTTTATCATGTGTTTAACTACATGTAACTAGTCTTCTATAAATTCAAGATTGGAAATGAATTGTAAGTAGACTTTGCTAGGAATCTTTTAGCTACTCACTTAACAGACAGATAGACACACACATTCACACATATACTAAAATATTTTAAACTTGAGACAATTACTGCATTGTAATGTACCATTAGAAAGTTTGCATACACCAAAGTAAACACTTAAAAAAAACAATTAAGACTGTAACTACACTTACATGGTACACTCCAGAAAGATTTAACATGTATGTATATTATAATAGTTGCATCCTAAATACATTAATTTATAATGGAGTGTATTGCTATGTCTAACACATACATTCCTAAGAGATGAATATACTATACATGTAGATATATATGACTAATATATTAATCTATTCCAACTTCTAAGGGAAGAAAGGAGTGGCACATTTAAAGCAGTTCCTTAACTAGTTCCTTAGATTATACGCATAGGATAATCAGATACATGTACATGCATCTACTGAATGAGGATCATTCATAACACATTACATATACTATACTTGTAGATAAGACAATTATATTAATCTGTTCTAACGAAGAGAGGAGTGGAACATTTCCTCAACAAGTTCCTTATATTATATGCATAGGTTATACAAACATGTACATGTATCTATTGAATGAAGACAACTCATAACAGACTAATATATACATGTAGATATGACTAATATATTAATTTGTTCTAACTTCTAAGGGAAGAGAGGAGTGGCACATTTAAAGCAGTTCCTTAACCAGTTCCTTAGATTATATGCATAGGGTATACATACTGTACATGTAGATGTATCTGTTGAATGAAGATACATGTAATTCATAACACACTATACTTATAGATAAGAGTAATATATTAATTTGTTCTAACTTCTAAGGGAAGAAAGGAGTGGCACATTTAAAGCAGTTCCTTAACCAGTTCCTTAGACTATATGCATAGGGTATACATACTGTACATGTAGATGTATCTATTGAATGAAGATACATGTAATTCATAACAGACTATATATACTATACCTATAGATAAGAATAATATATTACTAACTTCTAAGGGAAGAGAGGAGTGGCACATTTAAAGCAGTTCCTTAACCAGTTCCTTAGATTATATGCACAGGGTATACATACTGTACATGTAGATGTATCTATTGAATGAAGATACATGTAATTCATAACAGACTATATATACTATACCTATAGATAAGAATAATATATTACTAACTTCTAAGGGAAGAGAGGAGTGGCACATTTAAAGCAGTTCCTTAACCAGTTCCTTAGATTATATGCATAGGGTATACATACTGTACATGTAGATGTATCTATTGAGTGAAGATACATGTAATTCATAACACACTATACTTATAGATAAGAGTAATATATTAATTTGTTCTAATTTCTAAGGGAAGAAAGGAGTGGCACGTTTAAAGCAGTTCCTTAGATTATACAAATAGGATAATCAGATACATGTACATGCATCTACCGAATGAGGATTATTCATAACACATTATATATACTATACTTGTAGATAAGAGAATTTCCTCAACAAGTTCCTTAGATTATATGCATAGGTTATACAAACATGTACATGTATCTATTGAATGAAGATCATTCCTAAGAGACGAATATACTATACATGTAAAATATTAATCTCTTCTAACTGCTCAGGGAAGAGAAGAGTGGCACATTTAAAGCAGTTCCTTAACCAGTTCCTTAGATTATACTCGTAGGTTCTACATACATGTACATGTACATGGATCTATTAAATGAAGAGCACACTACAGATACTATACATGTCGATATGAGTAATACATTAACAATAATTACATACGTTAATTTGTTCTAAGGGAAGAGAGCAGTAAGTAGTTCCTTAGAGTATATGAAGAGGTTATACATACTGTACATGTAGATGTACATGTATCTATTGAATGAAGATACATGTAATTCATAACAGACTATATATACTATACTTGTAGATAAGAGTACTTCTAAGGGAAGAGAGGAGTGGCACATTTCCTTAGATTATATGCATAGGTTATACATACACATACCTATATCTATTGATTGAAGACAAATCTAATATACTAGATATGACTATCTGTTCTAACTTCTAAGGGAAGAGAGGAGTGGCTCATTTAAAGCAGTTCCTTAACCAGTTCCATAGATTATACGCAGAGATTATACATACTGTACATGTACACGTACATGCATCTATTGAATGAAGATCATTCATAACAGACTAATATAATATACATGTAGATATGAGCAATATATTAATCTGTTCTAACCTCTAAGTGAAGAAAGGAGTGAAACGTGTAAAGCAGTTCCTTAAGAATTGCACCGGAAATAGGTATAATCAGTGATCTGTAGTACAGTGTTTTAGGGCCTAGAGTAATTTGTTAAGGGAAGCAGTAGGCCAGTTCCTTAGACTATATGCATAGGGTATACATACTGTACATGTAGATGTATCTATTGAATGAAGATACATGTAATTCATAACAGACTATATAAAATATACTTATAGATAAGATTAATATATTCTAACTTCTAAGGGAAGAAAGGAGTGGCACATTTAAAGCAGTTCCTTAACCAGTTCCTTGGAGTATATACACAGGGTATACATACTGTACATGTATCTAATGAATGAAGATCACTCATAACAGACTAATATACTATACATGTATATAGATATGACTAAAACATTAATTTGTTCTAACTTCTGATGGAAGAAAGGAGTGAAACATGTAAAGCAGTTCCTTAAGAATTGCACCGGAAATAGGTATAATCAGTATAGTGTTTTATGGCCTAGAGTTTGTTGAATAATTAGTAGGGTTTTACTCTGTGTCAATAACCATGCTTGCTTCTGTTGGAATTGTTTACCCGTTGAAATAAACATAGATATATTATTATTATTATTATATATTATATATTTACATACACACATAGTAATTATATTTCTACCATGCCTATAGTAAACTGACCAATCAGATTGCTTAAAATGAGGTTGGTAAATGTGTTATCAACCTCTTCAAGAGGTTGATAACTAGTTATCAACCTCTTATTTTAATCAATTTGATTAGTCATTTTTACTGCATTTCCCGCTCATTGCTGGGAGATAGGAAATATTGTTTTCTGTTATTTCTTTCCATGACATTTTGTTATACAACAATTATAAATTATGTGATTAAAGCATTAAGTTAAAGCATTATTTGTGTTAATACTCTAAGTAGTTGTACTGTTCAGTGATTGCAGTTATAATTGACAGTTTTTCTGCCATTTGTGGAACTGTTGACAGTCGTTCTTTTTGATCATCTGACACCTGTTTGTATGCGAGGCGTTAGCATTCGCATTCCTCGATGTCTCTTGTTTGGGTGGGGCTGGTCTTGCTGCGCTCGCGCTCCTGGTAGAGCCACACCTTATACTGAATGGAGGAGGAGCCGGAAGTCTGCCACATGCTAGTAGGAGCTCTTTCTGTTATGTGCGATTGAACTGTTGATCAGTTACTTGTCTAAGGAGTCACAGAAATCCATACTAGGTTAGTGAAATTATGTATACTGTTGCCACGCGCAAAGATTTGCTTAGTTACTACATTTCGCGCGCGTTTCATGGTAGAAGACGGTTATACACCTCGGTACGGTTTCTACTGGATTTATCAAACCTCGTGCCTTCGGCCCTCGGTTTGATAAATCCAGTAGAAACCTTTACCTCGGTGTATAACCTATACATATAAATATAATTATATATATATATATATATATATATGTATATATATATATATATATATATAGTATGATGGTGACATCATCCCTTTGGTGTGGTGAGTTCTATATATTGTATGTAGACCTTCCATGTGCACAGTATGCAGGAGATGTCACCATCATACAATTATATTGTATATAGTATGCTAATAGGTCCTATATACTGCATATAGGACCCTTGTTTTGTGTCCTCGGATGCAATATAGCTCGAGCCTATATCACATCCTTGAACACAAACTCAGGTCCTATATTTTGTATATACATGTAGGACCCTCGTTCTGTGTCCTCGGATGTGATACAGCCCTCGCAGGCTCAGTCTATATCACATCCTTGAACACAAACTCAGGTCCTATATTTTGTATAATGGACATATTAGCATACTATATATTGTAATTATAATTATTGTAAATATATAATATATAATTATAATATATAAAAAAATCATTGCCCTTAGTTTAGAGAGCCAGCACACAGTTCCTTAATTAAAACTATGTAGTTCCTTACCATATTAGATTCCTCACAGGCTGAGTACACCTGCAGTTTTATCAAGACAGGTTTTCTGTGATGTTAATAGATTCCTAACAGATTCTGGAAGATGGTATATAAACTGCATGATATCCTAGGGTAGTATACGAATATGGTAGTAGATCTATCCCAATTGTGTACGAGTAGAATAGTCCAGTTTATCATAAGGTGAAGTATGTAAGGAATGTTTATTGAACGGGATTTATGTGTTACGTCACATCCGGAGTACATTTCAGTCGCCATTTTCTAGCGCTTAAGTACACTTTTCAATGCATATGCCAGTTTTTGGACGAATATATTATAATAATTATTATATTCTACCGTATATTCCAATTATTAAAGCGTTAAAAGATATTAGAATCTTTACCAGAGGTAACCTAAAAAGAATAGAAGACAAACTCCTCTCCCTTTTTTAGTTACAGCTGTTTTTATCAGGTCTACTTTTCTGTATTAAATATTGTCAAATCTACTTTTGTGTAATACTGTTTGTGATTTCTGAGATCATAGTTGGTAAGTACAATAAAGCATCATGTTATATATATATATATATATATATATATATATAAATACTAAAAAACAGAGGAGTTTGTATTCTGTTCTTTCTAAGTTAGCTTATATATATATATAAATAACACATATATATAACATGATGCTTAGACTACCAACTATGATGTTCTCAGAAATCACAAACACTGAAAACTAGATCTGACAATATTTAATACAGAAAAATAAACTTGATAAAAACAGATGTAACCAAAAACAGAGAGGAGTTTGTCTTCTATTCTTTCTAGGTAAGCTTTTATATATTATATATATATATATAACATGATGCTTTATTGTACTTACCAACTATGATGTTCTCAGCTAGTATTCAGAAATCACAAACAGTATTACAGAAAATAAGATCTGACAATATTTAATACAGAAAAGTAAACCTGATAAAAACAGATGTAACTAAAAAACGGAGTGGAGTTTATCTTCTATTCTTTTTAGGTTAGCTTTGCTAAAGATTCTAATATTGTTTAACGCTGTAATAATTGGAATATACGGTAGAAATATCGATGAACTATTGGTCCAAAAATTGGCTGTTTTCCCATTACTTAAGCGCTAGAAAATGGCAACTGAAATGTACTCCGGATGTGACGTAATTGTAATCAACGTTAATTGCATTCTTTGGGTCTTATGCTATTCCTGTAAAGTAACACCACGCCTGCAAATTAACGGTTCCTTAGATGTCTGTTCCTTGTAGTGGTTTAATACATCCATAGAAGGGTGCTTCTTCATGTAGCAGTCATTGCATTACATCATACATTCCAGTCAGTATCGTTGTGAGGGTTGTATGCTGTTTAGTTGCTGTAAATAGCGGGTGGATTGTGTTTGTGCTACTATTTGTAGCAGTGACTGCTACACAAAGGAACTCTCCATTATTGGCCAATTTTCATTTTATTTAGTTACAGTTATTGCAGTAGACTTGTAATTTAGTTACAATTTAATTACCTAGAAGTCAGAATGCCTCACTAAAAGGGGTTTTAGTTATAGTTGTAGTTAAACTAAAACAACTCTGCCGTAAACCTTCGTTCCAAAACCCTAACCCCAAACCCTCGTCCCAAAACCCTGGCTCAGAGCGCTTGTCCCAAAGCTCTATCTCAGAGGCCTTGTCCCAAAACTCTAGCCCTGAGCTCTTGTCCCGAAGCCCCTGCTCCATTGTTAGGAAAGCCTCTCATGAATATTCATGAGTTAATTTAGGTAATGTGTCTGTTTTTAGTGCAATTTTAATGAATTTTTATGGAAATGATTGCAATTACAGCACAATTTTCTTTGTGTTCACAGGTTTGACTTGTCACAGTCTGGTGGGAGGAAATGTCAGTTCTGACGTAAGTGCATCACTTTTTTTTTTGTATTTGTGGTTGTATACCACTCCCGGTTCTTCACAGAACTCCAAGAAGTCAAAAGATTCACCTTTGAAATTCACAATTAATTTTTGGTATATAGCAACTTTGCGCTACGCGCTAGGTTACTATATGGCTTCCTAGATCCTAGATCCTAGAGATTATATATGGAGTGCCGTTTGTGTCAAAATTATTTTGTAGTGGAATTTATATGTTAGGTGGAATTTACTAAATTGCTTTGGAATTTACTAAATCACTACCATATTACTGCATGGAATTTAATAAATATCCAGGAATTTACTAAATCACTATCATTACTGCATGGGCCCCAGTTTAGGCCCTGGGATCGTTAGGGATATCATCCATGTTGTTTGAGTTGATTTTTAATAAATCCCACTACTGAATGATTGTAAGTAGTGGATATTTAATAAATTTCCACGCAGTTATGGTAGTGATTTATTAAATTACACTATAAAATAATTTTGACACAAACGGCACTCCATAATTATAAACACACGTATGATCCGCGAGAACGGTATATAACCTATATCTAAATGTCTGGCTTTAGCTATTTTAAATAATTGCGTGGGAGTTGCGCACTCCTTCCTTGTGTTTTTTTCATGGGCTCCTGATGTTTATTAGATATGTTACTGGCCTTTTGTTGTTTTTTTTTTGTTTTTCAATTATTGCTACACTAGTAACCAATAAATACCCCGAGACACACTATTTAAATCTGGACGAAATTTCATAGCCACACCCATTAACACCATTATTTTGCTAATGTCCGTGTGAAGCGGATTACACTATCTTATGTAGTAATTACAAGAACTAGAGATTCTGAGTTGCCATAGTCTGATGGTATATCTTCTTTGCCCAAGGAAATTTTCCTTTTGAACGGATTTGCATGACACCTGTCCGTTTGCTGATGAGTCCAAAAATTATGCAAGATAGAATGCTCGAGCCAATAAATATATTTGCAACTACTTGGAACATTTCCTATCTGTATAAGATACGTCAGAGAGTCTATTAATCAGTAAAAGACGCTGACTGTTTTAATGTGAAAGTTGATATCCAGTGTCCAAATGTGATCTGTCCAAATATGTATACCATACTCTATACACTCAAATGATATTCATAATCTCTCGGGCTACACCCTTGGGATTATGAATATCATTTTCATGTATACCTGATGCACCCCTGGCAGTCATGTTCTATCTATTACATAACACATGTGAGAAAATATATATGTGATATGATATCACCCTGTCTTGTGGGTGTTATGGGCATATAACACCCTTGAGAAATTTGGTCTCAAGCTACACCCTTGACCACTTTTCTCAAGGGTGTTACATGCCCATAACACCCTCCAGACAGGGTGATATCCAATACATACATTGAGGTCATTAGTACATGGGAATTTCCCTACCCAAACAGCCTATATAATGCTGGAACAGATCAACAACTTCAGCTTCTTTGGAAAAGCACTAGTTTACAATGGCAACTCCTGTTTCTTCTCTCTTCTCTCCTATACCTCCAACAGAGAGAATCAAGACAAATAAACCGATTGACATGGGCCCTCCTGCTATCTACAAGATACCATTGCATACTGTGATGAAAAATGAAAAACAGAAACTTGCAAAATTCGAATTTGGATCACCACCATCTTCTCACAAACAAAAACCAAATAAGGTAATAATGGTTGTTGGTGCTACAGGAGCGGGGAAGAGTACCCTCATTAATGGAATGATAAACTACCTCTTTGGTGTCAAGTGGGAAGATGCTTTTCGTTACAAAATTATTACAGATGAGGGGAAACAATCGCAGGCAGAAAGTCAGACGGAATGGATTTCAGCCTACACGATTCATTGGTGGAAGAGTTCCCCACTTCCATATACTCTTACCATTATCGACACTCCAGGATTTGGGGACACTAGGGGTTTAGAAAGGGATCATAAAATCACCAAGCAGATCAAAGATTTTTTTTCTGCTGCAGGAAAGGAAGGAATCGATCAGCTCCATGGAATTGGGTTTGTGACTCAAGCTTCACTCGCACGTCTAACACCTACCCAGAGGTATATTTTTGATGCTATATTGAGTGTCTTTGGAAACGATGTTGCAGAAAATATCTTCATTATGACTACTTTTGCCGATGGAGCAGATCCACCTGTGATGGATGCTATCAAGAAAGCTAAAATTCCACATAAAAATTGCTTCCCTTTCAATAACTCGGCTCTGTTCACAAAGGGTAAGAACAAATTTACGAAGATGTTTTGGGAAATGGGATATGAGAGTTTCAATGACTTTTTTATGGAATTTGGAAATAAAACAGCTGTTAGTCTTCAGCTAACACAAGAAGTATTAAAAGAACGACAACATCTTGAGACAGTGGTTGGAGGGCTTCAACCAAAAATAGATAATGGATTGCGAAAGATTGATGAAATGAGACAGCAAGAAAAGATGCTCAAAGAGTATCAGGAAGATATGAAAGGAAGTGAAAATTATGAAAAAGAGATCACTACCACAGTTAAAGAGTGTCGGGATCTTCCCACAGGTGCATACACAACTACCTGTATGCAATGTAATTATACCTGCCATGATCGATGCATTTATGCGAATGATGGTGATAAAAAACATTGTAGTGCTATGTCCAGCAGTGGCTATTGTAAAGTGTGTACTAATAGATGCATTTGGTCAGTACACAGAAACACTCCTTTCGAGTATGTGAGCGTTTCTAAGAAAGAAAAGGTAACCGTGAAGGAGTTACTTGATCGATACAAAACAGCAGAAGTAGAGAAGTCACAGAAGGAAGTAGCTCTTTCCGGAATAAAAAGAGACCTTCAAGCTTTGTATGAAGGGGTTTCTGATGCCATATCTGACGTAAAGAAATGCTTGGATCGTTTGCAAGAGATTGCTTTGAAACCAAACCCTCTTAGTGAAGTGGAGTATATCGATCTGCTCATTGATACAGAAAAGCGCGAGAGGGAAGAACGTTGGGAAGAACGTGTAAAACATCTTGAAGCAGTTCGTGAGAATGCACAAGTTCTTGCTGGTGTCAAAGACCAAATTAAACGTGGTAGTACAAAAGGATCTGAACCACCAACAGATAGATCCTGGTGGGAGAAATTTATCGGCCGTTAAAACCAAACTTTCTTCACAAAAGGGTGCAGATAACTGATTAAATGTAGCTAGGTGTGTAATTTACTTTACTATTTTGTTAAAATTATTATGACTGATTGTGGTATTCAATTTTGTTAACTGTATAGGTTAATTGTACATGCTGTAGCTCTTTTTTTGTTAGTTCTGATTCCAATTATTATGGTGATTTTACTATAGCTATTCAATTTTGTAAATTTTGATCATTCAATTGTACTTTAATAAGTTACAGTAGCTGTATAATTATTACTTTTTAGTTAAAATTATTATGCTGATTGAACTGCAGTATAATTACTTCTCTGTTCAATTACATATTATGTATAATGTAATATGTCTTCCATGGTATTTAAGTCAAAAGATTGAAACTTATAATACTTAATCTTTAAAATGACCAAATAAGGTCATAGAACAAGTCTTGCTGTTCAGTCTGAGTGATGATACCACAGATAAAAAAGCATGACATGAGACATATCCAAGTGTTGTTTATAGTAATTGAACATTTAATAGGGTGGGAATTACCCTCTGTTATTACCCTCGCCGCGTAGCGTAGGCGGAAGGGTACGGTAATCGTTTTGTCTGTGTGTCTGTGTGTCTGTTAGCAGTTTTTCTGGAAAAATAAAAACATTGACATTTCAAATGGGGTACTGGTAGACTTCAAATTATACAAGGAAAAAAAATAACGTAGGAAATCTTCTAAAACCTTTTGGTTCTAAAGTTATGACAATATTTATAACTCACAGTTACCGTTTCACGACTTTAAGATGAAACGAGGGCAATAAAGAGAGTATATTTGGACACACAAACACAAGTTATCCTGTTTCATGGCCTGTCGCTAGCCAAGAAACATTTCAAACCAAAAACAATTGAGGTAATGGTTGCTACTACTATGCTACACCACCATTGATGCAAGCTACTTAGCTCCACCTACAGGCATGGTCTTGTACTTGTGCACGTTAATGCTAATAGAGTGATTCGTTTTCACACGTTGAGACACGTTGGAGACTTCAGAGAATAAGATGTAAGATATATATATAAATTATACATTTTTCAATAAAAGTATTGTTTGTTTTATACACAAACTTTATTATATTTAGAAAAAAATTATAGTGCTTTGTATTACTTTGCCACATAGGCGAGGGTCCCGTCCCAACGGCGCTCGTATACAAACTGCAAACATTTCTAGGAATTAAAAGTACTGCTGAATCTACATATTCATACACACAATTAATTATCTACTTATATTTCATTAGGTACTACAGGGTTCTAAATAGCAGCATAGGAAGAAACCAAGAACTATGTGAGTAATATATACTTTTTATTTAGCGATTCTTTATTTATAACCAAAAAAGTATATCATACATAATTCATTTTACAAAGTATCCATGTCAAGTTCTATTTGTGAGAAATGATATATCATGAGATTCTTAGAGAGGTGTTACAATTATTGATTCCTGGAACACTTCATTACTGTCTGCACACAAAATTGCAGTGTATAATGACTATAATCATATCTGTTATATATAATATAGAGGGGTTGGATGATGAGCATATTGAATATAGTTATAAGGCATTATAAAATTGTGTGCATTCTCATCTCTTCACATTAAATATAATATTATTACATATATAGTATGACACAATATCTACAAAGTCACTGATACTGTATTTAATTATGTTTGAATAATTTCAATAATTCTGATCTGTGCTTGGTAATGAACATAATAACTACATTAAATCATTTCTGCAGTTTGACATAAATTTATCATCAGACTATTTATAATACAGGCACAGTCACACACTTTTAAAATATCACTATCGATGTATCTGCTATAATATATATATACATATTATATGATGGTGACATCATCCCTTTGATGTGGTGAGTCCTATACCGTAGATTGGGTTTTAATTGCGTGATTGAATAATTGCGAACGAGGCTTTTCAAGATACATTGCGAATCCAATAATTGCGTTTGTTAACCCTTTAAACCCCATAAGCGCATTATTGCAGATTTAATTAGTGTCACAACATTTCCATAAGCGCATATTTGCGTAATTATACCACACCTCGCATTTGCGCGCGCAATATAGAGATCTTTTGATATTTTTCTACCACACTTTTACACAAGATAGTCTACTAAATTTGCTATAAGACAGTGCAAATATGGAAGCTACAAGTTGAGGGATTCCAAAGTTATAAGTGAAGGAATTCATGAAAATGCTGAGTGTGGGCGTTGCCACTGACAACAGGACACTTTCTTGTTGCTAACGAAGCGTGTTTTTGATATCTATGGCTTTCTTAGAAGGTCTTCTGGCAAACTAAGTAAGTTAAAACTCAGTCTTGTTTAAAATGTGGAACTTATACAGGCGAGTATAGAAGTGGGCGTTACCCATAGACTACTAAACTTTGAAGCACTCGCCGCCTTACAGTCTTCCTGGTGATGACGAAGAATAAATTTTACATCTCTGCATTTCTTAACACCTCTTCTCTGCAGCAAAGCAATTTAGAATTCTGAGTCTTATAAAATTTGATACTCATAGAAGCTGTAACTGTGAGTTATTAGACGCTCCGCCCACACATTTTAAAATAATTAAATTTGGTGATATAACAAAAACGCCCACTTTAATTTTGCGAATCAATTGATTACGAGCTCTACAAAACCTCGCAATTCGCAATTATTAGATGCTCGCAATTAAAACCTGATCTACGGTATATTGTATATAGACCTTCCATGTGCACACTATGCAGGAGATGTCACCATCATACAATATATAGTATATAGTATGCTAATAGGTCCTATATACTGCATATAGGACCCTTGTTTTGTGTCCTCGGATATGATATAGCCCTTGGACACAAAACTCAGGTTCTATATTTTGTATACAGGACCTATTAGCATACTATATATATTACATATATATATACCTTGGACACAAAACTCAGGTTCTATATTTTGTATACAGGACCTATTAGCATACTATATATATTATATATATATTACATATATATATATATATACTGCAACATTTCCAGAAATGACCTCTACCTACCTACAAGTAACTGGGTATTGTGGTGAATGCCTATAATTGTTCAGAGTTGACCATCTTCAAAGCAATTTGGAAACAGATAGGTACATAGTCTATATACATGATAATGTAATTATCATTAATCAGCAAAGGTCACAGCATTTGTAATAAGTCAATTGAACAAGCCACAAACATGAGTCAGCAGATAGGGGGGGGGGGGGGGGGAGGGGGATTTGTAAGGGGAATACCTTTTTGTGGTCTGATTAATCACATTACATTGATGCACACAGCATGTAGGGATGTCAAAACCCAAAAAGCATGGTTTAGACATCCCTACATATTTTTCCATTTTTATTGAAAATATTTTTTTTATTATTCTTAATTCCTTTGTTTTGTTTCTGAATGGCCAATTGATAATTTTTGGGCTGATTGCAACAATGCATTTTTGTGTATGTCATAATTATTGTTCATATAAAATCATATCTACAACTAAATGGATGATGTACACTTTTTAACATTTCTGCTGTTATTTGGATTTTAGCGATATGTCTGCCTCACGAGACCTCTTCTTTTACAATAATTGTAGATATCATATTGATAGTTTTAGACCAGAATTTCAAACAAATAAAATGAATTGTCTGGAAATAAATAATTATGATGTGACATTCAGCCAGTTTTGGCACTCGCCAATTCTTTACTACACATTTGTACTCATCCAGATAAATAACTATTGAATATAATTTAATTAATATGTATATACATTATACCATATCTACATAATAGTACTCAAATCCAGACCTTCTCAATTATTAGTGGGTGGGACAAGGGAGTGGGTAAAGCTCCCTTGTCCCGCCCACTAATAATTGAGAAGGTCTGGACTTGAGACTAATAGTACACATAATTGTTAGCAGGTTTATTAATAACACATGATGCAATAGACTACAAATTCAAACAGTATAGTGTAAGACTAATAATAGATATTGAAATTGAAGTTACTTAAAAGTTCGCATTAATTACAAAATAAATCAACGCACTTTGTTTAGTTTCTACTATGAGCCAGAACATGCATTTGTGGGTCATATCTTTGTATTAAAAATTGAGACAAAACATATGTTCATTTAACTACTAATGGAAAATTGATGTAATTAATATAATAATTATTATTATTGTATATCCAAACTTACTACTCTGTCTACAGTAAATGTTATACTGAAAATAAATAGGAGATGACCTATAAACCACAAGTAAACACCATATCCTTAATGTATTTCAAAGATTGATCCCTTAGAATCCCCCTAGGCCTGCCCACAAGTATCCTTTTTGTAATAGAGTATATGTATGAAATAAGTAAACATGCTTATGTCCTTTAAATAAAATCAGCCACAAGCGTGAATCAGCAATTATACAGTTTTACTTGAAGTATAGTTCTCAAAGTTTAAAATTATAATTGTTTAGATTACTACTACTCATTTCATTTTTTAGCAAATCCAAACTGACCAAACAGTATTGAACCATGAAAGTCAGAAAGGACTATGGATTAAATGCATAATTATATGTATTATAATTAACTAGAGTATTTCGGCAGAAGAGATGCTATTAAAGCTATGTATGTATCTATATTCTATAGACTGTTATTTTATTTTACCAAATTATAGCCAATCAAATCAATTTTATTGTACAGACTTATTGTTTATAGAAGAGCCAATAAAGGTGTTGATACATAATTATTACACTTGTTTCACTTATGCTTTATGTAATCATGACCTTTATTACTTTATATGGTATTTTAAAGACCACCTTCAATTGCAACAAGTAATGACCATTTATTATAGTGTTGTATAGATAGGGCATATCAGGGTATAACCTATAATTGATATTTCCAGGAATTGACAATTAAAAAACTTACTTATATCATTACAATATCACTTTCTAGTTTCGACTACATTGCTACCTATGCTTATACAGAAATAATTCATTAAAACAATTGACTGTTGTGATAGCTAGAAGATGATCATACATATGTACACACTGCAGACTCGAACTTCATTCAGTATCTTCTCGGTATTACGTATGATGGTCTTGCCAACAATTGTGTGACTTATATACATGATGACATAACATGTTACTATATTCACACCTTTAGTCATTCATCTACATGTGTTATGCAATATTGCATAACACATGTCGTTGAGCTGTATCTATACATTGATTGGTGTTGTTCTAGGTTTGTTTAATTTGTTAGCTAGGGAAACTCCAAAGTTACAATAAGCCTCTTAGATATACAAATAGGAGGTGTTACAACTATTGATTCCTGGAACTGTTTACTGTCTGCATGAAGCAAACACAGTTTTAGGCTTTTCCCACATACCACCTATAACTACATTCATAAAGATATATATAATTATATGTAACATTGTTCATATCTGCTGTATTAGCAGTATAAACTGTATGAGCTTTGACCTTTCTTTTTAGCATAATTCATTATCAATAATTAGTTGTACATTGACCAGTATAATTTTGAAAGACAATTACATAATATGACACAATATCTATAAAGTTCATTTGCAATTACAAAATAATTCTGACCTCTGCTTGGTAATGAAAATTAAGTATGTTAATGTCGTTTCCGCAATAATGACATAATCAAACCATTTATTTGATACAGACACAGTCACACAATTAATGTAGTCTTGTGTTATCACAAAGTATCACATGTGAACATTTAATCACTGTATCTGAGAATGCCATAAACTGCAACATTTTCAATAATAACCTCAGTATAATAATTTAAAGAATGCATGAAATTTTTTTGCCTACAAGTAATATCAGTGGGCATTAGTGAATGTCTATAATTGTACAGATTAGTATTTTTGACTATCTTCAATTTGGAAGCAGAGAGATACATATGTAATCAGCAAAGGTCACTACACTACTCTTTGTGAGTCAATTAAACTGTACAAACTTGTTAGCCATAGAGTCAATTGAACTGAACAAACTTTTTAGCCACAGAACATGAGTCAGCAGATGGGGAATTTTTAAGGGAAATACCTTTTTGTGGTCTGAGCATCTATAAATTCATCAGTCAAGTCATATTGATGTAAATAGGCTCCAACTGACCTACAATACAGTGTATAGCATGAGTGGAGATAATATTACACTACTGCAATGCCTGGGCCGTCCCTTCCAGCTTGGAATGCTTTATGATTGCCGAAACGATCAACTTGTTCCTGGAATGACTTTATGGAATGAGAAGTTACTGAGAGCTGCACTTAGTGAAAGACCACAACCAAGTTGTGATTTTGAGATCATTGCTGAAGACACACTCTCTAATAAAATATTCAGTCTTGGTGTTGAAGCTAATCTATCATTAAGTTTAATGGGTGGTCTAGTGAGTGTCTCCGGTGCAGCAAAGTACCTTGATGATCGAAAATCATCTAAAAATCAAGCACGTGTAACTCTTAAGTACTACTGCACATCACGATTTGAGCAACTTACAATGGAACAGCTTGCAGTGAGTAACATTCAACATCCAGAGGTATTCGACAAAGGTATTGCGACACATGTAGTTATCGGGATACTATATGGTGCGGAAGCATTCTTTGTGTTTGACCGAGAAGTTACACACAGCGATAACTATCGTGACATACATGGGAACTTGGAAGTATTTGTCAAGGCTCTACCTGGTATCAGTGATATCAAGGGAAGTGCTGATGTCAACATCAAGGACAATGATAAGCAAGAAGTGGACAAGTTCCAGTGCAAGTTCTATGGTGATGTGATATTGGAGGAGAATCCATCCACTTTTCAAGATGCAGTGAAGGTTTATAGAGAGCTACCCCAGCTTTTTGGTGAGAATGGTGCAAAAACTGTTCCCAAGAAAGTATGGCTGTATCCACTGCACGAACTGGATAGTAAGGCAGCTCAAATGGTGAGACAAATTAGTACCAGCATTGTTACACAAACACAACAATTTCTTGAGAGCCTTCATGTTATACAGATGAGAAGCAATGACCTTATCAAAACCAAAGTCTACGATTATTTTCCTGGTTATCAACAGCAACTATCACGATTCAGGGAAATGATTAACGAGTTTAGAGTCGATTTCATGAAGCAAATAGCTGCAATATTACCTCGAATACGTGGTGGAGGCTCGGAAGAAGGAGAACTGGCAGAATTGCTAAAACGTGTACACCAGTCACCATTTAATGGGAATTCACTACCTAAATGGTTAGATGTCAAAGAAGGTGAAATAAAAGTACTGTCACAGTACGTAGACATCATGGAAAAAGCTTCAGGTGAGGGTCTATAGTGTTTCTTTCAGGTTAATTCCCCCCCAATCTTAAATTGTTTATAAGCATTCATTAATCGTGGTACTAGTTAATTATATATCCATAGTATGACTGAACTATTCTCCTCCCACTCCATTAGTATGATCCTAGAAAAAAAGGAGTAAAAACATTTCTTGTTGGCCTCACTGTGTTTTATAGTGCAGCTGTCTAAAATTTAGATAGCTACAGGATACCTATAGTAGCACTTCAAGTAATTAATTGGTACAAAGTGATTACACCATCCTCATGTTACTTAACAATTAGTGAAGCCAAACAACAATTGCTCAACAAATATTTACCTAGCACATTTTAGGGGAGGTGGGAGCTTGTGTGGGATGGTGTGTTTTTTTGGATTGTACTGTCAAAATAAAGGAGTGGGGATGTACATAAAGGTGGGTGCTTATCCATCTTTATAACAACCTGCAATCATTATTCCTCCTAACTGTACTACCAGTTGTTCTACACTGCAGAAATACAATTGTTAAAATATTAGTTAGTACAGTTGCAAGGATTTAACAATTAGTTGTATGTTCAGGATACATACATCTATCACCATAGCTACTTTGTACTAATTATATTAAAATACGTAAGAGGTATAGGTATATACCAATTATGCTTAATATTTCATTAGATGTACAAAGGTTTGGAAACCTACAAGGATTTAGTTAAAATATTTATTCTGCTTCTTTGTAGACAGGAATAAGGAAATTAGAATTTCAATTATTGGATTATAATTAGTACAAGTACATGTATATCACCATATAGTCATAAAAACCTACACGATCAATTAAATTATAATTTCCATTTTCCACAATTCATTCGCAACTGTACTAACCAATAAATTAGTTATTTTAACAATTATATTTTTGCAGTGTAACAGTTTATTGTGCTGGTCATGCATTTTACATGTGTCTTGTCTTTTCCAGGTGTAAAATTTGCCTTTTCTCCCGGTTATCTGGATTCAGTTGTGAATGATGTAAATTACGACCACGTTGTTAGCTTTGAATTCAAAGTTGCTACAAAAAGTGATAGCTTCCTCAAGTCGATGCTTGCATTCCTACGAACGCAGGAGGTCAGTTCAGATTTCAATGCTGCCACTCCAAAACAATGGTTCAAGAATACAGCACTGATAAGGGACATACGTCTTAAAGCCAAACAGTTCACCACTTTTGCTGAAGCAAACAAAGATAACGAAGGTGTCAAGTTTGTGGTGACTGATAGCAGTGAAGACGATGGGATACAGGATGACAAAGGAGCTGTTGTGTTGCTTTATGAGTTTGGTTCTCCAGAAGAGTTTGAGCCACCTGGACAACCTAGCAAACCAACTGCTACACATGTGACCCACGAGAATGTGCAGCTGGAATGGAAGCAACCCCAATATGGAGTAGAAAGCATTAAATGCTACACTGTGTGCTATCGATCAACATCTGATCCTCCAGATGACTGGAAAACTCAGAAAACCAAGCAGACTGAGACAGCTATTACTATCAACCAGTTAGCTCCTGAGACAGATTATGTATTTAATGTACGTGCTGAATGTAGCTTTGGTTCCAGTGAAGAAAGCAAAGTAAGTGACATAATCCAGACAAAGTCATCTCCAGTTAATCTACCCATGCAGTGCATCTTAGCAGAATCAACCATTCTCACTCCAGGTCCACCTGTCATTTACAAGCTACCAGTTCGACCAGTTCTTGTTCGTAAGCATATGGCAAAAATGGAGTTTGGCCGTCCAACATACCCACCTAAACCAAACCGAGTATTGATGGTTGTTGGTGCAACTGGAGCAGGGAAGAGCACTCTTATTAACGGGATTGTTAACTACATTTTTGGTGTTAAATGGGAAAATGATTTTCGTTTCAAGCTGATTGCTGATGAAGTCAGTCAATCTCAAGCACACAGCCAGACACAAACTATTACAGCCTACACTTTCTATTGGCACGAAGGTTCACCTCTTGACTATACTCTGACAGTTATCGATACTCCTGGATTCGGTGATACCAGAGGGTTGAAGAGAGATCAAGAAATCACAGATCATATACGAGACTTTTTCTCCATCAGTGGCAAAGATGGTATAGATGTCTTACATGGGATTGGCTTTGTGACTCAAGCTTCTTTAGCTCGACTTACACCAACACAGAAGTATATCTCTGATTCCATTCTTTCTATTTTTGGTAAAGATATTCAAAACAATATTTTTATCATGACAACATTTGCAGATGGTGCTCAGCCACCAGTTATGGGTGCTGTGAAGGAAGCAAAGATCCCTTACGCTGAATTTTTTCGTTTCAATAATTCTGCTCTCTTTGAAAATCCTAAGAACTCCAAATTTGCGCAAATGTTTTGGGAAATGGGATACTCCAGTTTCGATGACTTTTTTAAGCACTTTGGAAAGGCAGATACAGTTAGTCTTGTGATGACAAGACAGGTTTTGGAAGAACGCAAGCAGCTTGAAACTATTGTTACCGGTATTCAGCCACAAATCAATGCAGGGCTGTCAAAAATCGATGAACTTCAACAAGAAGAGCAAATACTGAAGAAAAGAGAATCAGAAATTTTAGCAAACAAAGACTTCACCTATCAAGTTAAGGTGACAAAACAACGTCAAGTTAAAGTTCCTTATGGTACCTATGTGACCACATGTGCTGAATGTCATTATACTTGCCATGGCAACTGTGCATATGCAGATGACCGTGATAAATGGAAGTGCTCTGCTATGTCGGGAGGTGAGAGTAATGCCACATGTCATGTGTGTCCAGGTCATTGCTCTTGGAGAAGGCATTTTAATAATGGATATCACTTTGAGCTGTACGACGAAATGGAAACCCGAAGATCAGATGATCTTTTTAAGCGATATAACCAAGCCAAGTCAGCTAAAGCTAACGTGGAAAACATGATTACAAAAATGGAGGAAGAATTGAAAGTAATGCATCATGCAGTCTTTCATAATATACGACAAGCTCGTAAATGTCTGCAACGTCTTGATGAAATTGCCCTCAAACCAAATCCCCTTACCGAGGTAGAGTATATTGATCTATTAATCAAATCAGAAGAACAACAGAAGAAGCCAGGTTGGAAAAATCGTGTCGATTACTTTTATCAAGTTAGGCAACAAGCTCAGCTTTTGTCGAAGATGAAGGATCAAAATGCTGTTGATAAAATGACAGAAGAAAGCAGCATATCCGCTTGGAAGCAGTTCTCTGGATGGTTAGCCAGCAAATTATCTTCCTAAACACTCACGAACAATGCATGAACTAATTGCATCATGCACTATATAATTACATAGAAATTGTTACTTGATGTTAATTTTCATTTATTTTAATTAATGGTTCTCTCTTAGTCCTTGTGCTAGATGTACATGTATTGTGATTGTAATAATTCTTAATTTGATTAAATGAATATCCTTATTTCTTTAAAAAATATTCTCAGATTGTTGTTTACAATACTTTTGTCATCACTAATAACAGCCTCTTTGGTACCAAAATTATAACTCAAAAAAGTCATCAATTTCTTTAGACACAATAAAATCCTATATAAACTATATTATACTTTACTTTCTCTTGGGAATAATCACTGTGATCTGAATAGTGACAGTGGATTTATACATATACATTCACAAGATAAAATGGTAATTTCTCTCCTATGTAAAGTCCTATTTCATATCAGTTTAGTAGTATATTACAACCACATTACATTGCATGCCACCAAATTTGCTGTGGAAGTATATAATGTATTAGAGTTTCTACACTACTTCACACATCACCTCTTAAATCTACATGTGTAATAATTGTGACCATAGATGAGAAATGTCAATAGGTAAGTAAATACCTTTTACCCAATGGCTAAACACTCGCTATTCATGTAGCCATCATGTATTTCAAGCCAACATCCACAAAGGGCAACTATTGCTCCGTCCAGATAACCAATTCAGTATACAATTATATATTATAGCGATCTAGTTTATACAAAATGGGAATTTAATTCAAGAAATTTAAAGGTAACTAATCATTTGATATTTTCCTAATTGTCCATTTTCTTGTCCACAATCTATATAAATTATTACCAGTATGTTCAAGTATAATAATTATATAATTATATTCATTGAAAAAGGTAGCTTTTTAGAATTGTTCAGCAATGTGTATTTAAGCTATAATACAACAAAACAATTATAATACAAATTTTGCAAACAGTTTTTATTCTTCACTGATAACCATTGTTAACATTTCAAGAACCATTTCTCCAGCATCATGAGGAACCTGTGAATTAATTGTATATCTACTAAACATGTCAACTGATTATATATAATGTAAATATAGTGTTGAAGAGACAAGATATAATTATGGAGAAAAGTATCCCTCGCATTGTGATGACCAATAATAATTGCCGAAGACTTTCTCATGTCTGAAAGATTGAAACCCAACAAGATATAGTTACTTGTTTTCCATTTTTCTTACTTTAAAATATTTATTGTATAAGTTTTGTAATGTACAATATATCCCAATACACAAAACATCAAAGTAAATCACAGGTTTATAAATCAGATATAGCACCCTGTGGTCAGATATAAAACCTGCCGTTGACACAGACTACAAAAAAAACGTTTACCTTCTCCAAAGTAAAGACAGAAAGGTAGGAGAAGTAACAGACATTTACAAAGATTTTGTCTTTCTGGAAATATATAATTATAACACACCTACTTGACAGTACTTGTGCTGTATCAGATTTATAATCACCTCGCCCTCATGCTTGGTGATTATAAATCTGATATAGCACTTACAGGCATGTTACAACATATACTGGTATTTCAATTATTAATTGCAGTTTACACAAACTGATTTATAGCTCAAGCAAGTATTTGCTTACATGCCATGCCCATTAACAAGTCTGGAATGATGCAACCTCCTTAACTACATATGCAAAATATATGTGACAAAGCAAATATAATATATAATTAAACCCTGTGGCAATCAATCATAGGGAGGATGGTCAAATATAAACAAACTATAAAAAATTTTAACTCATGTCGCAAGGACTACATACCATATGTCCTGCTTTTAAGATCCAATAGAAATAAAAGTTTTCATATTTTTGTAAGAATGCTCCAGTATCTTTCCTCTCTTTGCCTGATGGCGGGTAGACAGGAACACGAGTGGATTTTAAGAAGTCCTCTAGATGATGCCATTTTAATTTCTTAATCCATTCAAGAGTACCTGGATGTGTGAAAATACACTTTATATTGGAGTAGAATCAAGTTGAGATGATCATTATAATTAATCATGAAAAATTGCTATAGATAAGCAGATAAGTATTACAATTACTTATGAAAATATGTTGTATTTATGGCAGGGCTGGGATGATCAATTGATATTGAACTCTTCTGATTATCGATTGTAAGTCTGTGATATCCATTATGCTAATTATTCCAAAAGACATACTTTTCAAGCATGAGACAGCAAATAATGTACAATATGGAAGTGACAGGAAGCCTTTTTGTAATACAAGAAAACCAACTTTACAAACAAAACTGATCAATGCTCATTTTCATATATTAATCTCTGACACACATACACCACTCCAGTATGGGAGTTCATAGTGTACTGTCATCATAATGTACTTCACATTTTGTTATAATAGTTACCCATTGTGTCAACTATTAGATCCAATTGTCCACTATATATTACAACCTTGATACCAGAATCCAACAGCTTATCAACTACAAGTAGAGAGAGAGAGACAGAGAGAGAGACACAGAGAGAGACAGAGAGAGAGACAGAGAGAGACAGAGAGAGACAGAGAGACAGAGAAAGACAGAGAAAGACAGAGAGAGAGAGAGAGAGCAACGAGAGCGAGAGAGAGAGAGAGAGAGATTAAACTAGCATACAATATTATAATTATTTCAAAAATTTCTCAATGACCATTTGTTAATTATTGTGAAGTCTCTGGATTTGTTACAACTCACCATCAGATATAACGTCTTTCATGAAGTCTCCAGCTTGAGCTGTAAATACAGCACCAGATTGAGCTAAATAAATGAATCAATGGATAGACGAATGATGGATGATGGATGGAAACTTTGGAAAGATGATGAATGGACAAACAGGATGATTAAATGAATGGATGGATGATTAGATGGAAGGATATATGATTAGATAAATATTTGGATGGTTAATAGAATGATGGATTGATGAATGGATGGATGAATTTATGGACAGATGATTGAGTGAGACATAATTGTATAGTCTAAATGTAGCATGTTAATCACTACCACTCGCTAACCTCCCCATGTAACATTTTCAGGTATATAGAGTTGTTTCTTAATCCTTCCATTCATCAGAGCAGTGAGTTTATCTGCATTTACTTGACCAATATATTTTAATACTTTACCATGTTGTATATCTTCGTTAACAACTCTTTCAGAATTGTCATTGTGATTTAAAATGTTATAAAAGTCAACATCATCAGTTAGCTACAGTGGAGGAGAACAGGGGATGGAGGGAGGTGAGAGAGGTGAGAGAGGTGGTAAAGGAAGATGGGATGGATGGAGGGAGGTGGAGAGGGTGGAGAGGGTAGAGAGAGATGAGAGAAGAGTGAGAGAGTGAGTACGGGTAGAGGAAGGTGAGAGAAGAGTGAAAGGGGATAGAGGGATGTGAGAGAGGGGGGAAGGAGGTTGGAGGGGTGAGATGGTGGTGAGAGGGGTGGAGAGAGGTTTTGGGGGGTAGAGGGACGTGAGAGAAAAGTGAGAGTGAGTGAGGGTAGAGGAAGGTGGAGGAAGGTGAGAGAAGAGTGAAAGGGGGCAGAAGGATGTGAGAGGGGGTGCAAGGAGGTTGGAGGGGGTGAGATGGTGGTGAGAGGGGTGGAGGGAGGTGTTGGGGGGTAGAGGGAGACGAGAGAAGAGTGAGAGGGGGTATAGGAAGTGGAGGGAGTTGAAAGAAAGGGGAGATATATGATGAGAAAAGAGGAGAAAATCAGTACATGTACATGTAGATAGAGGATTACATTAGTTTTATAAGTGCAGTGTGTATATTATTAATTATTGATTACTTTTTCCACTGTATTCTCCATTTCATCCCATATCTTTGTTGCTTCTTCAGGTTCACCATCATCCAGAGCTTTTTGAGCCTTGTCAGAAAGAGTTTGCAAAGACTCGAGTCCTTCCTCATTAATAAGAGACTGAATATACATGTAGAAAGAAATAGTTAAAGAAAGTATCATTCCACAACTCTTATTGAGAAACAAGGATATATAGAGAAAATGTAATCCATCACATTATTCATTTTATTGTTGAGCCAATACTCATTGTTATGGTTGTTAGTTGGAACCATTTAAAGTTAACTTTCTCAGTCATGTACACTGTACATGTGTATATGTACACATGTACACTGTACATGTGTACATGTACACATGTACATGTGTACATGTACTTACCATGTTCATAATGGACAGTAAATTTCTACATTGTGTTTTAATTGGAAAGTAAAAATTTAGGAACAAAATATTTTTTTTCTTCAATTCAATTTAATAAAAGGAATGACTTATATATATATACATATAACACCCAAATTTAAGTATTGTCTTATGGGCCATAAAAAATTAACACAAATTGACTCACCATTGCATACAGGTATGGTCCCCAAGATTTCACAGAATCTATGAGTATATAATAATAAAATTTAATATTTAGTTAAAATTAGGAAAGAAGCCAATAGACAAGATAATTACTAAATTATGCTATGTTCGTATTTTACTTTAAAATCAAAAGTTACTCCAGCATCATATGTGCCGCAAAATTGTGAAGTAAGATGTCAATCCATTTAAAATAGACATAGTATTGTGTCAGTATTACCAACCAGGTTTTCATTTAGAAAATTTGTGAAGGGGGGGGGGGGGGGGGGGGACGTAACTTGAATTTGAAAGACTTTTAAGGGGGTGAATGCCCCCTCCCCAACCATCCTCCCCCCCAATCAAACCACATATGTAGATAATAAAATTCTTATGTCACATAGATGTACTTTCAATTAGGAACATAATAATCATGTTTATAATGGAAAGTGATAACAATCATTACATTTCTAATGGATAGTACATCTGTACTTTTAATTAGGAACATGTTTATAATGGAAAGTGATAACAATCATTACATTTCTAATGGATAGTACATCTGTACTTTTAATTAGGAACATGTTTATAATGGAAAGTGATAACAATCATTACATTTCTAATGGATAGTACATCTGTACTTTTAATTAGGAACATGTTTATAATGGAAAGCAAAATCAGCATTTTCCATTAGTTTCCTAAGTTCCTATAGATGATCTCATTATTAATAATGTTAAGCAAATGAAACTCATATAACCAATCAAATTATTTTGAACAACTAATCAGTTTTTGCAGTATACTGTGTTACTATTACTAACATGTGGAGTAGTGTTTTTGATACGTTTTGAAGCATTGGCCAAGGGCCAAATTTGCTCAAAAATGGTTAGTGTGTGCACCCTTGGGAATACATCTTGAGCCAATTAACAAAGGGTTAATGCTGTTAGTGACAATATAATCATAATTAACTGCACCAGAGAGAACTGATATAAAGCTCTTTAGGCCAATGGTGCACCATATAAGCTTATCAAAAACACTGATGGTTATCAATGTGATGTCTTGTGTATTAAACATAATTTTTTATAATTATCAATATGAATCTATGCCATTTTGATGATAATTCTAACATTACATACTTATAACCTCACCCATTGGAGAAACCCAGCCATCACCTAACGCAACTCCTTTGAAGTTTTTCAACTGCAGTTTCTCATCTTTAATAGCCTAATAAATTACAGATGAATAATATATATGTATAATTTGTAAGGGTAGGCATATAGTAGACTATCTTAAAACATACAAGTAGTGACTATGTATCCTATATCAGTCTATAGTCCCTACTAATGATAGTGTATTTGGTTGGGATACATAAAGAACAGCTATGTATAATTATGAGTTATAAGGGTATGCATAGTAGACTATCTTAAAACATACAAGTAGTGAATATTATATCCTATATCAGTCTATAATCTCCACTAATGAGAGTGTATTTGGGACAAATAAAGCATAGGTATGTTTTTGACCACTAATGGACACATCAAATAAATTATAATTATCCTTGACTGTATTTGAAAGTACAATTACTAGCCAAATTCTCGTATTCCTACAGCTTGCTAGGACCAGAGTTTTTGATAAGTTTTGAAGCATGGGCCAAATTGGCTCAACGATGGTTAGTGTGTGCGCCATTGGGAATACATCTTGAGCTAATTAACAAAGAGTTAATGCTGTTATTAGTGATAATATAATCATAATTACCTGCGCCACTGGCCCAAAGAGAGAACTCTGCAGTGCCAAATAAGAAGCTCTTTGGGCCAATAGTGTGCCATATAAGCTTATCAAAAACACTGGCTAGGACCCTCTATCAAGCTTAAGTTGAACCATTTGATTTTACATTAGGTAGGATATAATGTTTTCGATGTAAATTTTGAATTTTACTGATATTATACTAATAACTGATACCAATCCAACACTACATCTATCTTCTAGTATCAATATTCTCTCAATATGTACGAGTATCAAAAAATGCCTTTAATTCTAATTCAATAAGTAGATCATGAATATCATTAAGATAATCTCGAGAAGTTTAATTCAAAAGACAAGTCAAATACTAAAGACTAACACTAAAAAACAGATAGTAATATAACTAAACCAAACATGCTTTGTCTATTTAAGGGACTGAAACTCAGTAAAGAATATCAATTCTTTAATGAGGTTATAATCTTAGAAAATATTTTATTACAATATCTGTTAAATCATCTATCTAATACTATTGATAATCTTAGGAGATAACATTTATTACAATATCTTTCAAATGATAATAAAGGTCATTCACGTTCACCATGACCTCAGAAAAATGTTAGTTTGGAATGTCCAACAATCTTTTTACCTGTACCATTTTCATATAATTATCCATTCTTTTTTGTGTATGTCAAATTTCAATCATGTATTAACCTTATGACATTAAACTATACACTATATCATATATAAAGTCATTACATCAAAAATTTGAGGACATTATGAATGTGAACAGACTATAATGATAATATGATTAGATTATCGGTACATCAATAAAAATATCGTGTACCTCATTTAATGCCACTCCAAATGTAGCTGTCATTTTTCCACCATATGATTCACAAAATATATAAAATGGAAGTTCCTTATTGAGATAAGAAAGAAAAACAAAATGTTAGTTTATCAAAAGAGCAAGTCCTAAGGGACATACATACATACATGTATATAATAAATATGTATTATAGTGAATGCTACCATGACAACTGTTTGATGTGGTTAGTCTATAACTCTAACTCTATATTATTGCATATTGGACCTGACAAGGCAAGTGTATACACTATATTGCTTGTAGTATGATTTATCAGATGGTTGGCCTCAGTTTTAGTTGTATTGTCAATCTTGGCAGGTCTGATAGATCAGATAGAGACCTGCCAACCATACTATAAACTAGTAATACTCATATATAATGTTTGTCTATCATGAATATGAACTTGGCCCACAAACAGTGTGGAAAAATACAATGTAGTCTATGTTTTGAGTTCTCAGTCACTACAAAGTGAGATGGATGTTGATTCAAATTTCCCACATATCTCGTGGTATTTATATGGAGATAGTACTAGGTGTGGAATGCTGAGTCTGTACTTCATAAATATACATGTACATATAGTTATGTAGTACCTATACATGTACTGGAATTACTCCGTGTTACAAACCTCAAATATATGATACTTCATAAGAAATCTAGCAAACAGAGTGACCAAGTCATCAGCGATTTCAGTGACGTTATGTGTCAAATCCTTCAAGTCATTCACATAACTATAACCAGTCCCGACTGGATTATCAACAAACAGAATATTAGCAGCTTGGACCTAATGAGATAGTTATAAGATAGCCAGAACTATACATCAATGTGAGGGAGGAATTACTTGCTTTGGGCATGTTCAAGTAATCACACACCCTGTAACTATCTTTGTTCTCCAAGCAAGCATATACTAACTAGTGTTGTTTTAGTTTGACAATAATGACCACTTTTAGTTATAGTTATAGTATGCCTAGTTTCTCAATCCTTTAGTTCAGTTATAGTTTATTATAATTAAGGCTTAGCGAAAGGGTTTTAGTTTAACTAAAACTGTCCGTTATTGGCAAATTTATTTTATTTATTTATAGACATTGGAATAGACCTGTAATTTTGTTAAAGTTTCATTAGTTTCAAGATAAACTGCCTTACTAAAAGCGGTTTTAGTTATAGTTAACTAAAACAACGCTAATACTAACATACAAATGCAAGTCAAATGGAATGAAAAACTCACACACATACACCAGCTGGGAGCAACTGATTTCTGGTCAGTTAGTCTTACCAATTTGATTAAAAAGAGTGGCAGAGGAGATACTAACTCAAGATTGAGATCGTATATTACTACTACTAATACTATTACTAGTCTATTGCTGTTATTATTACCTCAGATTTTTAGTTACCTATTACTACTACTATTAACTTGAAACATGTAATCTTTATTATTACTATTCCAGTTTATGGATGTCTTCTTTAAATAGAATTCTAATCAATATTTTTTGCTGCAATTACCAGCTAAGTGTTATAGGTTTGTTATACTATATTAGTGTGCCAAAATATTAACACCAACTACACCATAAAGAGTATATAAAATTACTAATATCACCAAGGCCATGAATTACTACAATTTGAAAAGCTATTTGTCTACAAAATGAAAGTAGTGAAACAGCAACTGTGATTTATAAAAAAGTGTCATAACTTTATAACCGAAAGGTTTTAGAAAAAAGCCTGTCTTTTATTTTGATCCTTGTATAATTTCCTGTCAGTTGGTAGCTCAATTGAAGCTCCAATGTTGTTAGCTGTCCAGAAAACTTTGGGAATGCATAGACAGACAGACAGGAAACCTAATTACAGTAACCCTTCGCTCTGCCTACACGGGCAAAGGTTAATAATAAAATGTCAATATGTTATTGGCATGTTCATTGCCAACAGTAGAAGCATGATGATATCACAGTCTCTAACACACTGTTTATATATGTTTGTTTGGTCTACACAGCAACAAAGTAATAAATAACATTAATAATTATTATGATGAATAACATCACACTGTTGTATGTAGTTAGGTGTTGCTGATAAAATATGCAAAAATATTTAAACTATCAATACTTGGGTGGGTCTGATCCTATAGTAATAGATATCAGCGGGAATGTACACCTTGATCCTATAGTAATAGTATATTAGTGGGGATGTATACCTTGTTCCTATAGTAATAGTATATTAGTGGGGATGTACACCTTTATCCTATACTAATAGTGCGTTTGGTCACATTTTCACAGCTAGGTACTACATGTAGTTAATGCATTCTTAAGTGTGCATTATGCTGTTTAAAACTCAATCAGGTGACTAGTATATGAAAACATGATTGGCTCAATGTCACGTGATATATAATAATTGTTTATGTAATTGTTATAGTTTGTCTTGCTTTTTTTCATTTTGTTTTAATAATGCTTTGCTGATCTCGCCTCATATATTGAAAATAAACACTAAATACTACGAAGTCAGTGGCCCTGGGTTCGATTCTCGTGATTACCAGCATTGTTTTCCCTTTCCTCTTTCAGCCTTATTCATAAAATTTAGTGTTTATTATATATATATATATAGTCTGTCTAATACAATTTGTCGTTACAGTTCTGTTTATATATTTATTGAGAGGCAGACATGGGGTCAATTACAAAAAAATGTAATATATTAATATTACTATTACCTTAAAAATCAGTACATTACTATTACTATTACCTCCAAAATCAGTTTAATATATTAATATTACTATTACCTTAAAAATCAGTACATTACTATTACTATTACCTCCAAAATCAGTTTAATATATTAATATTACTATATTACCTTAAAAATCAGTACATCACTATTACTGTTACTAATACCTCCAAATTTAGTTTAATATATTACTATTACTATTACCTTAAAAATCAGTATATTACTATTACTATTACTAAAACCTCCTAAGACAGTGTAATAATATTATATTTATATTACTATTACATGTACATTAAAAATCAGTATAATTATTACTACCATTATTACTGAATTACTAGCATTGAGGTTTCTTTGAATATTCTTTCATGTAAATGAACTTTGTATTTAATATTCATGAGTTTCTCAGTAAGTCTACACATTTCCAGGCTTTCCAGCCAAATACAATCACTACTACTATTATGAGATCGTATATTACTATTACTAATACTATTACTAGTCTATTACTGTTAATATTACCTCAGATTTTTAGTTACCTGTTACTATTACTATTAATTTGAAACATGATCTTTATTATTCCTATACCTATTATCTACCCCATGTCTGCTGTCAGGTCTCGTAGTTTATGGATGTCTTCTTTAAATAGAATTCTAATCAATAATTTTTGCTGCATATACCTCGATTACAACGAATTATTTTAAAGGACCTTGCTATATAGTGCAGTAGAAAGAACAAAGATATGTATCAAAGTTTGTATACTCACCCATGATGTGTTTCGAGGATTGAGATCGACATCTAGTAGACCAATCTCTCCAAAATTTCCAAAACCTGTTGATGATCCACCTGGTCCTCCCTAAAAAAAAAAGACAGATTTCAGTATAGAATTATTCTTAGAACCCTGCTCTTTCCAAATCCAGCTGCATTTCAATGACTGACCTGTAACCACATAACTAGAGGTTTCTGATCTCTTGAATCTTTGTGAGTACTTCCATACAACCACCAAAACATATGAGCTCCAGGTCTTACCTCAACATATCCCCAATCTTGATCTGGAATAGCAACAAGAGGGGCTGCATTTGATATTCTACACAGTATGATAACGGAAAGAACTCCAAACAACTTGAAAACCATTCTTGCAGGATGCAGCAACAGCACAGCTCGTCGGTCACATGTAATTAATAATTGATGGGTGTGATAATAATTAAGTTGCTATGGTAACACAACTAAAGATGCCTCTTTTCTCCAAAACACATTTTAGATCAGGAAAAAAGCCAGTTAAAAGAAAATCAGTTTCTCTCTCTAATATATCATCCCTGGATGAGTCAGTATATTCAGTTAATGATCTCAAATTAGAGTCTGGTCCTCTGACACTGAGACTAGGAGAACATGAATTAATGTTTAATAAAGGACAGTGGATATCAAGTAAGAAAAAAACTTATATATATATATATATATATATATATATATATATATATATATATAATGTGGTACTTAAATATACACTCATCAATACGAATAGGGACGACAGCCTTGTATAAGGATGTGAAAATATTGCGTAGAAGTAGGAGGTATGGGCCCCTGTGCTTTCCAAATAATTTGACAGGGGGTGAGTGGTGGCTGGCCATTCCAAAATTGTAGCTTGCATCATGAAAACACTTATTGTCTTTCCCGATGTAGAGCTGCAGAGACACCTTCTAACCAACCACAAGATGGTCTGTATGTAAGTCTCAAATAATACTAAAGTTTTAACTTCGTGCTATGTATGGGGGTGCATTCTTCTCCTGTACCCTTTCTCTTGCTGCCTAACGTACATGCAGTTCTTTGCCCCCCACCACATTCTATTGAGACAATTGTCGGACATTTTAGATTTATTTCACCACTCTTGTTCTGCTCCTTGTATACTTTGTATAAAGTTCAGTTTCACTTTACTGGACTATCACACAATATCTTGCATGACTGACTCTTTCTAAACCACTGGCCTGGGATATTAGAGAGCAATTAGTCACATGCAGGAATGCGCCCAAAACAAATTGAACCCACTCCCCATACAAAATCCTAGATCTTTCAACTAAAGGTCATTCATGTTCACCATGACCTCAGAAAAATGTTCATAACTTTAGTTTGGAATGTCCAACAATCTTTTTGCCTGTACCATTTTCATATAATAGTCCTTCTCGTTCTTTTTTGTGTATGTCAAATTTCAATCCATTACTTCATTATTGAGTTACAATATAATCATGTATTAACCTTATAACATTAAACTATACATTATATTACATATAAAGTCATCATATCATAATTTTGAGGACATTGTGAATGTAAACTGACTATAATAGTGACTACATTAGGAACTATTGATCTATGACTGCATTCCTGTTGCTAGCCAATACTGCCAAATTGAACTCTATTCCCACTTGCCATATGAAAGTATTGTAAATCATATTTATATTCATTGTTTGTCACAGCATCAAAAGATGGTCCAGTTCTTGGTTCTACTGATCTCCAGCAAGAACACAAACAAGTAATGGAAGAGAACAATTTACTTAAGTTTAAAATCGAACTATTACTTGACATGTTAGCTGCTAGTAATGCCGATAATTATGTCCTCCAAAAAGAACTAGAATCTTTGAAAAAACAATCAAAGAAACACTAAGGTTGATAATTCAACAGATCTCTGATTGTCTTTGTACATAAATAATTATTATGTTTTATTTCTTAATTAAGTCATTAATAAAACATACATACATAGTTTACATAAATAGTTTACATACATGTGTTTCAAGTGATATAGTGATATGATAATTATGAATAACAGTTAGCATTGATGCAAATTATCTTCAACTAGCCAGGTTGTTTGCAGTATTTCCATGTATGACTTTAGAAATCTAGAATCTAAAGTGAGTAATAGAATGGAAGGGTATATTCATCATATTCTGTCACCAGTTGTGGTAAAATCTTTTCCAGATGTTCCAATTCAACTGTAGGTGAATCTTCTGTCTATAAATAGAAATAAACACATAATTACAGTACAAACACAATACATGTACAAATATTAACATTGCATTACAAAATTTTTAAGCAAATGATTTATTGTATTTATAATGTAGAAAATGTAACATTCACTTTAATGATGTAATTTTCTGAAATAGCCAAATAGATATAGTATTTGCATATCAAATTGAGAGATTTACCTTAGCTTGTTCAACTGATCTGTATGCACCTTCTGTAAATTATGATTATATGAATAAAGTCTTTCGCAAGTACAAGTACTCAGTGGATATTGAAATACATGTACTCAGTGGATACTTAAGTATATGTACAAGTACTCAGTGGATGGATACTCAAGTACATGTACTCAGTAAATCCTCAAGTACATCTACATGTACTAAGTGGATACTTAAGTATATGTACAAGTACTCAGTGGATGGATACTCAAGTACATGTACTCAGTAAATCCTCAAGTACATCTACATGTACTAAGTGGATACTTAAGTATATGTACAAGTACTCACCTAAAATGAAAAGGTAAATATACTTCATAATAACTTTCAAAGCATCGCTGTTCACTACAAACAAAAAAAAACTGGCTAAACAAGTAAATGTGACTCAATCCTTATGATAAAAGCTACAGAATAAACTAGAGACTAGTGGATTCCACAAAGAATTTCATCGTATTGAAAATCCACTGAACTATATCTCTTTTAATCCAAGTACCTTTTGTTTTCTGATCTTTGAAATTCTGTTTCAACAGCTGAAGAACTGTTTCCTGTATAAATATAAAAACACAGAATTAATTTAATATTAATGTATATACCTGTCTCAATGGATTCTCAAATTTTTCCCTCTCCATAATTAAAATTTTTATGGGCACGCCTACTTACTCGATCACGTGACCACAGCAACGTGCTACTAAGCTTTGATACTGTGTCTGTTCTTGTTATTCTCCTATAGAATGGGAAGGAAAAAGAAGAAGAGTTTAAAACCATGGTGTTGGTATCCTTAAAATATAAATACTTATACTACTTTTTTATACTAGATTCATTACATAGTGCATGTATGTAGAATGGGCTTTAATTAGAATAAAAATGTCATGTATTTATTAGTTACATTGTTTCTCTCTCTCTAGTTAGTTAGTTCAGTAGTTATGGTGATGAATTGTTTCAGTCTAACTAAATTGTTAATTAGATTTGACTCCTTGACTAATGTGTGTTAGGTATTGTAACAGAGAATTTGATGATGAGAAAGTTTTAATAGGACATCAAAAAGCCAAACATTTCAGATGTCATATATGCCATAAAAAACTGTATACAGCTCCAGGTCTAGCTATTCACTGTTCACAAGTTCATAAAGAGACTATAACCAAGGTACCAAATGCTATGCCTGAACGTCTTACAATGGACCTAGAGATATATGGCATGGAGGGTGTACCAGAGGAAGCAAAGCATGCCAGAGAAATTGAAAAATATGGTGAGTATTGTACATTTATATAAGGGCTGTCACAATCCTCACATGCTGCAATTTTAGGATTACGCTTTATATGGGAGACAAACATTATACACCTTACTTTAAGTTTACTTATTTTAATTTTACACTTTGAGAGTACAAGTTTTTACGTAATTGGTCCATTATTGTTAGTCCTGGATTCAAATATGTTAATAAAAACTTAATACTCTCTTGTTGATTCTAAAGCATGTAGAGAATATAATATATTGACTACTGTGTTGACTGCCATATACACACACACAAACACACTCATATCAAGTGACTTAAGTGATCAAGTCTTGTGTGTGATATCTAGGAATAAGGTCAGATTTATTCAAGGTCAGACCTAAAGTATTATAATAGAAATATCACCAGTCTTCCTTTATATCTTAATGTAATAATCAATGTATGTATTATGTCAGTATCTGTTCTCTGCTTAGCTTAACTTAGTATACATGTTAGGGCTGCAACGAATAGTAGTTTTTCGTATCTGGATATTCACTTAGTTTAATGAACGAATATCAGAATATTTGCTTGCTTTCAGAGACATTTTGTCATGACTGGTTTCCACTGAGATATCAAATATTAGCTCACCATTTTGCAATAGCCAAAGTTGTTTAAACTATCCATTCAGTACTCTACAGGTGTAGAAAGCTGCTAACACAGAGCAAGAAACTTCTTCGTGGCCAGCAATTATAATTTCACGTGTTCAATTTCTACGCATGTGCAAACATTCAACGAATATCAAGATGCTAAAAATACATTTGAATAACAAAATAATGAACGAATATCCAACAGAGCAAATATTCGTTGCAGCCCTAATACATGTGTATATAATATATGACATATATATTACTCAAATATTCTTTGTATATGTATGTTTCTTTATATTTTTGTGAAATGGGCACATATATTTTCAATGAAAACATGTGTTAGTGAAAGTAGAATATACATGTATTTATATGCATGTATAATAAATATGTATATTAAGGTTGGATGAATAGTAAATATCAAATTCGAAGCTTAGTTAAGCTTTGAAGGTTCACACGTGTTTTAATAATTTTTTTATCAATGTTATCAATATGCTTTATAACGAGTACTAGTCTTGTTCCTGTTCTTGTTTCTACTTGGATTTAGTGTTGCTGGAATGAGAAACCTGATAGAAGCAGCCAGCAACACAGCCTCAACTTTACTGGAACACGCCCATATTATTGACCACACGTTTAGAGTGTACAAATGTGCATGCACAAACATTAAAGTGGGTGGGGCAGGGAGGCTTCGAAGAGAGAATTTAGATATGAATGAACAGCAAATGAATGAAGGTTCTAACATTCAAAGATTTTTCCCAGCATGCACTAATATATATACATAGGCTTATCAATTAATGAGATAGGTGTAATTGTACATGTGTATCTCACACAGGAATTGTAATCATTTGAGCTATTCCACTGCTCTTTGGGAAGCTGTTTGGAAAGTATTATTGAGATTTAAATTTCTGTTTAAACCCGATTACAGTAACCCTCCGCTCCGCCTCCACAGGCGAGGGTTAAACAAAAGTACATGTACATGTAGTTGTGTGATAAATCTTGATATTACATAGAATGATATACTATAAGATGTAAATCTCAATATTATATAGAATGATGTACTATAAATAAACTTATGTATGCAGAATCATCTACTAATGACTCAAGATCTGGATTTACTACAGTTCTAATAAAGGCCAGAATCACAAAAATCTAAATAAAAATTTATCATAATTATTAATAATTCTATTTCAGACTTTTCTTTCACCTAAAATGCATGTATTTTATAATTATTGTTCCTATATGCTATATATTGTGTATAATTACAAGTATTTTATTTGTTAATGATTTATTATACAGGGAGACTCACTGAAGAGACCTCATCAGAGGCTAAACGACCAAAACTGGAGATGCAGTCTACTTTTCCTGGAATGATTCCAGGTTTTCCACCCGTTATAATGCCTGGTATGCCACCTGTCATGCCCGGTATGGTTCCTCCTCATGCAGGTCAGATATATGTGTATGTGTGAATATATGAAAGAGTAGACTCTGAAGACAGTAACTATTTGCATATATGTGTATCTTCTACTAAGGTTTTGTAAAGTCAAAATTATTACTAAACGTGATCAAAATTCTTCACTGTAATACAAAAAGAAATTTGATAGACGAGTTACATAATAAATTTATGATTATTATTATAGATCATTATTACACTGAACTGTATTTCTTGTTCATTTACATGTAGGTATGATGCCTCATCCCATCACTATGCCTAATTCTAGGTAAGTTCTTTATACTAATTTATACATTCTGTATGCTTCAATTTTAAAATTCTGTTTTTTTCTGTAATGTGTAAAAAATTTAACATGTAAATATTTCATGATGTACTACAGAATATCTTTCCTTGCAAATACAAAGTACTTCATATTTTGTACATGTACATGTATATGTACATACTATATGTACATGTATGTGCATATACATGTACACGCTATTTTTTTTCTTGAATTAATTTAGTATGGCTACTTCACAACCAGGATTACTCATACCACCTCAGAAACCACTGTTTCCAAGTGGTACTCAGGTACATGTACATTAATGTTCATATCACGCTACATGTATGTGTATGATTATATGTAATTATGTACATTAGTATACATGTACATGTAAATCATTAACCAATTCACTGCGGAATTATTTTTCACAATACTGCACTGTAAGTGGCACTAATTGCTGAATTAATTCCCTCAAAAATTTCAAATTTATGTGCCTGTTTAACAAGACTGATTATAACTGGTTATTGTTTGTATCGTTTTTGAGTGTAAAGAGCTACATGTATTGTAGCAGTATAGAGACTTGTAAGATATACATGTATAATTATATATAATAATACAACATTGTATTATTACAATACTAGCTAGCTTAATACAGCCTTTGGCGGTTTAAGCTAGGCATGCGTAGTATCTTCTAAGTGCAGTATGCTACAGGCTCATTCTATGTCTATCTCTCAGATATTAGCTGCACTTCTCTATATATCAGTTAGTCTTGTTCGTGTTTGTCTACATGTATGTCCAGATATTAGCTGAGCTTCTCTCTCTATTTTAGTTAGTTTTCTCCGTGTTTGTCTAAGTCACTCTCTATCCAATGATCTCCTGAACTCTCTACTACTGTCTCCTAAGCTGTTCTCTATCTTTGTCTGATTCTGTCACTGATTATCGTTCATCTCTTCTGAAAGTTTCTGCACAAATGTAAAATTTATTGTCAGCGCCTCCTTTTATTACGTCACGTCAACATCTAATTTTCTGAGTCTTTGTTACGGATGAATTTGACAGACAGACAACGATATAATTATATAGATTTAAATAAAGAAGACTCTACTCTTTTAAGACCAAAATGTCTCTTCTTTATGTACATGATGTATGATGTGCTGAGGATATTTAGAGTGGTGGTTGAATTCTAACTTGTCTTTAGTGCTGTTTACTCAGTATATACTTAATACTATCTATTATCTAAATACCCTATGCATGTACATGTATTATGGTTAACTCATCTCTGAGAGGTGGTTAATTCATCTGATTGGTGGTTATTCCCGACCAGTGTGGGCAGAACACTGCATGTACATGTATCAGGTTGCAATGTGAACAATGATCTACTTCGTCTTCCATAATTGTGAAGAAGGGCATATAAGTTTATTACAGCTTCGTCAAAAAGGAACCAAAAGATATATTATGGTTTTTTTTTTAACTAACGTGATAGTACTCTCTAAGCTGGTCTGCTCTGTCTACCCCTCCTATGGATTTTGGACAGGTAACTTCTGTGCAAGTGAAATCTTTTTGTTTTTTTCTGCACATTCGTTGTCTTGGGTTTCCTATTGGATTACAATATGGCTACAGGCTGATTGTCAAGCCACATGACAGCATGAATATCACCTAGTTGGTGGAATGGTGTATCTCCTCTGTAGGAAAAATAATTATAATTGTTGTCATTTGAGTGTAATTTTGTACATACATGTACATTTAAGTGTTATTGTAAATTATGTATATACTTCTTCTTTAACTGTACGTTGTCTGAAGGTATTTTTTGGTTTATTTTTCAGTTCTGATGGCTATCTTTTCCGATTGATACGAGCTGTATCACAGGAAAAACTTTTGGGAAGGAAACGAAGTTATCAAATTAATTTAAATAAACATGATTGAAATCATGGAATTTGTTTACAATATTTCTTGTGCATTTTTTTTACTACTTGGTGAACCTAGACCTGCATCTGTTGATTATGACTGTCCTTCATATATAGAGAACTCACAGAAGAAGCCTGTGAGACTGTTTGCTTTGATTTGAACTTTGAACCCTCGGTTTGTTGGTTTCAGTGGCATATACTGTTTGATGGTAGATCTCTTTTAGAACAGTATCATCGCTTTCTGTTTACAATGTGGGTTAAATTTGGAAAGGAATCTCTCCGAGCAGGATTGAATAATGGGTGTTACTTTATCTAAGCTGTTGTAATTTTGTTCTCCTTGTTTTGGAAGCTGAGTAATGTCAACAAAGTGTAGATATAGTCAGGCGTGGCCTGACCCTCGCAGAGACGGAGGGTCAGGACCAGTATGGTAACAGTTTTTGTGTTGGCGGGTGGGGCTGCTTGCCTGAGATGATCAAGAGTGCAGCTAAACAATAATAAAACTAAAGCAAACGGTGTATCTAACACCTGGTCCTTCATAGTAGCAGTCAATGGCGTTACTACAATAACGACAGATAATAGTCCATCATCCCGAATTTTATCAAAGGCAAAAGGTAGGCAGCAGTAACATAAAGATTTTCCGAATCCTGTGGGTAATACTGCAAAGACGTCCTCTCCATGAATGAAGGCATTAATCACTCTCCTTTGCTCTTCTTTTAAAAAGTACCCCAACTTCCTAGCTGCTTCTTCGACTACTTGCTCCACCATCGTGTTTTTAATTAACAATATTCATAACCAATATCGCGTCAGTATGAGGTCACTTCCTGTACTGCAGAATGTTTGCAGCAGGCACAAATACTGCTACCGTACCGGTCCTGACCCTCCGTCTCTGCGAGGGTCAGGCCACGCCTGACTAGTGTAGATAAAAGATGATTTCTTGGAAACAATCTCGGGGATATTCTCTTGGCTATGGCTATGGCTATGTCTATGTGGGGGTGGGAGGAGGTATGGTATTGCAGCTAGTCAACGTTTCTCCAATAGTCACACTAAATTTGTTCCATCCAGCATAGGTAGTGGATATTTGCCTAACATAAAGATTTGTTTGTTGAACTATATTATCGATCAAATCACTTATAATATCTATAATATCTAGTGGTATATCTGTTGGTACTGTACCAATGAATGGGTGAATTATTACTGTGTGGGACCATTTTGATGTTTGCATAGATGATGGTGTCTGTGTTGGGTAAGGTAGTGGTGTAGTTTGTGATTGGTGCTGTTGGGTGGATGGAGATGGTATCTGTTGTGAACGTGGTAACAATGTACTAGTTGTTGGCACTTACTGAATAAACTACTAGTCGGTGATTGTAGATGGCGGTTGCAATTTTTAGTTGTGGGTATTTTGAGGTGACTGCAATGGTGGGAGAGATTGGCTCCTAGTTTGAGGGGTATCCAGCTGTGATTCTAGAGAGTCTTTGAGATCATCAAAAATCGTTGTATTATTCTTCCCGTGTTAAATCATCTTTACTTCCCTTCATTAATGATTCATGATCATTACCTCCATCTTCAACCAAGGAATTGAAGCACTTAATCACCAGAGTGTAGCATCTTGTGGTGGCCATAACAGCAAGACAAAAGAATTCCCAATCTATATATAGCAGAGCGTAATACAATATTTATTAAAGAAAACACATGTACAGTGTGCGTGGATTTTCTAGATTTTTTTGTTTAATATAAACAGCACATAAGATTTTAGTTAGTCTATAGTCTGTGAAAGTTACACGTTGGACTATTCCTAATGTTTTTGTCAATACAGCCATTTTCATGCAACAATGACATTTACTGTGCATAAAAATACAGTAGTGAATTGGTTAATGTTTCATATCACTTTACATGTTCATCATGTTCAGTACATGTACATCATTATTATATTTCATATCACTCTACATGTTCAGCGGTACCCACCATGTACTTGGTATGTGTACATGTATATCTTTCGTGTCACATTACATGTTCATTTGTACATTTTTCTTTTTTTTGTAGCCGTTAACACCTCAGTCACAAGCGAAACCTGCAGTGCTAGTACCTCAAGTACCGCCTCCCACTACTGTTAGTACACCAATGCCTTCTGTTGTCTCTGAACTTTTAAAGAATGCAACTCTTGTAGCTCCTCTACCAGAAAATAGTCGATTAATGCATCCTAAAGAGGATTTATCAATGGTATGTCATAATATTAATATCTTAGTGTGCTAGCTGCATGTACATGTCAACCAGTGTTTTTGATAAGCTCATATGGCGCACCATTGGTCCAAAGGGTTTCTTATTTGGCACTGCACAGTTCTCTCTTTGGGCCAGATGGTGCAGTTAATTATGATTATATTGTCACTAACAGCATTAACTCTTTGTTAATTGGCTCAAGATGTATTTCCAACGGTGCACACATTTGAGCCAATTTGGCCCATGCTTTAAAACATATCAAAATCTCTAATGTCAACTCGTGCCAGTGCCTACCCACAGCAATACATTGTTCTCTGTACAATGTGCATACCACTGTTTTATATGTATATGTATTTGTTTAAGTGACATCAAGTCACTCAAGTGTCATCCAAATAAATGTACACTGTATCTGTCATCAGTGGTGTGGAAATAGCCAGTCATGCAGGAAATTCTCTGATAAATGTCCAGTAAATTGAAACCAACAAGAGTGGTGAAATAGGTCAAAATTTCCAGCAGTTGGATCATGTTTCCACACCTCTGCCTGTCACCCTATATGTTTTTAATAAAGTTATGACCAAAGCTTTTTCTATAGGAGGAGATTAGGGCGCAACGTCCTCAATATAGTACTTCATCAAAACTCCCTCCCCCTCCAATGGCTTCTGGATCGACACCAGTATCCCTACCAGGACCTCCCATACTTAGACCAGGCATGCCTCCTATCCCGGGCCCTATGCCTAACAATATTATTAGACCAGGTATGGGACCTGTTTTTATGGGACTGAGACCTATGGGACAAATGTAACAAAATGTACTTGTATACATACATTAACTCTATAAACAATTTAAATGTGTTATTATTAAATCTTCATTTTTGTATGATAACAAATTTCTCAACCCAATATTTTGTTCCTATTAAAAATTAACTACACAATAATAAACTACAAATCATTTTCTATGAGCAGCAGCAATTGAGTCTGCAAGTCCCTTCTGAGCAACCAAGGGATTCTTCAGAGCTTCAACAAGTTTAGACCAACTAGCACTTCCGGTATCCAACCATCGCTGTATCACTTCAGTACTATCATGTGACTGTTGATAAGTAGGAAGACCCAATGCAATACTTAGTTTGTGCCAATTATTAACACCAACAGTAGCTTTTAATACTGGTAACAGACCTTCATCTGTAATAATATAATAATTATTATTAACAAAATTTGAAATAAATATAGTCAGAGTTTCTTTCAAGGGGGGCACAGGGGGGATTTGCCCCCCCCCCCCCCTTGAGATCTGTGGATTCATTAGCTTGGAAAATCAGTGCATCATATATAAATTTGAATCTTTCATTTGAAGACAAAAGCATAATAGCATACAGTTACAAGTATTTTTAACAAGAATTTTGCCTCTTCCATATTTTCAAGGTCATTGTCTGTAAGTTAGGGTGGTGACTTGATGGCGATTTTCATCAAATTCAAAGGCTTTTCTCCTCAATCCAACTTCTTAGTCTAGTTTATATTAGCTTCATTTGATGGAGGCAGTGGAGGACAGGAATACTCAAGCAGACATTGGAAAAGATACTCGGATTAGGGAACATGGTAGTAAGCATGTCATTCTTTGCCAATTCCCTCAGTTGAGCTTTCATGTCTTCTTCTGTTGTTTTTTTTAATACAAAGTAGAAGAAAGTGAAATTTCCTCTAAGTAGCTCAAATTACCTGAGATGCTATTTCAGAGCACCTAAAATCAAAAATTTTGTGGGGGGGGGGTTCGCCCCCCACATTTTCTTTTCATACCATTTGCCCCCCCCTTCACATTATTCCTGAAAGAAACCCTGATAGTAAGTAACAACAAAAAGTGAATTGCATTTGAAAAGTGCATGACCTTGCGCATTTACCAATAATTCAGGGTTCTATCTAGAGATTTTGGTTTGAGGGGAAAGCTAATTAAACTTTTTCAGATTGACGGTTTGGGAATGACACTTGCATTCAATGAATGATTATCGTTTTGATTCCAGCATTTTATTTGTGAAGAGGAATAGGCATAATTAAATAAACTATAGTACTTCATATTTCACTTGGTAGTGGTTTATGGTATGCACGAACTAACTATGAAGCAATCCTTCCAAAAAACCTCCAGTAAGATTATAGTGTACTAGTTTAGATACAACCTGCCCAAAACAGTGAGTGTACACAACTGTGTAAAATTTTGGGTTTAAAAGCATCTTTTGACCTTTGTGTAAGGATGTATAACAACAGACAGGCAGGCCAGTAGTCTCAATAGCCAGACATGCAAAGGGGAGTGGAAACTGTGACAGAGCAACTTATAAATTTCTGCTCACACAATAATTAAAATTGGTTAGTACATCACAACAATTACTATACTTTTCTCTCTAATACTTTTCGTCACAGTCTCCCAGACATTCCCTCTTCACTGAAAATCTGACCACACAAGACTAGCAGACCAAAAACTGTCTGTTTTGCTTCAAGGGTTAACTATATAGTATGTAGTACCTGTTGATAAAATTGTATCATCCACTTTTGTTTCTTCTGTGGAATCAAGATAATTGTAAATCTTCATGATAAATTCAACATTGTGACACACAGGTACCGAGGCTATAAAGCTCAGTCCCTATCAACAATAAGAGACTAACCTGATATTGTTACAGGCAGTTTATCTTGAGTGGGTTGGGAAGTAGTTGTGGCACCTCCTACAAGACAAGGAGTATTATTACTTTGGATGATACTATGCGTTTACAGTTAAATTTTAGAAAGCCCAGGTGTTTTTGTTTAACAACAAATAAGAAACACAATATATAATTATACCGTATATCACAAAACTTTCGCCATCACTTAAATTTAGCATACCTTAAAAAACTCTAAATTTTAATCCACATAATTTTGAATCAATAAAAATTTTGATCAGTAAAATTTTTACGTTAAGTATACCACGTGTTTACGGTATTTTAATTTAGCGATTACCACATAGCGCTAAATTTAACTGTCGCTTAATTTTTAAACTTATTTTATTAGTTCGTTAAAAGTTTTGTGATATACGGTATATAACAGCAGTGTTTGGAGCTACTCTGGATTCCCAGCTATAGTTGTCAAAATGACAAGAACCTATTTCAACTATTTGGGATGTACTGGTGGCCTATTGGTTAAAGTGCTGGCCTTTAATCGAAGGTTACAGGTTTGAACCTCACTAGGTGCAGGCTTTTTCTGCTCATGAGTAGACACAACCCTCAAAATGAGGAGGTGTTCATCATCACATCCTTCAAAGGGGATGTAAACCCAAATCAATCGAATTTTTGGTATGGAAAATATATACACTTACAACCACCCACATCAAACAATTGCCATGGTAGCATAGTGCACAATAAGTACATTATATCTTGCACCCCGGAATAATGACAATACCTGGTGGATTATGAGGTGGTTCGTCTTGAACCAAAAGGTATTTCCATGAGCGCTGGGGATCTGAAGAGATATAGTTATAGAGAATTAAAGACACTAAATTCTAATTTAACTCACCTTTGAGGTATACCACGCCCACACAAGATACATAGTGAGGTGCTTGATTGTCATCTATTTCCATGCTATTTTTTATGACTTGGCTGTGTGTTATGTCAAGAATGGTGGTAATAGGGAGATCATAGTTCCTCAGATTCTCACAAAGGTAACCAGTCCAGACACCTCCTTTGCCCTTATAGCCTTTTGAATAGTACTCCATAGATGTTCCATATGCTACTAGACAATTTGCATGAGCTGGGAGTTTCATTTGTTTAGGCACTGCATGTTCTGTAGTATCATCACGATTAGGATCATTCAAGCAACAGTCAAAGAAAAATAAACGATACATATATTTTAATTGAGGGGCATTTTTTGGACGAAATGGAGACACTATGCCTTCCTCGATAAACAGCTTTGGTTTTGGCTGGCCACGAAGATAAGCTGGACATACAAATGAATGTCCATCATCACTACCTCCATGACCAGCAAAATAGAAGGTGATAAATTTATAGGACAATGGATATCTATACGTTTCACCATATTTAGCAGCAGCTAGCACAATACGATATAGAGCCTTTAGACTTGTATTCTCTTTTTTCCAAACAGCAAATTTGAGTTGTTCAAAAGTTGATGATACATTTTCAACATCGTCGTGTACTCCTGATGCATTAAGAATTCCAATAACAATGGCTAAGCCAATAGCTTCTGACTTTCGTTGAACAATACCACGGAGCTCTAAAACGCTATCATCAACATCATCTTCTGAAATTTGAGCTGTGTATATATATAATATATATATATTATGTAATATAAAAATGAAATTTGAAACAGAATACCAAAATACTAATAAATGGTTGTCATTTTGGATAACTCACGAGGTTGTCTGGCTAAACTTGGATCTTGAACAGCCATTAGCAGGTCTGTAATGAAAAATTTGTTCTCCCACAAGAAAGTTCCACTAAAATGCTGACCTACTGAACTGACCACTAATGTGCTGAACTTGCCAACAGGTAATTATGACCGCATCAAAGATTATTCATTCTCTCGGAGTCTCTGTGTTTCCCTCAGTGCATGGATCTTATTTTATCAGACATGTACAGTTCTAGCAAACTTAAACTCAATAATTATAATATATATATATTATATATAAATATATATATACTTCTATAGCTACTTATCCACTTATTTTTGATCTGCATGTGCCACTGTGCTTATTTTGTAGCTTTGTGTGTCACAAGTGGTTATTTGCTGATGATCACACACAGAATTTCCGTGTGACATCAATAACTCATCAGCAAATAAGAATGAACTTCATGTTTCGCCAGAGAGTAGTAGGTTGGTATTGAGCACAAGACTCATCATAATAGATGTGGCAAGGTCAAAATTAAACTAGACTGAACTAGTATATAGTACTATAATTACCTCCCCTCCCCCCACAGTAGATAGAAATAGAACCATGTTTAGGAAGAGCACACTGAGATATTCCTTTAGTAGTTGCACAATTGCGTCAGCTCGAGCATCTTCACTGTAGTCTGGCATAGCCACACCCTTCGCTTGCACAGTGGTCAGCCAGTCATACAAGCCTGATAAATCAAGTAGTAAGTTGAAACTAAATTGTATACTAAGTGTATAGGAAGCAGGACAAGAGTGGTGAAATAAGTAAAAATGTCTGGCAGTTGGATCAATGTTTCCACACCCCCGCCTGTCACCCTGTTTTTATCAAGTAGTCTAATGACATTGACTTTTCTATGGGAAATCAAGGCACAACATCCTCAATATGGCACTTCGTCAAAACTCCCTCGCCCTCCAATGTCTTATGAACTGACACCAGTATCCCTACCTGCACCTCCCACACTTTGACCAGGCATGCATCCTATCCGGGCCCTATGGCTAACAATATTAGACTGGGCATGTGACCTGTTTTTATGGGACTGAAACCTACGGGACAAATGTAACAAAATGTAGTTGTATACAGAAAATGTATCATTATTAAACCTTCATTTTTGCATAACAAACTATTACAAACACAATTCCTACTCTTTTGTTCCTATAAAAAAATCATTGAATTCAGCCAGGAAATATAATTACCCTATCGGTAAATCAGTAAAGGTCTCGGTCAAAGGGAATAAAATCTTCCCTAGCAGAATATTTGTCGTAATTCTTGGTTTTTTGTAAAAAATCTATAACCTGTTTTGCTAATTTGTCATCCAGTATATCTATTACTGTCTTCCATGTTACATCAGTTGGTTCAGCCTCTTCCCATTTTTTTAAGGCAGCTTCTAGTTTGCTGTATTCAGACAACCTCACGTCATTGTGTATGGAGGTGCGATCTTGAACACCCAGCTTTCCAGAAAATTCAAACCAGTCAACAGTTCGTATCAAAGGTAAAAGATCATGGAGATCTGGTGATTTCTGAAGTATGGGGGCAATGTTTTTACCTGAAGCAACAAACAAGTATTCATAAATATATAATATATAATACTATACGTATAATTATGTTATAATATACCTATGAGTCCTATATCAGATTTATAACCACCAAGCCTGAGGGCGAGGCTATTATAAATCTTTTATAGCACGATTAGGTGTGAATATATTTCCACAAAGGCAAAACTAATGTAGCTGTGTGTAGCTTCTCCTAACATTTCATCTTGAGTTTGGACCAGGTGAGTATTGTAGTCTTGTAGTTTGTGTGGCTGTGGTCAATGGCAGATTGTATATCTAGTTTCTGGTTACTTTGAAGTTTTGCCATATCAGGATATATAATTATAATTATATTTATATATATATATATATATATATATTATCATGACTGTTCCAACACCTCAATTAAAGCTAGCAACAATTCAAGAGTCGAGAGCTAGAGTGGTCTAATTGAGGAATTGAATACTGCAAATTGTCCATATTGCACAAAAATGGATTAAAAATATAATACATATAATTTTATCATGATTGTTTCAATACTTATACTAATTACAGTTAGCAACTATTACTATTATATAATATGTAGTTATGTATGCTAACTTGTAATTCTTTGTCGTGCAAACTGCTCAGTGAGTTGGGCAGCAGGAGGTGGTTGAGTAGAAATACCTGTATGTACAATGTATAGCATAGTAATGGTATACATATTGTTGCATTAGTCTTACTTGTACTCTGTCCAGAACCCAGAGTTTTCAAGTCCTTCCATGTTTTTTTATGGTCTGTTAATATGTGTGTGTATGTAGAAATAGCGTGTAAATTGTATGGCGATAGCCTCAAACCCAGGCTGTTAAGATGGCAGAAAAAAAGAGCCTGGATTCAACTGTTTGCACATTGCAAATTAATTTCCCAGATATCTAGGGTGTCTATGAATTATCAGGATATATAACATAGGTAGTATAATCAATACAGCCAGTTTTAATGAAACAACCTCTGTTTCTATATAGCACCTTGGATGTCCTGATCTTGTGCCAAACCAGGAGCAGATCTCATCCATGTTATTTCGTGCTACAAACTAACACACCCTTTAGTAACCATGTGTTGTTTTGCATGATTAACGAATACACAAACAATTGGGTTCAAGCTCATTTTCTCTCTCATCTTTAGAACCTGGGTATGAGGCTAAGTATGGCAAGTGCATGCGTATTGTAAATACAAAATTGCATCCCATATCCTTAACAGCTACAGAATTTATCCATTTCCTGGCATATGAATTGGCACTATATACAACACAGTCCGCCCACACTAGCAGCTGCTACTGATTTCACAGCTAGTTGATATGTCAACACTAAAGTCTGCTCACATTCATGATGACCTCAAAATTAGGTTGTGATGACTTTATTATATAGTGTATATGAATATACTGTAACTCAATAATGAAGCAATGGATTGAAATTTTACATACACAAAAACGAATTGGAAGGAAAATTAGGTAAAAGTAAAAAATTTGTTAGTCCTTCCAAACTAGAAAGATCATTTTTTCTGAGGTCAAGGTGAATATGAATGACCTTTAATTACTAACCTTTCAAATATACAGTGCCAATACAAGACACATAGTGAGGACCTTGTAGAGACAGTTCCTTCTGAGTCCCTTCCACGACTTCATTGTATGTTATGTCAAGAATACTTGTAATAGGGAGATCAAGCTTGAGGTTCTCGTAAAGATATCGTGTCCAGATTCCCCCTACACCCGTATCTCCAGCAGCTTCGTTGGTCATGAAGGTTGAATATGCTACAAGACAATTTCCATGTGCTGGAAGCTTCATTTGCTGTTTCTTTTTAGGAATATTAGGACCTCGTTCACGACTTTCACTTAGACAACAATCAAAGAAGAACAGACGATAACGATCTGCTAGATTTGGTGCATTTTTTGGTCGAAATGGAGACACAATTCCTTCGTCAATAAAAAGCTTATTTGTTTCGTCACACTGATCATCTTCAGCTGGAATTACATACCCATGGCCATCATCACTACCTCCATGACCAGCATAATAGAAAACAATGAATTTATAAGAGATTGGATAATTGATCTCAGCTGCAACTTGTAATAAACAAGCTAATTCTTCAAGTAGTGGATCACTGTGTTGCCAAACAGCAAAGCCAAGATCTCTTTTGAAAGTCAATGATATGTTTTGAACATCATCATGTATTCCAGGTGGTTCTGATACTCCAATAACAATTGCTAGACCTTTAGCTTGTGGATAATTTTTTAACAAGCTATGGAGTTGATGTTTTGACTTTCTTTTGTCTTTTTCATCAACAACAGCTAATGAAAGTAATACATTATTATAATTTATCATAAATTTTACATGGGTGCTACTCACGAGGTTGTCTAAAGCTCACCAAAGAGGCCATTTTATAATATAGGCGTCACGGTACCGGTACGGGATCCCAGAATTTTATGACACCGGTAGTCCGGTACGGGTCTGGAGCGGCGCGCGAGACTAGCCGCGCCCTTCACATATGCAATTATTATAACAACAAGTGTATATACAGATATATATTTGCTTTGTGATGACTATGTAATAAGCATTGCTGGTGGCACTAGTGTCTCTACCATTCTGTGTACTCGAAAGAAGTAAGTGTAAGCCTGATTGCAGTCTAAATACACAGATCTTTGATGAACTGACTGAAGTACTCCTTCAAGGTTCTAAATGATGACTTCCTCGTGTCTGAAACTCAACAACTCATGATACTTACTTGTTAAAGATTCTTGCATAATATGTATACTGTTTCTCTGCTATATACAACAGTTATTACATCCTTTCTGTAGCTCAAACTCGCCACGCCCATTAATTGACCGAGCCCCCCGGGAATGACGCAACTTCCTTAACTAGACTCAACCCCGTGGAAAGCAATTATAGGGAGGGCCCTACGAGCCATAAAAATGTTAACCATTGACAATGTTAATTAATTTCTTTTGTTTATTAATACATTCAAAATCTATTACTGAATATGACAAAAGAAATTGCTGCGGTTAATATCGATAAAATATTCAAGAAACATTTATAATATTATATATATTAATATTATGAAGAATAATTGTGATTTGAAACGAGTTGAACAGCCATTTCTTGTGCTTCTGATAGTGACATCAGCAAACAATCTCTATGGTCTTCCAGCCATGCTTCAGCCTTCAGGCTAATTAGTTCCCATTCAGTGAAAAAATTATTATAATGTACTCGAAGGCAAGCTAGTGCTAAAGCAGTGGCCCAGAAATGTCCAGTCTGGGATGTTTCAGCGTGAAAACCATTAGTTCCATTACGTTTAGCGTGTAACGATAATCCATTTCTCAATGGAAGATTAACAATTTTCTCCATTGGTACACAAGTAGCAGCTGCAATAGCAGACAATAGAGGCCATCCACCACATGACAACTGTAGCTGAACTAAAGGTAAATAATTTGGTTGAAGTTTGAGTTCCTGTGACATATTTTCTTCATTAGTCATTTGATTCGATGTGTCCATTACGTCTTCAGCGATTGGCGACGAAATAGACGAATAGGGAAATTCAGACGTGTAACAAATATCATTGTTAACAGGAGGATATCTTGGATAATGAATAGGCTTTCTAGAATAATCAACAGCTTGCACCTTTTTGATGTCATCTCTACTTGATTGAGCGGTGTTTATTGAATCTAGCTTAATCTCAGTGCTGCAATGAGATTGGCAATTGTCTGAGATACTGGGATCACTAGGTATGGATTTATGGGTATCAGTCTTGACATCACTGCTAGATTGTGACGGATAATAACAGCTAGGTAAAATGAGATGTTTGTTTTCATCCCAATGAATTCGTTTATCTTCATTCTGATAATAATCTTGATCTTCAATTCTCTCTCCACTTTCAAGTGCGGTGTCATCTAGGTTTACTAAACCAAAAGTAGCCACATTCACTGCAGTTTTGATGACAGAGCCGAAAGAGGAGGTAGTTTTCTTTGCAATGGATGCAAGAGAAAGAGAAGGGAACAAAGCAGTCTGGGGTACCGAAGAACTATTAAAATCTCGTTGACGTTTTCTGATCGGTACCTTCACACGTAACACATCATTGGCCTCTGGTTGCTTTCTCTCTGCTCTCAAAGGACCATTCCACGGTAAGACTTGACACACTCCCTTTTCATCTGATGATTTGAAGTGTGTATAAGGATAGTATGGAACATGAGAAGACAAACTCATTGATACTATTTCATCAATAATATCACTGCTTGCTGTCGATAATGAATTATGTAAACCATTCAATCGTGGTTTCTTGGTAACTGGCTCTTTTGCTTCTTCATTGGTGACATTATTCTTGTTGAATTGTTGCGTTAATAACTTGTCATTCAGGTGATTCATTTTGGCCCAAGCTGCATTATGTAGTATACTATTATAAGTATCTGAGTTCGGAGAGTTAGTTTCATAGCTGCAGTCGACTGCTATCTGAATATCTTTTCCACTCAATGAGCCACTAACAATGGGGAAAGAGGTTGGAGGTGGTATGGTACCATTTTGAGGTGCACCCTGAGATTTTGTGAGTAATGAGAAAACAGTACGAACTGTTCCAGCAAAATAGGGAGCTGATGGGTTTGGAAAAGACTCCTCCAGACTATATCCCAATGGTGGAGACCAGTCAACTGATAAATTATTAAGTGATGGTAGCAGACACGACTTGACAACTTCCATTACCTACAAAACAAAAAGGAATAAATAATTATTATAAAGTTACTTATTAAGGATTTCTAAAGTAAGTTTACGTTCACAATCAACTCAAATTTGTACTAAAGTGTACATTTGAATGTCATGAATAATACTGTAACTCAATAATGAAGCACTGGATTGAAATTTGACATACAGAAAAAAGAATGGGAACGATGATTATATGAAAATGGTGCAGGTAACCAAACTAAAGTTATGAACATTTTTCTGAGGTCACAGCATTATCAATCCTCAAGCCCCTGTTTACAGTCTAGCTTCTCTCTAACTGCTATATACTTCCCAGATGTTTCGTGACAAACATTGTAGCCACAAAGACAACACTCACAAGGTTAAATTGGAATAGAATTTCACCACATACCACACCCTTGAGCGAAAATAAATTTTGCACTACTGCTATGGCAAAAGGTACCTGCTATACAGTATCAGTGTATACATATTAATTTGCTTTGACATTTCAGAAGTACTACAATTATATAGTATGATGGTGACATCAGCCCTTTGATGTGGTGAGTCCTATATATTGTATATAGACCTTCCATGTGCACACTATGCAGGAGATGTCACCATCATACATATATAGTATGCTATATAGTATGCTATATACTGCATATAGGACCCTTGTTTTGTGTCCTTGGATGTGATATAGCCCTCGCAGGCTCGGGCTATATCACATCCTTGGACACAAAACTCAGGTCCTATATTTTGTATATAGGACCTATTAGCATACTATATTATATATATTACATATATGATAGAATGCAATTTCATTTATCATTAGTCAAAATTAACTTCTATCAATAATTTTGTTATTGTAAGAAATATAAGTAGCAAATGTTTTGACTGTTTTCAATGCAATCTTCATCTGTGGTATGCTGTAAAAAATGCTGTAAAGCAATTGAGTTCTTTCATTTGTTATTTCAATAAAAATTTACTTAGTGGATAATTCAAATATGAAATATATACATATATATGCCTGCCTAGTCAACGAAGCCCCAATGAAACTAAAGGTCATTCATGTCCATCATGACCTCAATAACTATAACCAACAATGTTGTTACATTGTATCTGCCTTCCTGTTCTTTTCTTGTGTATATCAAATTTCAATCCATTACTTCATTATTGAGTTACAGTATAATATGTATTAACCTTATGACATTAACTATAGTACAATATAAAGTTATCATAGTACATATAAAGTTACCATAATACATATATAAAGTCTATAGAGCTCTATATAGCTATACAAATAATTTACTAACTAAATATATAAAAGAAGCCCAGCTTGTGTGTCTCCAAGGAAGGCCAAGTAAACACAGCCAATCAGGCAGGCACGTATGAAATACAATATGTAACTGGCTCCAGTGGTATGACTGGTGTATATCATTTAATAAATGTTGAGCTTTATTTGGGAATTTTATACAGGAAGTATATAGACCAAACGAGGAACTGGACACTTTAGAGGAATTCCTGTACTGTATATATGTTGATAGTATGCAAATGAAGTATTGTCTAAAATGATCTTGAGGCCACAACACTGGTTTTCCTGAGACCAATATAATACAATTTCACCGCATGTCAATTACATGAAATATTGAATGTTTGGTCATCTGAAACAGCTAGCCATCACTAATTTAATAATATATATACATACATGTACATGTAATGAATAACATGTAGCTGTAATAAATAACATGTACATGTAACGAATAACATGTACATGTAATATTGAATATTATTTGGTTGTCTCAAAATAAGTAAGTAAAGTAACCTAAGGCGATTGATTCAATAATACAATACAAATACATACATGATGTTACAGGAGATGTAGAAAAAAAAAGTAAGAAAGAAAGAAAGAAAGATGCCTGAGGCAATGGAAAAATGAAAACGAGAGTTGCCTCAGGTGGGATTCAAATGTAAATGTAATCAATAACATGTATTACTGAGTTATCTCAAAACAAGTGGTCTTAATTGATTGATTTAATAATACAAAAGATGAATTCCAGCTAATGTTGCCAAGGAAAGGCTAAGCTAATACAAACAAGATGTAATGACAGGCATTTCATAATTATTATCAACAGTTACATCCCAGGATAAAAAGTTAAGTGGAGAGAAGTGCATAAGTGGTACATGACATTTGGTCAACAATTAATCAATGTTGTAAAACAGTGTTTTCAAGCATAAAATTAATTGTGTTGGAGCAAGACTTAATAGTTAAGGATGTTGTGTCATTCCAAGGGCTTGGACAATTAATAGACGTAGCATGTAACTGAATGTGCTATCGAGATCTACAGACTAACAGTAAAAAGCTGCTTGTAGTTTACATAGAACTTGGAACAGTATCTACTAGCTAAAGTCTGTTCACATTCATGATGACCTCAAAATTAGAATGTGATGACTTTATATGCACTATAATGTATAGTTTAATGTCATATGGTTAATACATGATTATACTGTAACTCAATAGTTTATATGTACTATAATGTATAGTGTAATGTCATATGGTTAATACATGATTATACTGTAACTCAATAGTAAAGCAATGGACTGAAGTTAGCTGAAATACATTCCTAAAGTTCTAAAAAGTACCTTTAAAAGGTAAAAGGAGTGGATAATCAAAGCTGTTATAGGGATACCTTTTCTCCATACATCTTGTTTACACAACCCCAACACAGCAAATTTACCAATGAAATACAAGCATAATAACGAAGGGCATGAATTCCAGGGAAGTGAATCAAAGCAGCCCTTGTAATTCAAGGTAATGTGATATAGCATCATTAGTATGCTAATTATTCCCTGTTGTTCAGCTGCAATGTGACTACAAGAATAATGCCCGGAATTTGTCCTATACTAGGGACATGCAATGACCTGAAGCCAGATGACATAACAGGATATATATGTAGTAAAGTATAGTTGATAGTAGACACAAAGGCTAGATGGCTCTGACTAATGGACAGTTGGTATGCCACTAATGATATTACACAGTAATGTAATCAGACTGACAGACATGAGGTATGGTACTAATTGATAACACTGCCCTAGATGGACAGACACAGTATACTAGACTCTTGGTGGGAATCAAGCAAGAACAAAGTAAACCAAATAATGTTTAGGGTTGGACGATTTTGATATTTAATTTAGATGACACTGCCCTCAATAGATAGACATACAATATATATATACCAGACTCGGGAATCAAGCAATAACAAAGTAAATTAAATAATTTTTAGGGTGAGGTGATTGTATTATTTAATTTAGATAATTATTGATGACACTGCCCTTAATAGATAGACACAATAACAAAACACGATCTACTAGACTCCTACATAAAAAACAATTTAACCTAATTTGTCGAAAAGGGACATATTCCCATAAAATAATTTTGATGAAACGTTTAACATTTAATTACTCACTATTCCAGCATTTTCTATAGGAAGTCAATAAAACTTGGCACTTAAATAGTTATTGAACAACAAAATTTCCTTGACTTCCTGTACAAAATGTTGGAATGGCGTACGACTGAAACTGAATGTACATGTAAACGTTTGATCAAAATTCTGTCCCTTTTCGGTCAGAATTAGAGTTGGGCATAGTTGATATTTAATTATCATTACTGCATAAGATTATGTATTCGAATTAGTTAGTAGTAGCTTTAATTACAACACAAACTGAAATTAAAATACTGTATCGGTATCGTTTCCCCCTCCTAACATATAGAATCAACAATGATGTAGAAAAGCTAATCTATGGGATATGTGCATGTTATTATATTAAAATCTGTTCACATTCGTAATGACCTCAAAATTAGGTTATAATGACTTTATATGTACTATGGTGTATAGTTTAATGTCATAAGGTTAATAATATATGATTATACTGTAACTCAATAATGATGTAATGGATTGAAATTGATGTACACAAAAAAGAATAGGAAAGATAATTATATGAAAATGGTGCAGGTAAAAAGGTTGTTGGACATTCCAAACTAAAGTTATGAACATTTTGATATGGTGAACGTGAATGACCTTTAGTGAAATGGTGATAGTATTTTGTTTATGATATTGCAATTTTCTAACTAAGGTGGTGTTTGCAAATAAGAATTTAATTTTGATATGGTGATATATTGATAACCTATGGGCATTCAGTAAACATGTATGTCTAACTAATGTATGTTCACATTCACTTGGCCCTTCATGCTGTCATTGTACTAAGCATGGTACAAGAATGAGGTAGAATGAGGTTGAGACTTGAGATCAACATAAAAAATGTTGCATTATAGCTTTTAGCAAATTAAGTTATTTTTAATTTCCCGAGGGACCTGTTTATATGGACTTTAAATATGGTATACACAATGTTCTGCCCTCCTCTCTGATAATCTAATCACATTAAAATCATGTATATGTATATAGGCTACCGACATAAATAGCATTAAATGCAAGTTCCACCTTTCTTAAATAGCATTTATTGGCTGTGATGAATGTATGTATAGAAATACCAGTAATTATCAATGTGCAATAAAAAGTCACCATATACAGTACAGTAATTACTCAGTAGTTTCATTATGACACTACAGTAGTTCAAAATACTTGTCAATTGAACACCACAGTAGCAAGACAGTAGTTACTGTACTATACTGACAGTAGAACTAAGGTAATTACTGTTACTGTATGGTGACAACATATACTACATGTAGCTGTAATATTGGTAGTACCAGGGGAGTGGCAAAGATGTGACGGATTGCTCTGTAATACTTCTGGAATATAAATAACATTCGAACTTCCTAATATGGTAATTTTCTAAATAAAATTAAACACTAAATTTGGATGATCTTTTATTGCTTTTACTTACTATAGATATTATAGTATCTCTCCTGCTATAATATATATACATGTAGTAAGTAAAAGGAAATTATACAGACAAACACATAGATGTGAACCCTGACCTTTGTCTGGAGTCTGACATCTTCTCCAACGACACAATACCGACCACCTGTTTCAGTTGCTATGCCAGCCATTAGTTCAGAACATATCTCAGAACCAAGTGCAAAGGTGTGACACCTGAACAATGAGAAAATTTTAAAATTAGCTTTTGTGTGCTACTACTATTGCTGCATATCAAAACTTGACTTAGTGTCAGTCTATATAACAAACAAGACTCAACCATAGTCATTGTACATTACAATTAGTATCGTTTTAGTTAACTATAACTATAACTATAACTAAAACTCTTTTAACTAATCTTTTAATTAATGAAATTATAACTAAAACACAAGTCTACAGTAATAGAAATAACTAACTAAAATGAATGATGGGCACTTTTAGTTAGTTAACTAAAACTAAAACCCTTTTAGTAAGGCTAATATTACCTTTAGCTAATAAAATTATAACTAAAGGATTGAGAAACTAGACATACTATAACTATAACTAAAAGTGGCCACTATTGTCAAACTAAAACAACAATGTGTGTGTGTGTGTGTGGATTACTTGAGATTTATACTTGATATCTTAAGTGTACATGTAATGTAATATATCAGCTAGGAGAAAGAGAGCCCGAAAACAAACGTACCAAAGAATATTATTCGCACTTCATTTGGTTTGTGAAATAGTAACAACTCCAATACATACTGTCATTACATAATACACACATAAACAATATGTATTAACAGCTAACTGACTACTCTAGAACATAGCTAACTGGCTCCAGGTTACTCTAAATTACAAGGTGGAGTTGTTGTCAATGGTAACATACCATGTCTGGAACAAATTGAAGTCTAGACATTGTTTATGTTAATTTAATTAAATTCAAAGTAAAGTTAATATGGGGCATTTATGTGGTATCTGATTAGGCTAACTTTATATATAAACACTAAACTTGATTGTACTAATAGTGAATGGCTTCACTCTTCATAAGCTCCTGCTAATAATCATAAAAGTGGACTATTCAAGTAAGACATACTTTAGTTCTAGCATTGTGTAAAAACATTTAGTAACTAATATTACAACCAACTATGGACTATTCCAGTGAATTCATAGTAAATTTAATACGGGGCATACTTTGGTTTCCAATACCTAATAAGACAAAACATGTAGACCTGTGTAACAATATTATAATTATAATAACTGTTCCAGTGAATTCATTAATATGGGGCATACTTTGGTTTCTGATAAGACACAACTTTACAAACTAAGTCAAACACATGTAGGCCAGTGGATTATTTCAATAAATTCACAGTACAGTCAATATAAGGGTAATCTGGTTTCTGATAATTCACAAAGATTATCATTCATATAGGAGATAATATCTTATAATAGAACATATCTAGTATATTGACAAGGCATACACTGTTCTAGTACATTCGTATAAAGGTTAATGTGAAATATATACGTATGTAGGGGAAAGATATATAGTTACTACCGAAATATTAAATATTAAATATTTTAAATGAATGTCCAAATATTTTCAGCTTGTAGGCACACATACAGTGTGCATTACATGGGGCTTGTCAAAATTCAGCATTGTCCAAGCAAAATCTGATACCTTAATTCTTGTAGTGCAGTTTTAGTTATCTTTAACTATAACTATAACGTAAACCCCTTTTTGTAACTTTTAGTTAACACTAAACTATAACTAAATTACAAGTCTACTGTAATAACTATAATGGGCACTTTTGGTTAGTTAAATAAAACCCTTTTAGTAAGCCCAATATTATTTTATTTGATAAACCAGGCATACTATAACTATACAAGTAGTCATTATTATCAAACTAAAACAACACTTATTTCTTGGTCTGCATATATGTATTTTAGTTTCTAGTAAGACAACACTTTTACATTTCACAAAAGCTAAACTTGTACATATCATCTCCTAGAATGGACAATTAATATGTAAATTTACACTATAACAACACTTCACTGAAGCTTTGATCCATGAAAGAAAAGAGTTTTTTTTTTAATAGGTTCTATCCATTGAAGTTAAATGAACATTACCAAGTGTCAACTGGTATATAGACAAACCCTGTTGCAAACCAATTTAACTGGTTATAATTAAGTGAGCTGAGATTAGGGGGTATTAATATGTATATTTATGACTACAATTATTGTTAAAATGTGGAAACTGAAAACTAAATAATGAGATCATAATTATCAACTATCCAAAGCAGATTACAATATTGAAAGCTCTCAGTTATCATATTTCCTGTCTACTAGTCTAATATCTGAATGGACTCAGTCTGAAAAATGTAATTATTTGTTTGCAAGCTACAATACAATAGCAGCTGGACACATAATACATGAATTGTACAATTAATTTAAAGTTTAATTATTACACAGTTCAAATTTCAGACAAAACCCACATAGTCTACCAGACAGTTTACAAAGTATATTACATCCTATATAAACTGTATCTCTTATAATAACAAACTTAGACAGAAACAACTCTGAAGAATTTGATGCACACAAACCAAGTAAGATGAGACGTGTGACAGATATGACAAAGAAAAGATAAAAGGGTAGATGATACATGTAGTTGTATACTATAATACATAATACTTGTAAAGTTCTGTGTGTATGTATTAGTACAATAATGTGTCACATGGTGAGGCAAATATATGTACATGTATATCACACAATTCCTTTTGTGTTGCAGAAATGCAACCAATACATTACATATGCATACATGCAAGATGGCAGTGGAGATTATGGAGGAGGGTCAGAGATTATATCAAAAACAAACCCACACAATGACCTAATTAAATATATAGCCAAATATATTCATAATAATATTATCAAATATAGATTTGGAGACATAATTAAATTCCACTCAGACATAATATAGTATTTTAAAAGGCATGGGGTATAAGAATGTTACAAGAGCAGACTTTAGGCTCTATTAAATCATCTGATATCATACAAAATGTGTTGTAACATACCTGGTGAACTGCTTGTGCCTAGCTACCATATGAAGTACTGCACTTATGTTTGGAACACTCCCGTCTGTGATCAGAAACAGCTGTCTGGGGAGGCCAGTACTAGGCGGTTTCTTTAGTAGCCATCGTAGCGGACCCAGGAGCTCTGTTCCACCTAAACAGGCTTGCAGTTGATTAGTAAATTGAATGGCTTTATCGACAAGCTTATCGGAGACTTTCATACTGTTTTGAAAGAGGATGCGATACTTCGATCCAAATGCAATGACATTGAAAAAGCAGCCTCGAGGTAGACTCTTAATTGCTAATAGTAATGCTTCAGATGCACTTTGTATCTTTAATCCACTCATACTACCACTGCAGTCTACAAGAAATAAAAACTCACAAGGTGCTAAGTGAGACCATTTATTCTGCACAACTCCAAAATGTGGCATACAGGAAAGCATTTGAATACCATGACAAGTAGGTGCCATTGAGTGCTGGGTAGAAGGTATGTCCAATGGCTTCTTTAAGAGTACTGTATGGCAACTAGCTTTCAGAGGGGTTTCTATCTTTGCAGCTAAGGCAACTACCAAACCGAAAGAACCATCAACTTCACTTGTGCTGTTAAACACAGCAGACAATTTAGAAGCAAATACATGATGTTGAAGGGAGCCACGAGAACCTGCCAAAGGAGTGACTGTTTTTACTTCATTAAGGGCAGACATGTCTATCTTTATTGAGGTTCGTAGTGAAGGAAGCATTGCAGCAAATGTACAATTTACAGTGGGATCTTTAGTAAGGTATGGCTCATATGATATCAAAAACTCAAGGTAAATATTGAGCTCAGAGTCTGCACCAATATCTCCCAGATGCAGAAGAAGATCATTTGGAGATTGTGCACCACTATAAGCTAAAACTACATTCTCAAAAGATGGTTTGATATGAGAATAGGATAATGCACACCTCTGCATCTCTGGATCTCTCCAGTTACTTTCTGTAAGTCGAAGTTCTTCTGATTTTAAAATAGTGGAGTTCTTCTTCCACTGTAGCAAACATTTCGTTACTCGCAAATGTGCTCTCGATCCTGATTCGTGACATAAAAGAGCTGGTATGTACAGGATAGCATCGCCTAGTTGTTCTTTAGTATTAAACTGTAAGTTTGCTTTTCCACTTCCAATCCAGCCAACTATCCAAAATTGGGCTTCGCAATCGCTCGCCCTGTAGGCCCTTTCTGACTCTTCTGCTTCGAATAGAAGACAACTAAACATTGTTTGGTTCAAATCTAACCCTTAGCGATGAAGTTCCAATCTGTGAAGAGTCTGAAAACTGTGATTTTCTTAATTGTACACTGACTATGAGCCAGGAAACCATGCTGAATGACAATCCCAGCCAGTCTTTTGTCTCCACCCATGCATGTCCGTCGGATCAATTAATTAGTTGTAATTAAACTGCGCATGCGCAATAGGAGTCTGATCAGCACATTTCGCCTCTCGCCATTTTATCTCGCCTTGGGTGTTCCTTTACTTAGTTCCTGACAATATCTTACTCTATATTCCTGATTTTCCTGTCGTCCTACGTCGTTCTCTAACGTTAAAGTCCTATATTTCAACTATTTTAATCGAAATGGCCCAGTCTGGAGACTACTTGGTTGACCAACCTTTAGATGCCTTCATTCGTTCAAAGAAAACTGGTAGAGGTCGTGGAGGAAGAGGACGAGGAGGAAGAGGAGGTCGAACAAGAGGAGGAGGAGGTGGTGGTGGTGGTGGTGGTGGTGGTGGTGGAGGATACACTGGAGGAGGAAGAGGAGTTGGAAGAGGTAGAAGTGGAAGAGGATTTCGTAGAAGCTCATCAGGAGGAAACTTTCGACAGGGTCGAGTTCGTAACATCAATTTCTCTCTCTCAGTTTCTCACTTAATGTTTTTAAAATGTTCCTTACGTTAAAAAATCTCATGTGGGTCAGTGGTTGTTTCAACAACCTGTGTATAGCTTAAACCACTAGCATGTAGCATATTAAAGCCTCAGAAATGAAGCACTGTGAACCAAAATGCCTGGTTAAAATAGATCCAGGAAATATACATAGTATGTGTATATGTTCACAGCCCTAAAATATTGAGGTCATTGTATACCCACAAAGATGTCTGTTGATATTCAGTATATGGCCCTCATTGGGATATGCGGTGTACCTAGCACTACTATGTATATTCAGTCCTCATGGCTCTTGCTGAAAACCTTATCAGCCGTTGCATGAGGTGTACCTTAGATAGAGACATACACAAATCAAACACCAGAGGACGTTCTTCACATGAAACCCTTCCATACTAGACGACACCACGTCAAATGGGTGATAAGTGGCAACACGACATGTACCAGAATGAATTCAATGGAGGTCAAGTTCGTACTCCAGGTGGTCGGTCAAACACAGCTGCCAAATTGCTCATTTCTAACCTGGACTATGGCGTTTCAGATGATGATATCACGGTAAGTTGTACAATTTTGTGGGTGAGGGGAGTTTAGAGATTTTAATGGTCTATAATTAAAAGCCAGACACAATAAATTTATATCTGTTCATTAGTAGCTTCTGTTTAATCTAACAACTGTTAGAAATTTCAGACTGTTATTACTCTACTTACTATTGCTGTAGCTGTAGCTACATTGTACATGTACATGTATGTTGATGGAAACTAAAAATTTACTTCACCTGGCCTATCCATATTAAAATGGTTTTGACTAAAAGAAAAGAAGAGTGAAGTGATAATATTATCGAGTATTACAGCGTATACATTGTATATACTTCTTAAGAAAAAGTCTTCTGTCCAGCTACATGTAAGTGATTAGAACCATCACAAAGTCTTGTCAAATCAGCCAGAATTGTCCCCCATCTGCACAATGAATTATACATTGCAGTACTGTGCCCATTATTGGCCCTTTTTTGTTTGGAATTGACTTGTCGTAATTTAGTTATAGTTTAATTAATAAAAGTCACAATACCTTATTAAAGCGGTTTTAGTTATAGTCAACTACATGTAAAACAACACTAGTACATGTACATGTACATTCACACATGATACGATCAATCCTGCACAATCGTTTGTCCATAGTACATGTACATGCATAATAAGTGAGGGTTGAATGTGCACATACCTTGGATACATATAGAATACATGTACATGTAGGTGGTTGGTGGAACTAGAATTTGGCTGGATTTTAGTTTGCCAATTCATTTGCTGATAATTCCCAATGTGATATCACAAAACTGAAAGTGTATCCAAATGCTGTACTTATTGTATATACATGTACATGTATATAGAATGTATCATTCATCTTTTTCCCTACATGTGTACATGTAGCTCAAATCATTGACTAGTCTCAAGAGAGGCTGGCTATGCGACTAATCATTGACTAAAACCCCAGTATTTGGTATAGCTGACAGTATACATTGTACATGTACCATAATTACCATTGTTAATACATGTATAATCACCATTAACTGAATTACATGTACTTTAGGAGCTCTTCAAGGAGTTTGGCCGACTGAGGAAAGCAGAAGTACACTATGATAAGAGTGGACGTTCTCTTGGTACTGCTCATGTGTTATTTGAAAGACAAGTTGATGCACTAAAAGCTATTAAACAATATAATGCAGTTCCTTTGGATGGTTAGTTCAGTAAAACTAAAACTCAAAAGTGGGCAGGGCTTATTTTATTATAATTAGATCTCAGAATGAGCATGGAATGTACGTGTACAATTGAGTCTGATACCTGAAATCTAGAGCCTTTAATTAGAGTATATATGGTATGGCTAGAACGGATACCCAATTATCTGGATCTGTATTCCGGTATTCGTTTAATGTTTGCGCATTTGCAAAACCAAATACATGAAATCGAAATAAAATGGCAGTTGATACATTGTAAGTGCAGAACGGTCTGTAGAAACATCAATGTTGCCTTTATATGCAGTTGATTACAGCTAAAAGGTGAGGTAATACTTTATATTTAGTGTAAACTAGTCGTGAATTTTTATAGCAATTGTCCTGGTACCCGACCGTTACTGTGAACGCATATCTGGATAGTAAAAGACAGGATCCGTTTCAGCTCTAGTATATATGGTAATATTCTAGGCAGGTGAGGTTTTTATATTCAGTACTCTGCCTATACTGGTTAGCACTGACTGGTTGGAAATAACCACCACTCAGATGAATTAACCACCTCTCAATTGTACATGTACATACATCTATATAGGCTATTGAGATACATGTACGTGTAGTATTAAGTACATGTATGTATTGGGTAAACAGTGCTAAATTCAAGTTATAATCCAACCACCACTCTAAATATCCTGGGCAAAACACTGTATATTGTATATTATATATTTAGTGTACATGTAGTACTGTGTTATCTAGAATCAAGAACCAATCAGTTCACTTGCATGTATATATTCGGTAGTTACTTCATGCAGTACTGCACAACATTTTTGTGTTGGGTTCATATACTTCAATAACATTTTAAATGGGTGGGGCTGATCATTTCATAACCTATCGTATTTGCCGGTATGTAAGTTACAGTACCGATTTTTCCATCCTTTTTTGACTTATGCTCCAAGTGCCTAGATTTTCCTGAATACAAGTCACATTGTGGGTGGTTTATAGCTATGCTACTAGTTTCGAGCTTGCTGTTATGAATTCTCAGAGAATGCAGGGAATGGACGAGCTGGTAGTGAGTATGGAGTGAAGGAAAAAGTCAGAACTGAAAGCACTACCAAAGATGGCAAGATCGCAACGTGTTGGAGTGAAGCCACTGACCACAACTTGAGAATAAAGTTTCTGGTGTAATGATCAGATTGAAAGCAAAGGCAATGGCCAAGGAAATGCGACGTTGAAGGCTTTACTGGTTCAGTATTGTTGTTTTGCCGCTTCATGAAGATAAAGGACCGGTGGTGAGAAAAAAACCTCTAGAACAGCTAGGAAGAGCCTATGAATTTTGATATACCTTTTTACATACAGTGAACCCTGTTGGTGAGAAAGGCATTTTCATCAGGACTACAATTTACCGATACTATACAGATACAATTATATATTAAAAACATTTTCCAATTACCAATACCAATTAAGTTAATTGTGTATGCAAACTTTCATTAAAAATTTCAAATCGAGTGTTTGGAACTCTGACCTGTGCCAGCTGTTATTGCTCCAGCCTCGCGCTCTTTCTCCTGCTCTTCCATCTTTTTTAAACTCGTCAGGGTGGCACTGTTCCAGATGCTTCTTCATGTTAGATGTAGTATATCCTTTAATTTTTTTCCCACCACGACTATACATGTACTTCTGTTTACAAACATCACAAGTAGCCTTCGATTCGTCTTCAATACATACATGTATCTTCAAGAAATTCCAAACTGAGCTTCTATGTCGATCGGCCCTTTTCCCGTTTACTGCACACATGTGCTCAACAGGTACGCATGCGCATTGAGCACGTGGCTAAATTACTATGAAAAAGCCGATACCAATACATGCCCTCATTCTGAACTCTCCAAGACAAAGCTTTTTTCCTCAACTGGTTCTCCAGCCATTGCTGCTGGATTCAACTTGGGCTTTAATTAGACTACAGCACATAGTGCGACTTGTATGTATATTCCACTAAAAATAGTTTTTTTTTGGATGGTCTGTGTTCAGTGTGTTGGGGGATGCGACTTGTATTCCGGCAAATACTGTAATCTATAGTCTTGTTTACTAGCTAATGACGTCACGAAATGACTGTGAATCTTGGCAGCTGCAAAAACACGGCAATGGATATTTTTGTGTGAACACCTCTTGTATTGTATGGGTAATAATAAACGGATTGTTGATATAGCTTGTGTATACATATCATTGTGAGAGGAACAGCAGGAGGAGTAATTTTATCACTACCTATTCAAACAGTAGAATATATTTTAACTGTCTGTGCTAGTACTATTGATTGGTGATGCTTGCATACTGATCATTACTGCATTAATGTCCAACATTGCCATCAAAACCAGTAGACCAATTAAATGGCCAGCAATAACTGTTTACCAACCACTAGTTACCACTGGCTAATATTGAAGATACATGTATCATAACTAATCAATTCCAACCAAAATCCTGTATACATCTCTGTATTCTATTAAAGGTCATTCACGTTCACCTTGTCCTCAGAAAAATGTTCATAACTTTAGTTTAGAATGATCAACAATCTTTTTACCTGTACCATTTTCATATAATTATCCTTCCTGTCCTTTTTTTTTTGTGTATGTCAAATTTCAATCCATTGCTTCATTACTGAGTTACACATCCTAATTTTGAGAACATCATGAATGTAAACAGACGATAGTGTTGACAATATTTTAAACTACTTTTGTTATATCATTTTTAGGTCGTCCTATGACAATACAATTAATGGATGGTTCAGGTCAAGCAAAGACATTCACATCAACACCTAACAAGTTAAATATTCGTCAACGTGTAGGAAGTCGAAGGTTTGTTTTGTTTTGTTTATAACAGCCCTCACTAAGAACTAGTTGTACTATCAAAATAGCCCTAATATAATTACATGATTATGCTGGCATAAGGAAAAATTCAAAACATATTAATTATTAATAAGGTCAGTATTACTTAAATGCAGATGGCATGAACATGGCTGAGACAGGAATTTGTGAAGATCATCTACAATTTTTACTGTTGATAAAATAGTACATTACTAATGCATGTGTTGGCTTTAAAATTGCTAGCAATCAGTCACCTGGGGTGAGAAATATGCAGTAATAACAGAAAGGTTTTCTGGGAATTGCTCTAAAGAATAAGTTGAGCATAATGTACTGAGACTAGTGTCGTTTAAATTAATTACATGTACATGTATAACTAAAACCCTTTTAGTAAACCTAAAATTGTTTGAGTTAATGAACCACATGTACATGTACAACTATAACTATATTTACATGTATAAAAGTAGTCATACTAAAACAATGTTAGCTCAGACATATACATGTACATATACATGTATGTACATTGTATAACTGACATGGGAAAACCCTTGAGTACTACTTGTGTTTGAAAGGAAGTGCTTCAAAGCATCATTGAAAGGGCAATCATTTGTACTGGTGCTGCTAAATTACTTTGTAATTACTAATTAGTACTTGTAAGTATACTGAAAGAACTTATAAGGACCTTTGCTTTGTACTGCATTATCAAAGAATGGGCCGTAATTGCTATCCCATGAAGGTCTCAAGTACTGTCTACATGCCAACACATGTGTATACATAGTGCTATATTGTTCACTGTGTGTGTATTCTAGGTGTACATTTATACATGTATGTAGACTTTCAAATGCATGTGGCCCTCCCAAATGAAATTAAAGGTTACAATTAGCAATATATGTGTATTCATCCATTAATGACTATGTATACATGTATCCCATATTTTAATTAAGAGTAACAAGGTTAGCAACATCAAAAGATTATCAATCAAATGAAAAAGCAACAGATAGGCACACGTGTACAATGTACACAAACACCTGTGTCTGTTAATTATTGGTGAAAGGGATACATGTCATGTACATTGGTAAATTATGTTATACATACACTGCATTACATACTAATGTACATACATGTACATACATGTACTAGTTGTAACACTACATGTACATGTACATTGGTAAATTATGTTATACATACACTGCATTACATACTAATGTACATACATGTACTAGTTGTAACACTACATGTACATGTACATTGGTAAATTATGTTATACATACACTGCATTACATACTAATGTACATACATGTACATACATGTACTAGTTGTAACACTACATGTACATGTACATTGGTAAATTATGTTATTACATACACTGCATTACATACTAATGTACATACATGTACATGTACATACATGTACTAGTTGTAACACTACATGTACATGTACATCACTTCATGTACAGTATTATAGGAATCGGTAAATTATGTTCTACATACAATGATACAGTGTATTACACGCTACATGTACATGTAGCAAAAAAACCCTTCGTATAGTGTTCTAGAAGTTATACTTTCGTGGTTTTATACACTCATGCAGTTAATAAATATTCTAACTTGCTCTGTGGAGAGAAGAATCTCCATTAACACTCAAAATCATTTTTGTTATTTGCTAAAACGAAAAGACTTGTGTGAAAGTATCAAGGAGACTGCACCCTAGATATCAAGTTTCATTGACTAATACCAGTCATATGACTTCTTGTGGAAATTAACAAATAACAAGCTTATACATGTGTATATTAGGGCTGTAGTTTTTGGTATTCGGATATTTGCTTGCTTTCAGAGAAATTTTTTCATAACTTGTTTCTAGTGAGATATCAAATATTAGCTCACCATTTTGCTGTTAACAGTTGCTATAGATGTTTATAACAACAGCCAAAGTTGTTTAAACTATCCATTCAGTACCCTACAGGTGTAGAACGTTCGTTGCAGCCCTAGTGTATATATGATAAAACCAGTTTTATGCAGAGGTAGTCATCAGACAATGCTTGGAATGGTTTTTGATAACATGAAGTTTTCAACAGAAACATCTGGACAAAACAATACTTTGACTACAAAATTGTGAATTTTGTCTAGAATAAAAGCCAGCACTGTACACATTTATGGCTTATGATAATTTGAATTAACACACACTAAGCTATGACAACTCTTGGACTATATAATAATTAATCTTGCTACAAGGTTAATTATTTGTATTATTATTCTCGTAACTAATCAGACAGTGCAAATACATTTTTGTCTGGACAAAGAGGCCAAATGTTAGGAAAATGGCTAATTGCTGGATGCTATTTCGAGCACTGTGTCATCAGATACAGTGTACACATAGTTAAATAATATATACGTTTCCTTTCAGAGGTACAAGTGCTGGTGGAGGAAATAGAGGAGGTGGACGTGGGAGAGGTAGAGGACGTGGAAGGGGGCGTGGTGGTAATAGACAGCCAGTTCCAACTCTTGAGGAGTTAGATAAAGATCTTGATGCATACAAACAAGTAAGTGAGCTAACTGCTGGACATGATATATGAATACCATAAAGCAGTATTCTGTAATGAGCAAGTATTCACTTGCTTAACTCATCATAAATTGTTTGTATTGTTTTTTGCAGAATATTAAGTATCAGCTTAACATTTTGCTTTATAACAGCAAGCTCTGTTTTTATTGTTTACTCTCTGATCTAGAAAATCAGTAACACGAAGCAAGAAACTTCTCTGTTGGCATTTTATTTCCCTAATAATTGCACGTGTTTTTTTTCTGCATATGTGCAAACATTAAACGAATAATTGAATACCCCAAAAAAATGAACAAATATTTCAGCATTAGTACTAAATGTACATCTAATTACCTACGTGTACATGTATGTTTTGTTTGCAATCAATTATTCATCTCTATTTATTTTCCCTGCAGTCCACTGATCCCATGGATACTTGAAAAGTGTCCCCTACACATTTGAGACACTAATTATAATATATTATTATAATAACCCTCTTACTTTCCTTATTTTCTTTGTGTTATGTTATACAACAATTATACATTCTTAGTATGATAGGTCACTATGTAGGGATAGTCCAGGGGAACAATGGATGCCTGCCCATACATTTCAATCATAGGTACATGTAACTAGTTCAATAAAATATGCAGAGATGTTTTACTAAAGGAGTATCTAGTGTTTTTATGACTAATGTTGGATCAAAATTATGTGTAGTGAGTGATACTGGTGTGATCTACAAATGTCAGTGAATGTGTGGTACTATAAATTATGGCTTGCATGATGTTATTGCTGTAATGCAAGATTTGGTGTAACTAGTTTTGTGCAGTTGAGTTCTGCATTATTGGATGACAACTGACTTCTTTCCCTGAGGATAATTATCCATAGTAATTGAGAGGGTGAGCTAACTGAAACAAGGAATGATTATAATGACTAATTATATCTTGATTGCAAAATTAAGTGGGCGTTAAATAGAACTTAGGACACGTGTAACAGCAATGGCTTGTAGAGTGATACTGTCACAAAGATTATTATTGTTCACCTCTATTAGAGGGTAAGTCACAAAGATATAATCATACATGATGTTTAGCTACACATTTTGGACAATGTGTATGTAATATGATAGGGTCTCATTCTACACGGGCAATATTATGATATTGTGATATTTTCTTCCATGGTATATCTATCGTATCGTTATAGTTTCTGGATTATTAATACTTGGGAGTAATATAAAAATTGGGAAATTTGGTCTTGAAGACCTCAGGTGACGAGTTTCATTGAATAATTGTCACTGGTATCATGTAATCATGACAATTTTAGTATTTTTTTATTCTCATTACGACTCATCTTATAATCCAGACATTGGTCAAGACTCACAAAACGGACCAAACTAAGTGTAATGCAACACATACTGAAACTCATTTACAAGCCATTAACAATAGATAATACGTGTTTTAACTCTTTAAATGTACTTTTGTGAAGTATTTGTTGAGTTCCAGTGGACCTGTATGTACATACATGTATATGTGTATGTCCATAGCGCTCAGTTACTAAGTTCCAGTGGACTTGTGTGTACATGTACATATATGTGTATGTCCATAGCACTCGGTTACTAAGTTCCAGTGGACTTGTGTGTACATGTACATATATGTGTATGTCCATAGCGCTCAGTTACTAAGTTCCAGTGGACCTGTATGTACATATACATATATGTGTATGTCCATAGCGCTCAGTTACTAAGTTCCAGTGGACTTGTGTACATGTACATATATGTGTATGTCCATTATTACAGTCCATAGCGCTCAGTTACTAAGTTCCAGTGGACTTGTGTACATGTACATATATGTGTATGTCCATAGCACTCGGTTACTAAGTTCCAGTGGACTTGTATGTACATACATGTATATGTGTATGTCCATAGCGCTCAGTTACTAAGTTCCAGTGGACTTGTGTGTACATGCACATATATGTGTATGTCCATAGTGCTCAGTTACTAAGTTCCAGTGGACTTGTGTGTACATGTACATATATGTGTATGTCCATAGCACTCGGTTACTAAGTTCCAGTGGACTTGTATGTACATACATGTATATGTGTATGTCCATAGCGCTCAGTTACTAAGTTCCAGTGGACTTGTGTGTACATGTACATATATGTGTATGTCCATAGCACTCAGTTACTAAGTTCCAGCGGACTTGTGTACATGTACATATATGTGTATGTCCATAGCACTCGGTTACTAAGTTCCAGTGGACCTGTATGTACATACATGTATATATGTATGTCCATAGCACTCGGTTACTAAGTTCCAGTGGACTTGTGTGTACATATACATGTATGTGTATGTCCATAGCACTCAGTCACTAAATTCCAGTGGAGCTGTTACATTCAAGAGATGTAGGTCTTCAGAACCTATTCCTCCACCTCATCCCGATGGTACTATAGTGTACTCTGATAAACTACACTCCATAGTCAAAGATATTAGTCAGTTAACATTGATAGAGGTTTCAAAACTAAATGAATTATTAAAAGTGAGTATGTGTTTGAATCTGAGCTTCAAATACCGTGTACATGTATGTGTATATGTATGTAGTATCTATGTATGTACATTAAGTGAGTGTGTGTGTGTCTCCAAATACTGTGTACATACATGTATGTGTATATGTATGTGTATATGTATGTAATATACATTAAGTGAGTGTGTGTGTATATCTGAGCTTCAAATACTGTGTACATGTATGTGTACATGTATGTGTATATGTATGTAATATACATTAAGTGAGTGTGTGTTTGAATCTGAACTTCAAATACTGTGTACATGTATGTAATATCTATGTATGTACATTAAGTGAGTGTGTGTGTGTGTATATCTGAGCTCCAAATACTGTGTACATGTATGTGTATATGTATGTATACATGTATGTGTATATGTATGTAATATACATTAAGTGAGTGTGTGTGTGTGTATATCTGAGCTTCAAATACTGTGTACATGTATGTGTATATGTATGTAATATCTATGTATGTACATTAAGTGAGTGTGTGTGTGTATATCTGAGCTCCAAATACTGTGTACATGTATGTGTATATGTATGTAATATCTATGTATGTACATTAAGTGAGTGTGTGTGTGTGTCTCCAAATACTATGTACATGTGTGCATGTTAATCTGAGCATTAAAATCACTAAATTTAGTGGATGCAATTAATAGTAGGCTTAAGGTATGTACAATGTAGTGTGTATCATATACTATGTCTGTGAGTGTGTACATGTATGTATGTATATGTACAGTGGCGAAGGTTCTGTGCAGTACAACATTCATTACAATACTAACTGTATCAATACCAATGATACACTAATGAGCAATACATAATGACTGGTCACTCACTATGTAGTTAATAATTTATAAAGAAAATTAAACTTCCGAACTTGGAGAATAAAATTAATACCATGAAGTACTTACCATTCAACACTCTGTGTCCCATCTTTTAAATTCTATGTCATTTTTCAGTCAACACTCAACATACCTGATACTCCGGTAATGTCCCCTGGAATGTTTACAGCTGGTAAACCAGCTCCTCAAGTAAGAAAAAAAAACTATTAATGACTACCATATTAAATTAATGATTTTGCTAGGCAGTCGAAGAGAGTAAGGAAGAAGAGCAAACAGAGTTTACCGTAAGTCTTGTTAAATTCAGCAGTGATTCAAAGATAAAACTGATTAAAGAAATAAAGACTCTCATTGAGGGAATGAATCTAGTCCAGGTTTGTAACATTATGTGTGACAATGGACACAAAATGTGTACCATTGGTAATTTTGATAAAATTCTTTTGAATGCTCACTAAATGGCCATTTTATACTAAATTTCGTAGCCTATAGGAGCAACTATTGTTCCACTAGATACTAGGGCTAGGCGATAGTAGTGATAGTATGACTATCGCTATCGTTGGTGTTACTATCATGACAGTGAGTTAAAAACTACTATCATGATAGTGGACATGTGGTTTCGGGCATGTGTGTTTGACATGTTTTGCCTAAACATACCCACAACCACATGAAAAAATGTGAAGATGGTGAGGAATATTTCTGATGAGATCAATCTTGACAAGGAGCTGGTGGTTTTTTCTGTTGGAAGGCTCTAAGAATGATGTATGAGAGTACTTCGTTTCTCTGCCACAAGTGGAAAGTGCTCAGAATCTGTATCCAAATCTTAGTTTCACTGTCATGATAATATTTACGTCGTTCAAGCATCTATTAAATATCGTAATAGTTAAAAATTTCACTATCGCTTGGCTTTACTAAATACATAATTTATTAGTCTTCCTGCACAATATCGTCAAATAGCAAGTGTTTAAAGGTAATCACTATTGAATCAAAATTACTATTTTCCAATGATCTCCTTTTGGGCTCAAGTACACATTTATAGTGTATAGTACTGTATACTGTAATAAATTATTAAATTATTACAGTATACAGTACTATACACTATAAATGTGTACTTGAGCCCAAAAGGAGGGAGATCTTTGGAAAATAGTAATAATAAAATAATTTCCACAGGCAAAAAAATTTGTAGAAAGTGTTCCTCAAGTTGTTAAGAAAGACGCCAGCAAAGAGGAAGCAGAAAAACTGAAATCAGCATTAGAAGCAGCTGGAGGAGAAGTGACACTGGAGTGAATACCATAATACTTGAAAATTAATTATATTTATATCACTGCTTAGATACAACGTAAAACAGAATTCCACACACAAGCCAAGATTGAACTTCTGATTATAATAATTATATTTATGATGATACTATAATAGTGAAAACAGATGATATAATGAAGTCTGCCAGTAGCACATTACAGCTGCCAATGTTTTTAGTATAATAGTATTTCCAGAAATTTGCAAACACACACACAATATGACCCTACGCTTTGCAGCGAGGGTAATTACAGTGTGAGGCAGCGTTTTTGATAAGTTCATATGGTGCCAACCATTGGCCCAAAGAGATTCTTATTTGGCACAGTACAGTTCTCTCTTTGGGTGCAGTTGATTATGACTATATTCGCATTAACTCTTTGTTAATTGGCTCAAACTGTATTCCCATAGGCGCCCACACTAACCATTGTTGAGGGGCAATTTGGCCCATGCTTCAAAAGTTATCAAAACTTTGGTGTGAGGTATTAGTGGATACACTGATAATCAGATCAGTAATTGGCTGGTATCAGTTGGTCATTAATGGCCATTATTTCTAATATCAGTATCAGTTATTTCTGAAGATAAAACCAGTATTGTAAGAAGTGTACTAATGATGTCATTTCGAAACCAGAAGGTAGATATAATATCAGATAAGTACATATCTAAAGTAGTTATTATATTATTTATAAAATTCCTATCAGTGTATCCTCACTTCATAGGTACCTATTACTAATAGATCAATGGTATTGCATTCTAAACTACACTTTTATTTACTAAAAGATAAAGGGACATAAATACGTTCACTATGACCTAAAAAAAAAAGTTCATAAATTTAGTTGCCTTACTAAAAGGGGTTTTAGTTATAGTTAGCTAAAACAACACTAATATATATATATATGTCATTCTATTGTTATGTTGATACCATTGTGAGGAAGTCAATCAATATGAATGCATAGAGTTGAATTATTTATATCAGCTCGTCTCATTCCCCCAAAAAGGCATTGGAATGAGACTAAAACTACTTAATTCGTATATATTGTCACAAATATATTTTGTTTATTTCAAAGAAAAAAATTCATGAAAATGTAAGCGATGATGGTACATAATTAAAGATACGGTTTTTTTCAATCTTATTATATAAAAAAAAAGAATAATTGCCAAATAAATTGAAATTTGCACTAGCAAACTACAATCTGAACATAAATAATAAAATATAATTCCTCTGGAAAAAAAATGGAGTTTGAGTAAAGATAATAAGTTACATTACCAAATCTATGAGGTAAATTATGGTATGGATATTTGGACAAAAGAAAAAAAAATTAACGACACTACGAATTTAAGTATACATGTATAAACCTCGACCTATGACTAATAAAAGAATGTGACAAATGTTTCATTTTTTTGTACCTGCTAATAGTTCCTTTTTCTGACATGTACACAAATTTACAGTCATGTGAACTCTGGGTTGAACGATTAACCAAAAAAAAAAAAACACAAGCAAAAAAAAAAGGGGGTGGAGTTTCAACAAAATCTCCAAATTTTTTGCTCAGCTTACAAGAAATGAAAATAGACATGTGACATGTTATGGCTAAATGATGAGGTTCAAGTCTTGGGAGTGTACATGGTTGCTTGGATACTGGTAAAGGTTGATGGGTACATTTTAAGGAGGGTATTTTGGTTGGTTGGTTGGTTGGTTCCAGTAGTCCATGAATGGAGTATAACTCCAAAAATGAATGACAAATGATTGATGTTTGGTAAATAAAGTGTGAAACTACAAATGAGTTATAAAATTTATACGACAAAATCTTTTATATATATATATATATATAGCATGTAGCCAACAGAACACTACTAGAACAATCATGATTAACAAGGGGTCATTCGTAAGGAGTGACAAACAGTACCACTGATGAGACTATTAATGACACTACACACATACACACACACATAGATACCAGGTTGGTTGTGGAGTTTGCATACTAAATACAATATATATACATGTATAATAATTATATTACATTAACAATAATTATATTGTAGCAGGAGGGGGAAAGGAATTAGGACATACGAAAATTTTAAGATCTAGAGATATACTCTGTGGCACAAAAGTTAAAGCTACCATCATACTGTTTAAATATTGTGATTGAATGTCTATTAAAAGTCCAGCTTGACGTTATCTGTGGTGATCAATGGGTGAAAAAAAAAATGATATAACATTGTCAAAATAATTTTTTGGGTCTCTCAAAAGAGACCATTGGGTAGGAGAGTGGAAAGTGAAGGACTGGTGCTTATTACATTAACGTCATCCCCCCCTTCTGGGCCTGGGGCATATGTAGATTGTGAATTCCAGGGGGTTGAAATACCGGGTAGAATACCTCCGTTACTCCATACTGAGTTTGATCCAGATATACTCGGACCACCTGGAGCCGAAAAGTCTGGGCCCCACACACTTGATTCATTTTTCCCAAGATCTTGATGTTTATGTGAACCAGCAGGCACTATTTTTGGATGTGTATGAAGCCACGTGGCTGTGCCCATTTTGACAGCTGAAGAAAGACTAACTGATTGGTTGGGTGTCTTCTGCTCAAAGAAAGTTGAAATATCTCTTTCTGTTGCAAAAGATGGTGACACATTTGTACCACATAGTAAAGGATTTCTTTCCAATCCTAGCTTAGCTTGCAGTGCCTCTTCTTTAGATCTGTAGCATACCAACACAGTATCAGTGAACGGGTTCATATTACAACTACGCACTTGACCATATTCACTGCACACCTCTCTTATAGATGTTTCGTCAATCTGAAAATGAGAAGTTTGGGTTGATGGATTGATCGAAAGATGTTTAAATGACATCAAACCAAACATAGGGCATATACTTCTGTACTTGTATACATGTACATGTACATATATGTACATTGTCAAAACACCTACATGTACATGTACAGTACATGTATACTTGTACTTGTACTGTCAAAGCACCTATACTTGTACTTGAACTTGTACTTGAACTTGTACTTGTACTTATGCATGTGTTGGTTGTACTTGTACTTGAACTTGAACATAAGTACAGGTACATTATTAAACACTTACAATATACACACAATGTACATGTACTTAAGGAGCAACAAACATAATATTTTTAGAATAGAAAATGCACAAAGGTGGAAATAAGACTATAAATTTGCAAGGACAACACAAAGTGATTTTTGATGAGACGGTTTCAAATTTTGGTCTGACTGCAACTTTCAGAGCAAAGCCTGTCTATATTAATTACAGGATAACGATCAGATTTTAAAAATGAATTCTAGTTACATGTATTGACAAGTGCCACAGATTGTGTACTATTCCTCATTTCACTCTTTTTTGTCATATTTATTTTTTAGCTAGGACAAAATGTCCAAGGAAAGTGAGATTTGCTCAAACAAGTTAAATGGTCAGAAATTGTCTGATGTCCGACTGTTATTTCCACCTCTGATGCATATAGTATATTATATATTTAAAGTCCTATGTGTACATTCATTCCGAGCAATGTATTTGTACTTGTACATCTCCATGCACATGTATGTGTACATGTACTTTATGTACATGTACTAGTACCAATACTGTGTACATTAATACTACAACATTAATACTACAACATATCCATTACATTAGAGCTACAATAACTAGTCTGACTTGTTAACTAATCCAGTTGAAACTGGAGCTATTGACGACAGATCTTGTGCATCGACTAGTTGCTATTTATATTACACAATTACATTTTACCTTCTTCACTACATACAATTAATTATTGAGTCTGGCCATGGCTCATTCAAAGAAGCAGATGGTCTATTGTTAAAAGTCATGGAGTATTCTACCAATTAAGTAGTTAAATGCAGTAACTGGTTTGAGCATGAATCAACAGGTGGGTTTGAAATCAGGTCAAACTGAAATAAAGTTTAATTAGCTTGAAACAGGCACATGTATATAGAACACTCCAGTTTAAACAGGTCTTGTTTATTTCATGAGATGGACATATGGAATGATGGAAGTATGACCAATAAATAGTAGGGTTTAGGAATTTTGATACTTATTGTACCTGACTTTATTAAGTTTACATACTATGATGTGAGCTACAATTTCAACTATAGTTCTAAGTAGTACTATAGTACTACTTTGTACTGTAATCATAGTAATGTGTAAATTCCCTTTACATTTGCATGTGATAGAATAGCACTAAGGTGTAATACAGTGTAGTACATTCAAAGTACAGTGTACTTCAATCACACAGCTGCTCAATGTAGTCAATGGAAGTACAGTGATAGTATGTAAACTTAATAATGTCAGGTACTTACCTCAGACCATTATTGGATTATTTCATTATTTAATTAATGATTATTGCCACTATTGGATATGATTGTATTCTTAATGTGAGGTACATGTATTAGGAACTTCAAAAATACTAACGGGACATAAACTGAAATTAAAAACTATGTTATATTTCACCTCCTAATAGACAAGACAGACATGTGTATCAAAAAGATAAATTATGTAGTAATTAGTTTTTTTGGTGATATTACGATATTCTAACGATATACATGTAATTACTTGAAACATAATTAATTGCGATGACAATAGTCACGATAATTGCCTAGTAAATTGATGGATAATTGGATGGAAGGAAGAATGAGACAGCAATTCAACAGACATGTAGTTTACCTGGGATGACACATTCTTGAGTAGAATATGACAGGTGGGTGCGCTAAGATTGATAGGTAGAGAGGGTTTTCTGTTGGGAGCTTTCCATTCAGTGTAATTTACCTCTGGGCTCAGTAAAGACTCTGAACTATCCATAGACCATATGCTTCCTGAAAGTTACAACAAACATTATAACATAAATACACAATACATACACAATACATCATAATGAAAACAATACACAGTTAGACACACTAAATAAATAAGGCTGGAACAGATACCCGATTATCTGGATAATATCTGTGAACTGAATTTCCGAATATGTTTCTTTGTATCCAGGTACTCGTTTAATGTTTGCGCATGAGCAGAAACCAAACACGTGAAATTGAAATTGCCATAAAATGGTGATTGATAAGTGTTTTGCTCCATGTTACCAGCTTTTAGAGTGCAGAATGATCTGTAAAAACATCAATGCTGCTTGTATAAACATCTATTGTAGTTCATTACAGCAAAAAGGTGAGGTAATACTGTATATTTCGAGTCATGAATTTTTTTAAACCAATTATCCTGGGTATCCGACCGTTGTTGCGAACAGATATCTGGATAGTAAAAGACAGGATCTGTTACAAGCCCTAGTACTAAACACATTATATACACACACAATACACATACACAATACACTATATACATGTACACACAATACATTATACATGTATATACACACAATACACATTATATACACACACATCCACACACAATAAAACATAAACACAATACATGTACATTATAAACACGCCCACACACACAATTAAACATAAACACACTCACCCACAATAGATCTACATTATAAACACGCCCACACACACAATTAAACATAAACACACTCACCCACAATAGATCTACATTATAAACACGCCCACACACACAATTAAACATAAACACACTCACCCACAATAGATCTACATTATAAACACACACACACACAATAGATCTACATTATAAACACACACACACACATAATTATTAATAATGTATAACACATTCATACTACTTTACAAATACAAACACACTATGCAATATAAACAGACTCACCCACATTACATACACACACACACGTCAACACTCATGCACATAAATGCAAAATACACATATGTACATACAACACAGAAGTGATTAACTAAAATAATATTAGGCTTACTAAAAGGGTTTTAGTTTTAGTTAACTGACTAAAAGTTTCCATTTTTTGTTTTAGATAGTATAGACTTTTGATTTAGTTATAGTTTAGTTAAGTCACTAGTAAAAGGGTTTTAGTTATACTTACAGTTAACAATACATATATATACATGTAACTCCATTGAAACTGTTACATACATTGTACATACCTGACTTTTCAGGTACACCCCATGGATTACTATCAAAGCTCCACTTACGACCTGAAGAATCATATCCTTTATTATTATTCTGCATACTAAACCGAGCCTGTACGTTTTCTCCCATTTGTCCAAGATGATGATCATTATAACCACCCTGTTGAGACTGAGAATAAGCCCTTTGACGATTACGTCCTGGGTTGAATTGACTCTGTACAAACACAGGTCCTTGAGGAGGTAGAGGAGGCCTCTGGAAGCCACGCCCATTTGGTCTGTATCCTCCACCATTGGTACTTGAATTGATATAATTCTGATGGTTTCCATTTCCTCCATACCGTGGGTTAGATCCCATGTTGCCATGGCGACGAAACTGGGATGGGGGATTAAACCCACTGCCGAATGTATTGGGACCGTCGTTAGGAGAATAATACTCAATATTCATACTGCCTCCGAAACTAGAATCAGAAAACGTCATGGGTGATGGCGGAATATTATCTGGTTTTGTATCGGTCATGTGACCGGTCATGTGACCTGAATGACTTCTAGCTATGTTTCCATGATTAGGATTTTGAGGGGTCCATGGAACACCTGGTTTGAATTCTTGAATGTCATCAACCGAACGCACAAATTTGGTAGAGGATGTCATTGAGGTGTTCTGGTTGGACAATGGCAAAGACAGTGAAGTTGCTAAAGTAGGTTTAGGAATATTTGATGTCACAACCTCTGTCGTATTAGTCAGTTCTTCTTCTCTCCCTCGAATATAATTTGGTAAAGTTGTTATAGGATTGGATGGACTAGGCGCTTTCCTAGATGGTAGTTCCATTCCCAAGTGTTCATTCTGGTTATTCTGATCATCATTGTCTGTGTTTTTGGATTCTTGATTACACGATATTATCTGTTGGAGACGAGAAATGGTACGCGCAGAGCTCTGACTAATTGTAGTAGATGTATTATTATTACCATTACCACTTAACGACACATTCTGCATAGAATAACTCAAACCCTTGACGTCACCGCTACTCATCGAACCCTGCAAGTGGGTACCAATCTCTCGGTTAAATCCATCACTCCCTTGAGAGTGACCATTAAGAGTCCCAATGTCTTTATTCGCTTTAATATCTTGTTGCACAAGATCTTCAGTCACCAATAAGTGCTGGTTTGCTAATAAGATACTGCCATTGACCTGATTAAGTTGTATTGTCAGGAGTTGTTGCTGTTGCTGTTTCTGCGAAGGATTTGCAGAAGATGACTTGAGCTGACTCATCTGCATGGTGAGTTGCTGTTTTAACAAGTAATACTGCTTCAGTTGACGTGTTAAGAGTGTATGCACGTTTTGAAGACTAACTCCCGAGAGTTGACCATGTGGAGCAGACATTGTTCTTTGAGGAAGTGGCGGTTGCTGTTTCTGTAGCTGTAATTGCATTAAGTGATTCTGAGAAGGAAATGAGGTCATTGTAGTTGGTTGGGTTCCACTCATCGATCCATTTTGACTCATCTGACCGTGTAACTGTTGATAGAATTCATTATTCCCGCCTGGAGTCGAGGATGGTGATATGGCACGAGGTGATGCGCCACCTGATTGTGAAGAGGATGGACTCAATCTATTGTTACTTCCTATACTGTTACTGTATTTCAGAGCCCGGGAGTTTGAGCTACCTGATGATGTAGTAGGAAGGAAGTTTGGCGGAGAAAGCTGTTGAGATTCTTCCTCTTTTACAGTTGTCAAAGCAAGAAGATCACCTAATGAAGCTTCAAAATTGTTATTATTCCTCTGAAGAACATCTTCACATTCAATTGGCTGGTGAGAGAGAGAGAGAGAGAGAGAGAGAGAGAGAGAGAGAGAGAGAGAGAGAGAGAATGTAGTAGCAGTACTAATAATAGTACACAGTTATTGAGTATCTGCTGTTGATATTGAACGCATATACTTAATTAATTACTTCATTATAAATATTGATGGGATATACTGAGAAACACCTTGATGAGAATCCCAATGGATTACTGAAAATCTCAATGGATTACAGAACCATATACATAATTAAATTATAATGGGAATACCATATTGCTAATGGCTAATGAAAATCTTAATTTCAAGAATATAATTTTATTCATAACCATAGTAAAAAAATATACATGTACATGTAAATCTATTGTCCAAAAATACATGTACATATAATTATTATAAAATAGTGATGGCTTACTGACAGTAGTAGTAATAATATATACATGTATAATATATATTTATAATTATATACATGTACAGGTATATCAGTACTGTGATGGTTACTATAGATAATATGTACATGTACATGCTGTGTTCCGCCCACAGAGTGGTGGTTGGATTCTACATTGCATTTAGTGTTGTTTATCCAGTATAAATTATACTTAATACTGTCTCAGTAGCCTATATAGGTATTATCTGAGAGGTGGTTAATTTAGCTGGTTATTCGACTAGTGTGGGCAGAACACTGTAAATGTACAGGTGGTGTAGTGATGGTCTATGGATACTTAATAATTATTATACTATAGTGATAGCTTACTGAGAATCCCATATCAACTAGTAGTTTAATATTGTCTCTTAGAGCAGGGCTCCTTTCCTGAAAGAATACATGTAAAATCATGTTAGTATCAGACATGTACTATTCGTTACTTAATTACATATAATATCCCTTTTTAGTTAAGCTATTGTGCAACTATAACTAAATTACAAGTCTACTGATTTAATTAATTATACATGCAGCTAATTAAAATTGAAATTGGCCACTAATGGGCCACTTTCAGCATAGCTTAATATTATTTCGATTAACTTAACTATAATTAAACCACAAATTTGAAACTACATGTACATGTAGGCATAATATAACTAAAAGTCTTCAACAACACTATACACATACACATGGGGCAAAATGTTTGTACTTTTGTTAAAAAATGACTAGTACATATACTTGTACATGTACATATGTACACATGTACATGTATATCCATGTACATGTATATGTGTACATGTACATGTATATGTAAGTACATTATCAAACCACACATGCAAGGTATTTACCCTTGAAAGACTGCTAGCAAAATTTGAGACCAGTACATTTGAAAATCATCCATTGATTGTTACAATAAATCAGGCACAGGTAATGCAGTAGTGATGTACATGTAGTGTTCTGTTGTACATGTACAAAATACTGATATATGTACATGTACTATTGTCTGCTGTGCATTGTACAGTAGACAAGACTCAGTACTGTTGTACATTTACATGTACACTGTATGTACATGTACTATTGTCTGCTGTGCATTGTACAGTAGACAAGACTCAGTATTGTTGTACATTTACATGTACACTGTATGTACATGTACTGTTGTCTGCTGTGCATTGTACAGTAGACAAGACTCAGTACTGTTGTACATTTACATGTACACTGTATGTACATGTACTGTTGTCTGTACAGTAGTACAGGTCGTGGTAGTCTGATATTGATGTACATGTACAAGTACTGAGTCTGGTACTGTTGTACATGTACATGTACACTGTATGTACATGTACTGTTGTCTGTACAGTAGTACAGGTTGTGGTAGTCTGGTATTGATGTACATGTACACTGTATGTACATGTACATGTACCGTTGTCTGTACAGTGGTACAGGTTGTGGTAGTCTGATATTAATGTACATGTACACTGTATGTACATGTACTGTTGTCTGTACAGTAGTACATGTACACTGTACGTACATGTACAGTAGTACAAGTTGTGGTAGTCTGGTATTGATGTACATGTACATGTACACTGCATGTACATGTGCATGTACTGTTGTCTGTACAGTAGTACAGGTTGTGGTAGTCTGGTATGTACAGTAGTACAAGTCGTGGTAGTCTTGTATTGATGTACATGTACATGTACACTGTATGTACATGTGCATGTACTGTTGCCTGTACAGTAGTACAGGTTGTGGTGGTCTGGTATGTACAGTAGTACAAGTTGTGGTAGTCTGGTATTGATGTACATGTACATGTACAATGTATGTAGATAGACTGGTTCTCCTTACCTTTCCCTTGCTCACTATTGTGTTCCAGCCAGGTTCTCTTCCCCACTGTTGCACATCTGTTGATCCCTTATCTTCAGTCATGTTATGATTGTCCCATCCAGCAGTGAGGGTACCATCATCACCCCATTCATCATGAGGAGTGTCTCCCCATCCTGAAAGAGCAATTCAATAATAAATCAATACTCATTATTACCCTCGCCGCGAAGCGTAGGCGAAAGGGTATGGCAATCATATTGTGTGTCTGTGTGTGTGTGTGTTCACAAAAGTTTGAGAAAACTACGAACATTGGTGGCTCTAACGAGCTACTGGCAGAGTCATTGAGGATCTTTCTTACTTCTTTGAGATAAAACAGAGACTAAAATGTAAGACTTATATAGTATAGACAAGGAAGAAACTAGTATAATCATACTAAAATCCTTCAGTTATAAAGTAATAAGTAAGTAGTGACATGTTAGTTTGTATAACTATTAAATATTATTACATGCCAGTACAATTTTATTAAGTTTTATACACAAACTAAACCATCTGAAGTAAACGTTTTCATTATTATATTACAACCTAGTAATGACTTACCAGGCCCATTCCCACCTCCATTTCTTCTAACATTCTTTTTCTTCATGTTCATTTTTACATCATCAGGGATTCCCCATACTTCTGTTCCAGTGTCCATATCAGTGGGCTTTGGACTAGGGAGATCACCCCATCCACTTGGTTCATTATGCAAAGATTCAATTGCATCGTCCAGATCCATAACTGGTTTTTTGGGTTTTAAAGGAAATTTTGAGCCTCTTCCAATTCCTGTGATAGGCACAGTACGATGATTATCAAACCTTGTCTGTTTACGAGGACTTGACGAACGCTGGTAACTACCTGAGCGAGACATGCTTCCTCCTTTCCAACTAGAACTGCTACCAGCACTATTTACAGAAGAGGTACTCCCCATGCTGCTACGAGAAGGATGACCCCTCCATATTCCTCCTTCTCCACTGAAACCTTCTTGAGGATCTTCAGGTGATTCTCTGATATATGATGAGTGTGAATACATAGACGTACCATCTTTCATCGCATCAGAATCTGAATTTCGAAATCTTTGTCCGTGGAAAGAATTTTGGGAGTCCAAACCAGCAAGAGTGTTTTCATCATCAAACTCTTCACTATCTGATTCCTCGTCTTGACTCCGCCTTTTTCCAATGTCGTCATGTTTTCCATAAACTCCACTGGAAACTCTGTCTGACTCGCTTGTCAAATCTTCGCCTACTGGGTCGGAATTTGTCAGTTCGTCTTCTGATGTCCAGTTATCTAATGTTTTGTCGTTATTCATGTGCCATGGGTTATTGTTACTTATTCCAGTATCACTCTTACCCCTAACAGACTGGATACTCGTCTCATCCAAACTAAGGGACCAGTTATTGTCCACGGTTCCTGGCTGTGAGGAGGGCCAACGATTAGAATCTTTCCCCTTCTTATTTCCTAAAATTAAGAAAGAAGAAATACTAATTATCTAGAAATACATTATAACAACATAATTATGATGTGTACAAAATTGATTATTTCAGTATCTGACAAACCTGGGGTTAATGACGCTTTACCTGAATTTAACAAAGCTCTTGAAATTCTGACCAATGAGATTGCATCACCGGCCAGCACTTTAAATCGTGCAATGCATGTGTGAATTAAATGAATATTCATTGAACCACTTATACATGTAGTACCCTTTAGAATACAATACATGTTTTAATGTGGGCACTTGGGTGGGACAAATAAAGATCTCAACATTTATTGACCTGTCCTTATACCAATAACTGATACTTAGCAAGCACTTTTCACCATTGAATGAGCAACATAAATAGGTTATTAGTAGATTACACCTTACATGCGTGTAATAATGTAACTACACCTTACATGCGTGTAATAATGTAACTACACCTTACATGCATGTAATAATGTAACTACACCTTACATGCATGTAATAATGTAACTACACCTTACATGCGTGTAATAATGTAATTTCCAATTAGTATAAGATATGTTTATTAGAAAATATCATCAAAAGAAATAATTATATTTCTGTAAAGGTCATTCACATTCACCATGAGTCCATGACATCAGAAAAATGTTCATAAATTTAGTTTGGAAACCAACAATTATTTTTAGTTTCATATAATTATCCTTCCCATTCTTTTTTTTTGTGTGTATGTCAAATTTAACTTCATTATTGAGTTACAGTATAATCATGTATTAACCTTATGACATTAAACTATACACTATAGTACATATAAAGTCATTATATCCTAATTTTGAGGTCATTATGAACGTGAATAGACTTCAGATTGTATCACTACAAGTTGCCTATGGAAGCACATTAATAGCATAATTTTATTATCACTATAATTTAATTGTAGACATACTGTCTCCAATGATCTTACGACCTCGTAATCTTGTATTTTAAATAATTTTAAGAATGCGTGGTTACCACATACAAACAGGAAACCATACTGTGACTTAGGTTTGTCACTTCGTATAAGGATAGTATTGTAGCTATATTACACATTCAAAATAGTATAATACTTACACAAACCACAGAATACAATAATTTCATGCTTGAGTAAGAACAAATACATCCTGATATAACCCTACACACCTAACACACTTATTATATCATACAAGACTATATAAAATAATTTTATTTCATGACCACATAATTAACAACCAAAATAAGGCTTGCTCATTTGTCTACTATATGAACTCTTCTAAGTTTAAACCACACTTGGGTTGCAGTCTCATATCTAGACACTGATTGTAATAGCTGGTATTCATACATGTACAACTAAACAATGTAGACAATATGATTTGTAAAACTGTATGTCTGTGTGTGTGTATGTGATAGAAAACAGGGTCCTGTCCATCGCTATGAGGGAACAGATCAGGACCATCATCTGTGTGTGTGTGTGTGTGTGTGTGTTTATCATCCCACATCAACATAAATGGAAGTTATGATAATCTCATTAATAATGCACATGTTGAATGCATTTTTAACACAATTAAATATGTAATTCTATAACATCTTCAGGAATATTATGTTACTGAAGTTTGGATACATGTACTCACATTACACACACATACATGTATATGTACTCAAATACAATATTATAAACATAATAATTATACATTATACACACACATACATGTACATACACACAGGTATATACTCAAATACCATATGTACAATACCATGTACATCAAATACCATACATGTATACACATGTACATGTACATCAAATACCATATATAAATGTACATCAAATACTACAGTGTATATATAATTATACATGTACATGTACATGAAATACCATATATAAATGTACATCAAATACTACAGTGTATATATAATTATACATGTACATGTACATCAAATACCATATATACATGTACATCAAATACTACAGTGTATATATAATTATACATGTACATGTACATCAAATACCATATATACATGTACATCAAATACTACAGTTTATATACATGTACATGCACATCAAATACCATATATACATGTACATCATATACCATAGTCACATATGTGCATGACACTTCATGTGCCTAGCATGATAGCAAAAGGCGTAAAACATGATACATGTAGTTATGTCCACACCCTTATATGTAAATGTACATGTAACCATAGTAAGTACGTACATGTACATCATGTACATGTAAATAACTATAATTATATCGTGTGTACGAGATATTACTATTATTAGTTGTAATGACATTGTTATGACAACCAAAAATGAATAAGCTTCCTGATTGAATAAACATTAAGCATTATATGGAGATCACATGACCACCTGTGTTGTACACAGTGGTGACAATACTACCCTACATGAAATAATTAACAAATGTATAGGTAATGTGTTACATGTATGTGGTGTTTACTGACACTTACTAATAATTGTGGGAATTGATGTGTATTAGGGACAGATGGATGAATGTGTTGGGATGGACAGATGGACAGATGGATGAATAAGATGAAAGATGGACAGACGGACGAATAAGATGAAAAAGATGGACAGATGGATGAATAAGATGAAGAAAGATGGACAGATGGATGAATGGATGAGTTGGTTAGACAGTGTTGTTTTTAGTTTTACAATAAAGAGTACTAGTTTCTCAAACTTTTACTTTAGCTATAGTTTAATTAACTAAAATAATATTAGGCTTACTAAAAGGGTTTTAGTTTAGTTTAACTAAAAGTTCCGATTTTTGGCCATTAATCTTTATATACAATGTAGTTATTACAATAGACATGTAATTAAGTTATAGTTTAGTTAACTAAAAGTCATAATGCCTTACTAAAAGGGTTATAGTTATATTCAAAGCTAAAACAACATTAGACAGATGGATGGACGGATGGATGGATGGATGGATGGACGGATGGATGTCACTAGTTTACCTGTTAAATATTCAAAGGCTGCATTTCTCTTAAAAATTATCAAAATAAATGGAACAGAATCATAAAATATGATTTCGTGATCCCTCTATTCAATGAAGTATGCCAGTAGCTCATTTCAACACCTAATGTTCGTAGTTTTCCACAAATTTTGCAATATGATTACCATACTACGCTTTGCTGCAAGGGTAATTATCACTATTGAATACAATATCTAATTTTGAATCCTGGTATAATGTTGATTGCTGTCTAAACATGACTCAGTAATTTGGTATATCAGCCAATATGAGATATTATCTATATTAGTGATTTTTCAGTTACATGTAACTACATTAAAATGTCATTTCCTATTACATTAATAACATCTTTTTGACATATAATTATCGATAAATACACTTTTTTATTGACAGAATCAGATACCAGAAGTTAGATGTAACAGTGGATTGACATCGGTTATTACCAAATATCAAAATTCATTATTGGTTTATGAAAATTTTGATGCATCTAATGTACTTGGAATGCAATCTTTTTTTTGCGGAAGTTGATGATACATCAAACCTTTGTTTATACAGTGTACATGTAAGATGGAATATTGGACTACATTTGTGATTGCAATTTCTAAGTAAAACAAATAAAGTCTAGAGTGCCTGGATTTCCTAGAAGAACAGGATTGAATGAATAATGATTGTTTTAAAGAGCTTGAAGTTTGCTTTCATAAGCTTATGAATGTGCTGGTTTTATTCTAAAAACAATACCACAAAGATGGTTGATTATAGCATTCGAAATTACAGTATACACACATGTATGGTACATTGTACTATAATACAATACTATGTATCTGTCTAGCCTAAATATGTAATGACTAGTGTAGTTCCATATATACTCTAATTATTTGTGCTGTGAACCTTATATAGAAATAATTTCGATTTTTTCAGTGAAGTAGTGACTTGTATTGGTAATGGTATTATACAGACATTACACAGTATAAACAATCAGATTTTCAAACACATGTATACATAACACTATAGATATGTTTAGGATTACACTGGAGCTAACTACATGAAGAATGCAAAAACTTTATTTATTAACTCAATAGTTTGTTTTTAGTAAATACCTGTATCCCAAAGTTTATCTTGAAAGTTGTCAGAAATAGTTTCAAGTGTGTGTGTGTGTGTGTGTGTGTGTGTGTGTGTGTGTACATGTTTATGGAAACTCTAACAAGCTACGAGTCAAACAGGTAAGGGAATAGTGGAATAGTAACAGCCATCTAACCAAAACTAAACTATAATTGTACAAAGTACATGTATATGGTAAGCAAGGCAAGAGTTGTGAAAATAGGTCAAAATGTCCCCAGCAGTTGGTTCAATATTTTCATATCCAGTCTTCTGGACACACTGGTCGGGAATAACCACCACTCAGCATGAATTAACCACCTCTCGGGAATAACCACCACTCAGCATGAATTAACCACCTCTCAGATGAGTTAACCACCTCTCAGATAATACATGTATAGGCTATTGAGACAGTACTAAGTATATACTACTGTGTAAACAGCACTAAATGCAAGTTAGAATCCAACCACCACTCTAAATATCCTGGGCAGAACACTGCATACCCACTCAGTATGCCCTATATATATTCTAATCGTACTTATACTCTGAAGTGTTTGCGAGATGAAAATAGGAAATCCATTTATGAAACCAATACAATGTGTATTTATATGTCACATAATCAGATCATATTTTCAATTTCCCAATAAACAATTAAACACTACTTTGTAGATGTAATTAGTTCAGTTTTATAAATTCATCACAGCATGACAAACAAACAAGAAGGCTATAAAATGATTGAAACATTATGTGGAGGAGTTACTATTGTTCATAACGATTAAAGTACTGGTCAACTCCAATAAAGGCAAACAAACAGAGAGAAATGAACAATGGAGGAGTTACCATTGTTCATAACTTATTAAAGTACTGGTCAACTCCAATAAAGGCAAACAAACAGAGAGAAATGAACAATGGAGGAGTTACTATTGTTCATAACTTATTAAAGTACTGGTCAACTCCAATAAAGGCACACAAACAGAGAGAAATGAACAATGGAGGAGTTACTATTGTTCATAACTTATTAAAGTACTGGTCAACTCCAATAAAGGCACACAAACAGAGAGAAATGAACAATGGAGGAGTTACTGTTGTTGATAACTTATTAAAGTACTGGTCAACTCCAATAAAGGCAAACAAACAGAGAGAAATGAACAATACATGACAAACTGATTGAAGCACTAATATGTACGAAACAGCTGGTGAACAACTTAACTTGTACTAAAGTAATCTATCTATAGTATTATCTGTACTGCTACTAATGCTTCAATTAGTACTTGTATTATTACTAATACATTATAGTACACTTGTTTGTGTGAATCAAAATTGGTAGATATTATAGTTAATAAGTTGTAATCAAACCACAACCTCACACATACATACACACACACACACACACACACACAGACATATACTCAAAGGCACACACACACAAGCACACACAGAGAATGACAGACAGACACAGACAGACACAGACACAGACATACACATGTACAGACACAAAGGTACACACAAAGGTACACACATACAGACATACAGACACAAAGGTACACACACACACACAAAGGTACAGACATAGACACAAAAGCACACACAAAGGTACAGACATACAGACACAAAGACACAAAGAACAAATAAATCCAGAGACAAAGAAGACATACAGTTAGAAAGAATAGAGAGACAAAGCCATAAGAAAAACTGAAATAAAGAGAGATATATATAAACTTAATGGACTCCTAAATGTATATCAAATCTAACCACACAATACACATGCAAGTTGTACACAGTTGTACACTGTGTATAGTTTTGAAATACAAGCACCAAGTCATCATAGTAATAAGCACTGTTGTGGAAACAGCCAGTCATACAGGACATTGTCTGGTGAATGTTTGATAAATTGAAAAAGTACATGGGGAGCAGGACAAGAGTGGTGAAAATAGGCCAAAATGTCCGGTAGTTGGCTCAATGTTTCCACCACACCCCTGGTAATAAAGTATTTTGCTTTTACTGCAAAGTCAATCAAATATACATTCTTTAAAGCAGTACAAGTCATCATTGTGTGTTAATGTCAACAGATGCTTGACATTCCAAAGGGCATTCATCATCAGTATGTTATAATTATTACCATGGCTTCATATCAGATTATTATTTGCTGTCGTGTATAAACTTACATGTGTGTATGTGTATGTGTGTTTGCGTGACCTGACACAGTACCACTTACTATAAAAACATTCTTTTCATTCAAAGTTTCATTACACATGCATTGATTGTACGATAGACACAATTTTACTAATTACGTGGCACATGGTACAGCATCGGGACAGACACACATGTACACAGACACATATACATGTATACACATACAAACAGACAGGTAGATTGACATAGATTAATTCAATAAGTGTTATGTGTATTGACACTGTAACAAACTATATCTTAATGTATGCAATACAATGTCACCTTTTAATGTGTGTGCGTGTGTGTGTGTGTGTGTGTGTGTGCGAGGGAGAGAGATAAGAAACACTATTTTGGGTTGCAACCACACCTCATTTTATATTTCAATAATAAATAAAACAATTCATTAGCTTCTGCAAACAAAAACCATACACCTTATAAGAAGTCTAAGTACATCTCAACCACAACAAAAGCAAGCAAAGTGGATTTAGAGGATTGAATATCAACAGTGGTTTAGACAAGTTCTTTCCCTTTTTAACCACAAACACCTTACAATGCCTTAAGTGATGGTTGCAGTGAAACCATACTCAATGTGCTGGATATATGATATATTAGACTATAATTAGAATATAGACCAAAGTATTTAGCAGGGACAATGTTGAATGTTATGCATGTATGTACATACAGTATATGTCAATAAAATGTCACCATACATTAACAGTAGTTCTACTGTCAGTATAGTATAGTATAGTAATTATTGTCTCACTACTGTGGTGTTGAATTGACAAGTGTACCAATTACTGTCAAAACTACTGTTGAACTACTGTAGTGTGGAAATGAAACTACTGAGTAATTACTGTACTGTATGGTGACTTTTTATTGACATATACTGTACATATATATATATACATACATTATTATATATATATATATACATGTATATATATGTATATATACTGTATATATACATTCCCTTCTCCTCTTTTGTCTCACTGGCACAAATATCTCTCCAATCTGCTTATTTTAAATTTTCCCACTAGCATATGGAGACCACACGATCACTAGTACACCCAAATAGTTACTGTAATTAAAACTTTCATGAATACATAGCAGTTCTTAAAGGCCTCGAAAATATCTCAATAAATCACACTATATGCTTATATCCAGAGACAAAAACCATTTCTACAAAGATGAAGGTGACATGATAATTACAATAAGGTTAGGAGTATCTTTATTATTATTTTAATGAATTCACTAACTTGCTATATTGTAGAAATACACATGTACATGTACTATACACAACATGATACCAAAACAGAGATACCATGTAACAAAAGTTGTGTAAATTAATAAAGTTGTGTTAAAAAACAAATCATATGACAATGAATTCAAACTTTCATTTTATCAATAACTGTTACATTGTTGTGTAAAGTCAATAAGCACAGGTGCTTATATTTGGTACTAACCACAGGTACCTATATTTAATGTAACACATAACTGAAGAGTCTATAATAATATTGAATGTAATGTATATAAGGTGTCTATATTCACTGTTATATAATGTCTATATTCAATGCATTATATAAGCGACAGGTACCTGTGTGTATGTTCACTGTGTGCCACTTATATGTACTGAAAAAACCATGGTATCAACATTACAGCTAGGATGATTAATCAATCGATATTGAAAATTCTTCGACTATAAGCGATATCGATTATGATTATTCCAGAAGACATACTTTTCAAGCACGCAACAGCAAGTGACAGGAAACCTTTTTGATCAAATGGGAGGAGTTTCCTGCATTAATTGACTTAATTGGCCTAATTACTTCTGCTGATTTTAATCCATTATCAAGTTAGTGATAATAGATTTCAAAATCTTACCTGATTCCCAGCCCTAATCTATATTCAATATAAATATGTACAAGCCACAAGTTCCTATATTCAATGTAGCAACAGGTAGCTACGTGTATGTATATACATACATACATGTACACGTAAGCCACCAGTGTTGTAAGCCATGGTATCTATAGTCAATGTACATGTATAATAAGTCACAAGTGCCTATATTGTATGTATTGTATAAGCAATGGTGCCTATATTCTATGTACATGTATATATACATGTACAAGTGCCTATATTCAATATATTCATATTCTACTGGTGAATAGACTGTATAATGTCAGCTAGGAGTACCATCTTGTATAAGCCACAATTCGATGTACTGAATAAGGCACGGGTATCTATATTCTATGTATTGTGGCTTATTATACCAATTATGATAATTGTATAATCAGACACAAGTTCCTATATTCCATATATTATATAATGTGAATATACTACATGTACATGTATATAATGCATGTTGTATAAGCCACAAGTCCCTATATTGTCCTATAACACTCACTGTGATATAGTTTAGCAGATAATACAATATCTACATAAACTCATTAGTGGGTAGAGCCACATGTTTGCAACATGAAACACAGTCCAGTGCAACTGTCATACTATACTTGCGGAAGTTAATCATACATTATAATGATGTCACAATATTCAATTACTAACACGTAAAGTGTACATTCCTTATGGTAACACTACCCAAAACTATCATAAAGATGACGATTATAGACAATATAAAATTAAAGCAGAAACAAACACTATTGTATTCTATTATCAACTGTATATATGATCATGTATATTGTTACAGTGTGTGTGAGTGCGGGCTTACGCATGTAGTAATATTTAGGGTGCAGTAGCTATCAGATTAAAATAGTGGAATTTTAATTACTATATATATAGAAACACCCCTTCTCATGGGTCAGCATATAAATGTATAAATTAGTACGATAACTATGGATGTACTCTTATTCAATACAATTATATTATATTATATATAGTATAATAATCATTTTATGCAACTGCAAACATATTTATCAGTCTGCAATATATACCACAGATAATATATGCAAGGGATTTCTACAATAAAAGTATATATATAAGGACTTTCCATTTAACCCGCACTTATCACCAAATACTCACAAAAATTATTTTATGAACAAACCTGAAGTAGTATTGTACTGAGGGAAGCAAACAGATGAAAATGTGCTGAATATGTTGCGGTCGACCATCGCAGCACTCATTTTAGAGAAAGTATTCCGATGTAGAAAAGTATATATACTATTCCTGTGTTCTATCAGCAATAAGCTGCCCTGTGAATGTTCATACAACTATCAGCATAAAGTGGTTGATGAATAGTTCATAGGTCCAATGGTGATTCCTAATAGTGACTGCGGTCAATATAGGCTTGTTTTTCAAGTGAAAAGTTGGCAAGTAGAATTTTTATAGCTATTTTAATCCAAAAAACGTTTGGAAATTTAACTGCAGAACTCCAAAATGGCCATATTCCTTTGTTTTTCTTTTCCACAAACAATATACGAAGTAAATAGAAATAGTCGATCTTGTCAGTACGAGGAACAGAACAGTACATGTATTGTAAACTCACTCGACGAGTAGCTGCCTTTATTAACACACAAACACAACTTGCGCTTGCTGTTATACAAAGAGCTGTATGTATGGCTACACAGCTTCTCCTCTGTCAGACGTTTAGGAGGTGAGTGAGACAGTCAACTGGATAAGAACTTGTAAAGAGGTAGGGCCTACTTTTATAGCTGGAAGCTATGCATATGCGCCATTGTGCGTTGGCAACGTAAACAATCAGTAACCAGGAAGTGAATGAGCCAATCAAAACAATTCAAGATAATTATATGAAAAGCATTTTCATGTTAGTGTGTACATGTGTAATACATTAACACACTGTTAGCCAAACTAGAAGCATAGTACATCACAAAAAGTGCTAACATATATCTATATACACTGCTCTAAAGCTGGCTGTGTGTTGATTGGCTGGTACTGAATAGACCAGACGAATATTAATTCAGCAGTAATGAGCCAGCCCTTGAGAATCCTGAATGCGATATATATTGTAGTACTGTTTTAGTTAACTATAGCTATAACTAAAACCCCTTTTAGTAAGGCATTTTGACTTTTAGTTAACTAAACTATAACTAAATCACAGATCTACTGCAATAACTATAACTGAAAATTGGTCGATGGACACTTTTAGGTAGTTAACTAAAAAAAACCCTTTTAGTAAGCCTAATATAATTAAACTATATATAAACATTCGAGAAACTATAACTAAAAGTAGTCATTATTGTCAAACTAAAACAACACTAATAATTATATTCCAACTGAACTGAACATACGTAAAGTCCATCACTAAAAAAAATATATTAATTATTTGAGAATGCTAAGTAAACACGAAAATGAAATTCAGCAAATTTATCTGAAAACTCCTTTTGTGTTTATCATCATGTTATCCATATCTGAAAGTGTGTCATAAAGATATTCATTGTGTAGCAGGTAGAGAGTAATAAAACAATGATATTCATCTAGTGAGCTAACCAAAACACAAGACAAAATCATGAATACAATTACAGATGCTCAATGATATACAAAGAATGGTGTCTTGAAACTGGATCCCAAGTGAAGAATCTTGGCAGAGAATTTTTGGAGAGTAATTTAATTTTGGAAGTTTGACCAAATAAAGACTCTAGTAGTAATTGGATACTACTAATGTGGTAGAGACCTGTGTATTGCCCGGAAATACTCGGGAATGTTCCATATGACTCAATGAATACACAATTTCTTTCAAATTTCATTTTAACAGTGTAATTAAATATCCATATCTTAACAAATAGTGACATACATAATAAATAGTGTTATATAAGGCACAAAATTAACACCACCACCACTTCTACATAACAACTGTCATAATAGCTAGAGTAAAAGAAAACAAGAAGTGATACTTATGTAGGGTTGTTATGTGGAAGTGGTGTTTAATGTTTTTGCCATCCCAATCAATAAGGCACAAGTGCCTATATTCAATGTATGTATACACCATGAGTGCTTATTTGGGTGTCTATATTATATGTATTGTATAAGCAATGGGTGCCTATATTAATGTATGTCTAAGCCATGGGTGCCTATATTCTGTCTATTGTATAAGCCCTATATTATATGTATTGTATAAGCAATTGGTGCCTATATTATATGTATTGTATAAGCAATGGATGCCTATATTATATGTATTGTATAAGCCATGGGTGCCTATATTATATGTATTGTATAAGTAATGGGTGCCTATATTATATGTATTGTATAAGCAATGGGTGCCTATATTATATGTATTGTATAAGCAATGGGTGCCTATATTATATGTATTGTATAAGCAATGGGTGCCTATATTATATGTATTGTATAAGCAATGCCTATATTCTATGTATTGTATAAGCAATGGGTGCCTATATTATATGTATTGTATAAGCAATGGTGCCTATATTATATGTATTGTATAAGCAATGCCTATATTCTATGTATTGTATAAACAATGGTGCCTATATTATATGTATTGTATAACCAATGGGTGCCTATATTCTATGTATCGTATAAGCAATGCCTATATTCTATGTATTGTATAAGCCATGGGTGCCTATATTATATGTATTATATAAGCAATGGGTGCCTATATTATATAAGCTATTGATAAGTGCCTATATTCAATGCAGCCACAAGTATCTATATACAATGTCCATAATTCCACAAATAGTGTCAGCCTGTGATACACATAAATTATTATTAACTTTTGAAATTCTCTCTAGAAATCGCCAAATATGACACACCAAGTGATAATTAATACAATGGAACAACATTCTTTGAAAGAGCCAGATGATGTTGAAGGAAACGTAGTACATGTGTTAAAATAATTTCTTTTACTGACTTGGAATCAGTTTCTGACATCAAAGAAAATAATGAAACTAATTTATGTAAGCATCTGCCAAATACAATTATATCATTTCCAGTTATATTGTCTATAATGCAGAGCTCATCAGCATCATTCCCTAAAGCACTTCATATTCTGTGCTAAACAGTTTGCTATAAGAGCCAGTATAGCACATTTGATTATGACTATATATTATATTCTTAGTAACTGTTTATTAATTGGCTCAAGATGTTACCAATGGTACACCTGTTAACCATTGTTGAGCCCATGATTTGCTGTAGAGTTAAGCGGCCTTTATATTAGCCTTGCAATCAATATAGTACACAATAAATAGGTGTTAATTGGCTCAAGATGTTATACCTGTTAAGCAATGTTGAGCTCATGGTTTTGCTGTAGAGTTAAGTGCCCTTTTGTATGACCCTTGCAATCAATATAGTACAGTATATAAACACAAAAAATAGGTGTTAATTGACTCAAGATGGTACACCTTGTTAAGCCCATGGTACATGGTCTGCTGTAGAGTTAAGGGGCCTTTCATATTAACAAGAGTATATATTTATTATATACTCTTGATATTAACTATGAGCCTTGAAACCAATATTATATACACAAAAAATAGGTGTTAATTGGCTCAAGATGGTACACCTTGTTGAGCCCATGGTTTGCTGTAGTGACTTTTATATGCGGCTTGCAATTAATATAGTAAACGAAAATATGGAAATCATGTTACATGTATGTCATTAATTAGATACTAGAATCCAAATGGAATTTATAAATATTATATCCAAAAGTACAGTTTTTACTCCTGGATACTACACATCTATTGCATCATAATTATGTATAACACATAGGTAATGGTTTTTCAGAAAGTAGTATTTACTAAATACCAATATAATTCAAGTTACACAACAACCTAAATACGGGCAAAATTCTGTATTATGGAATTCAAATTAACTAGTATTTAGACATCAGAGAATCCCCTTAAGATTAATAGTCCTTTCTATCTATAGTAACAAGATGACTAAACATGAAATCATGGATGAGTAATTATTATGAAGTACCGGTGGGTATAATGAATGATTGATTACAAACATGTGAAGTATTTAAGACAAGCAGGATGGATTAATCAACAAACATTAAGACCCGTGAGTGTGGATAATGGATTAATAATTAACAAACATGTGAAGTATTTATGACTATATAGCAGGTGTGGACAATGCATTGATTAACAAACATTAAGACCCGTGAGTGTGGACAATGAATTAATTAACAAACATTAAGACCAGTAGGTGTGGATAATGGATAAAGACCCGTGAGTGTGGACAATGGATTAATTAACAAACATTAAGACCAGTAGGTGTGGATAATGGATAAAGACCAGCGGGTGTGGACAATGCATTAATTAACAAACATTAAGACCAGTAGGTGTGGATAATGGATTAAGACCCGTGAGTGTGGACAATGCATTAATTAACAAACATTAAGACCAGTGGGTGTGGATAATGGATTAAGACCAGTGGGTGTGGACAATGGATTAATTAACAAACATGAAACAATTAATACCAGTGGACAAAAGGGTAATGGTCCCTATTAAATTTCAAAAACCGAAATTTAAAATTTTAATGAACATCATGATACTGCAAGCAACACATACACTATATGATGTTGTGAACATTTAATAAAAATAAATTTTGTATAAAAGGGAATGATAATATTTGCTAACAATAATTGAGAGTACCATTTAAAATTAAAATTCACTTAATTATTATTGTAACATCTTCTTTGCAAATTGGCCATTGCATCATAGTGCTATCATCACTATAGAATTGCCCATCATGTAACCACTCTATAACATTTTATTAGCTCAATGTTGTCATGTAGTTTGAAAAATTAAAGAACATTATAGAATTGGTCACAGAAGCTGAAGCAACTGTTGTGAGGAGGGTGTGATTATCACTTGATGTTTTATTTGATGCTGTTGGAATTCACCAGGCCTTTATTTAGATAATGTATCAAGAGGCGGCAAAATGTCAATTTCAAAGACTATGGGGGGCAATGTACAGGGTATTGTGCTGTGCCTATGGCAAACTAACTTTCGAAGGGGGGTGAGACTCTAGCAAGAGAGGGTGAATGCCCGCCCTGCCCCATGCAGTCCCCTCCTCTATATGAAACCCACAGTACTGCCTCACTATGCATGGCCATCAAATAGCACAAATAAAGGTCAAGCAATAACCACACCCTCTACACAACAGATTCTCTGAACAATTCTAATGTTCTTTGAGTGTAAGAGGACATGTTAACACATAGCTTATCTGTTGACATGTCCCTGTGAATTTTTTGACACACATGAATCCTGATTATCATAAGCCTCCAACTTATGTTTATCATAACCTTTACCTATGTGAGTGACGATTTGTATTATAATAGTTTCTAAACTGAAACAAGATTTAGAAATTTTCCAAACTACATGGAAATGTCAAATTGTTAACAAACACAATATAAAAATACAATAATAACTACTCAATTTTGGGTGTGCATGTACATGTACATACTTATATGTACATGTACATAAAATATATGAATATATGTACATAGTTATACATACATATATATATAATTACGTACATGTACATGTACATAATTATAATTACGTTCATGTACACATATCATGAATATATGTACATGTACATAATTATGTGTACATACATACTACATAAATATAACATTATACACACATACACATACAAAATACATTAAATACATAAATTCAAATTTAGCTACCCACACTTCAAAAAAATGGTGCTAACACAAAAATCAAAGCTTTCCTTTGACCACCTCAAAGGGAAATGGCATTGCATAGAGTAATGCAGCACCTCTCTTCCACTATTTAACTAGATCCTTGTATAATTATACATACGTACACAGCATAAATACATAAGTCTTTACATATAATTATGCATATTAAATTATACACATATCTACAAAGACTATACTTGCATGCCTACACATATTTATGTACACACATACACACATATACACATACATACATACGCACATATACATATACACACAAACATACGCATACATATGCACATACATACGCACATATACACATACGTAGCATATATATACGCATATACATAAGCACACACACACGTACATATATACATATGTACATATGCACATATACACATACATGTACATACACACATACATGTACACACGCAAATACACACATACATACATGATTACATACATACAATTGCATATATGAAACTTCAAAGGATGTAAAACAGACACAGTAATAAAAATAACAGTGAAGTGTACAATACTACAAGTAATTAGTTAGACAAATAAGATAAGTATAGAGACTCATCAAATGCTACTAAATCTAGAAACATTCACTATACAGACTAATCTATGTGTCTTTGATTGTTGGCACTTGGCAGCTATCTAGAGTATAGTTGAAACACATGAAAGTTGCCATGGTAACATGCAGATAAACATTCTTGACCCTATCCTCAGTCCAATTACCCTCATTTAATAAGATTCACTGTATTGTTGTTTTAGTTAACAGGTATTTTGACTTTTAGTTAACTAAACTGTAGCTAATTACAGGTCTACTGTAATAAATATAACTAACTAAATGAAAATTAGCCAATAATGGACACTTTTAGTTAGTTAACTAAAACTAAAACCCTTGTAGTAAGGCATTATGACTTTTAGTTAACTAAACTACAGGTCTACTGTAATAACTATAACTAACTAAAATGAAAATTAGCCAATAATGGATACTTTTAGTTAGTTAACTAAAACTAAAACCCTTTTAGTAAGCCTAAAATTGTTTCAGTTCATTAACTATGACTATAACTGATAAACCAACCATACTATAACTATAACCAAAAGTGGTCCGTATTGTCATACTAAAACAACACTAATTATACAGTGTGGTTACCATAGTGATTGAACCTATACACATGCATTTAAAATATGAATTAACTCGAATGTGATTCTAATTTAATAAGACTGTATGGTTTAGTCTAGGGTGGGGCGATATTGAAAATTAAGTTTTACGATTACTGCATAAAGGTGACTTGTAATTATTCCAATATTGGAACTACTCACATTGATACTGTCTATGATAGCATATAGGCTCATTTTTAAAAAGATGACACTTCTGATTCTTGTTTTAAGAACATACAGCTCAAGATGAAGTGTTAAGGTATTTTTCAACTGCATATATTATAACTATTATTTAATTGCAGTAAGACAATATTTTACCATTATGATAATATTGGCAGACCCAAAATCATGTGATACGATATATAATAATAATGCGTGATATATCAAATCATTGCCTAAACATATATAGTTTAGTCAACACATATCGGTTCACACGATGACCTCAAAATTAGGTTGTAATGACTTTATATGCACTATAATGTATAGTTTAATGTCATACATGATTATACTGTAACTCAATAACTTATATGTGCTAAGTGTATAGTTTAATGTCATAAGGTTAATACATATTTATAGTGTAACTCAATAATTTATATGTACTATAGTGTATAGTTTAATGTCATAAGGTTAATACATGATTATACTGTAACTCAATAATTAAGTGTATAGTTTAATGTCGTAAGGTAAATACATGATTATACTGTAACTCAATACTTTATATGTACTATAGTGTATAGTTTAATGTCATAAAGTTAATACATCTTTATAGTGTAACTCAATAATTTATATGTACTATAGTGTATAGTTTAATGTCATAAGGTTAATACATCTTTATAGTGTAACTCAATAATTTATATGTACTATAGTGTATAGTTTAATGTCATAAGGTTAATACATCTTTATAGTGTAACTCAATAATTTATATGTACTATAGTGTATAGTTTAATGTCATAAGGTTAATACATCTTTATAGTGTAACTCAATAATTTATATGTACTATAGTGTATAGTTTAATGTCATAATGTAAATACATGATTATACTGTAACTTAATAATGAAGCAATGGATTGAAATTTTACAAACAATAAAGAAGGATAATTATATGAAAATGATGAAGGAAGATTATGGGTCATTTGAAAGTAAGTTATGAACATTTATATTACATAACAACTTAATTTAGAGGTCATCATAATGTAAGCAGACTTTAACACAGTGACAATGCATGTTACTGTATCCTGTATGTGAAACTTATTAATTTTAGGAAATAGATTATAGTAACACAGGATAATGACATCGCCAGTTCTCTTTCCCAATGCAGTTTACAATATATGATATCACTTCCTTTCCTGTTGCAAAACTCTCACATTCCTAAATGTTACAGATATCTGCCGCCATATTGAAATCAAAGTCATGCTTTATAAAACTGATACTCTAATAAAAGCCCGATCAACGTACAGAGCTGTTGATATGAAATATTCAATAGCAGAAATCTGCAAGTTTAAAGATGAAGAGTCTTCCTTCCTAGTGAATGTCACATCATTGAAGTATGTTAAAAGAAAATCGAGGAACAGATAGAAAACTATGATTTATAATTATACACAACCAATTACTACATGTATGTCCTCCCTCAGGAACCTAGAAGGCACTAAGTAGTGTTGTTTAGTTGACTATAACTATAACTAAAACCCTTTTAGTAAATGGCATGTTAACTAAACTATAACTACGTTACAGGTCTAATGCAATAACTAAAATGAAAAATGGGCATTAATGAGCACTTTTAGTTAGTTAACTATAACTAAACCCCTTTTAGTAAGCCATGTTAACTAAACTATTACTAAGTTACAATGTCTAATGCAATAACTAAAATGAAAAATGGGCATTAATGAGCACTTTTAGTTAGTTAACTAAAACTAAAACCCTTTTAGTAAGCCTAATATTATTTTAGTTAATTATAACTAAATTGCGACATACATATAACTATAACTAAAAGTGGTTATTATTGTCATACTAAAACAACACTAACATGTATGTGTATATATACTCACTGCTCCTCTTAGGTGACTAGTTTAGTTAGTTTCATTGGATGAATTAAGAGCATCTAAAGTTAAGCGTTTGTTCAAAATTATTTCGTGTCGTGAGTGTAGTAACGGGTCACATATAATATAATAATTATATTATTAATGAAGAAAAGGGGATTCCAAGAGACCTGGTTTAGTAATAATGGAATGTAAAGTCAACACAAATGAGCATTTCATTAGCTTTGCTGCCATACAAGTGATAGAACACATAGTGTGACACACTCTATCTAACTAATAGTCACGAGCAATTTAGAAGCTCCAATACTATCATTAAAATGATTCCAGATAAATGCTCGTACAAAATGAACATTCCATTAGCTTTGATATAGCACCATAACAAGTAGTGATACCTACTGTGTGGACTATTCATATAACAGGTACATGTAGTGATATAATGAACATTCCATTAGCTTTGATATAGCACCATAACAAGTAGTGATACCTACTGTGTGGACTATTCATATAACAGTTACATGTAGTGATATAATGAGCATTCCATTAGCTTTGATATAGCACCATAACAAGTAGTGATACCTACTGTGTGGACTATTCATATAACAAGTACATGTAGTGATATAATGAACATTCCATTAGCTTTGATATAGCACCATAACAAGTAGTGATACCTACTGTGTGGACTATTCATATAACAGGTACATGTAGTGATATAATGAGCATTCCATTAGCTTTGATATAGCACCATAACAAGTAGTGATACCTACTGTGTGGACTATTCATATAACAGGTACATGTAGTGATATCTATTAAATAGCTGTACATAATGAGCATTCCATTAGCTTAGCTTTCATCATAACAAGACTATTCATATAACAGGTACATGTAGTGATAGCTATACATAATGAGCATTCCATTGGTAATGACCATAACAAGTAATGATGTTATAAATAACTGCAAAGTGATATCAATATAGAATGACAGAGCCATAAATTGAAATTGTATTATATATATTACCAGTAATTATTATTAACCAAGCTAGTGTCATTTTAGTAAACTAGGTGTGTAAGAACAAGAACTAAACTCCTTTTAGTAAGGCATTGTGACTTAGTTAATTAAATTACACGTCTACTCAACTAATGAAATAGTATATGGAATTTTGAGTCAGTAAACTAAAACTAAAACCATTTTTAGTAAACCTAGTAATAATGTTTAACTATGACATCCATTTAAAGAAACTATATAGACATGTACTATGAGGTTATATACATGTACATGTACATGTATATTATACAAGTACATGTACATGTACTATGAGGTTATATACATGTACATATATATGTATATTATACAAGTACATGTATATGTATACATATATGTATATTATACAAGTACATGTACACATGTACATGCACTATGAGGTTATATAAATGTACATGTACATGTATATTATACAAGTAAAATATACACATCAAAGTACATGTATATGTATACATATATGTATATTATACAAGTACATGTACACATGTACATGCACTATGAGGTTATATAAATGTACATGTACATGTATATTATACAAGTAAATATACACATCAAAGTACATGTATATGTGTAATAACAACATATATGATTATTTGTATGTTTACACACTAACACAACCACACAACAAACATAGTTATGTATAATATACAATATTATATAACAATACATAGTGTAAAACCTGATCTGAAACCATCTAATTTCATCAGAAACACAACCCTAAACTAAACCTGAGCCCCAAACCATAGATAATAGAAATCTAAATTGATTAACAAAGCCAGGTATTCTTCTATCTTAACAAAGCCAGGTATTCTTCTATCTTAACAAAGCCAGGTATTCTTCTATCTTGACAAAATAATGAGCACATTTCAATGTTGGACAGTATTACGTAATAAAGTATCCTAGCAACATTCAATGTATCTTAGCAACTGCCAACGCAAGTGATATCATAGAGTAAAGTTTACTCTATTCTCTATGCCCAAACTATAGCATCCTAAAGTCCCAATCCTAAACTAAACCTGAGCCCCAAACTCTACATCCTAAAGTCCCAATCCTAAACTAAACCTGAGCCCCAAACTCTAGCATCCTAAAGTCCCAATCCTAAACTAAACCAGAGCCCCAAACTCTAGATCCTAAAGTCCTAACCCTAAACTAAACATGAGCCCCAAACTCTAGCATCCTAAAGTCCCAATCCTAAACTAAACCCGAGCCCCAAACTCTAGCATCCTAAAGTCCCAATCCTAAACTAAACCCGAGCCCCAAACTCTAGCATCCTAAAGTCCCAATCCTAAACTAAACCCGAGCCCCAAACTCTAGCATCCTAAAGTCCCAATCCTAAACTAAACCCGAGCCCCAAACTCTAGCATCCTAAAGTCCCAATCCTAAACTAAACCCGAGCCCCAAACTCTAGCATCCTAAAGTCCCAATCCTATACCAAGAATGGGTCAGGTTTGAATTTAGTTGGCTTCCTATACACAATGGCTGAATAGAGAATGGAAGTGAGGATGTGCACAAGTAGGAGTTCTTTGCTGGCTCACCTTCAGTTGTACCATGTCCCTTCATGTCTGTAAATACGTAGTTCATAATTAATAATAATTAATGTTAGTTATTGATGTAGTATTTGAAGTGTTATTAAGCCAAGTTATTGCCTCACTCAATAATCATCAAGGGCCAAAGATTGCCAAATCACTTTATTGGCAACAGTGATATGAATAAACACAAAACATTATTAATACATCATTATCAAACATAATAACAATCTATTCCTTAATGGGATTGTGTATCTAAATGTACACATACATGCTGAGTCATTGCTGACCTCATTTATACATATACATCAGATAAAAAGGAATTATGTAACTGAGAGAAAATATTTATTATATTAAGTAAGGCAAGTATAACCGGGAGAGTTGAGTATAAAACTTGAGAGGGCATATGTGATACTAGAAAGGGAGATTGTGATACAGGGGAGAATGTACGATAGTACATGTATATTAGTGTAGGGTGAGTGTGATACAGGAGAGGGAGTTTGAAACCATGGATGGAGATTGTGATACTGGGGAGGATGTATGATAGTATATTAGTGTAGGGTGAGTGTGATACAGGAGAGGGAGTTTGAAACCATGGATGGAGATTGTGATACAGGGGAGGATGTACGATAGTATAATATTAGTGTAGAGTGAGTGTGATACAGAAGAGGGAGTTTGAAACCATGGATGGAGATTGTGATACTGGGGAGGATGTATGATAGTATATTAGTGTAGGGTGAGTGTGATACAGGAGAGGGAGTTTGAAACCATGCATGGAGATTGTGATACTGGGGAGGATGTACGATAGTATAATATTAGTGTAGAGTGAGTGTGATACAGGAGAAGGTGAGTGTAATAAGTGAGAATGATGATACAGTACATGTACACACAACAAACCTTGCAATGGTTGGTTAGATTTAGAGTGTGGACTTTTACTACTAGAATGTTTACTGGTTGTGTGTTTGTGTTGTTGAAAACGAGGAGGTACTTCACGATAGTAATGACGTGAAGAAAAAGCCCCATTTCCATTACTAGCTCCATTAGATGAACACAAAGAGATTGGAGATGAGGATGTAGATGAAGTATTGGAATGGGACTGTGGAATGAAATGTTGATATCACAAATAGATAATGAGAAATACACTATACAATTATCATGGGATTTTAGCAGTGATGTTCACATATTTCGATAAACCAATAATTACTTTAGATGTGTACATGTACCTACCTTCTGATTTCTGATTCTTTCAACAAAAATGAGCACTTTCTCAATAATTATGATTATCATAATGATGTTATAATCACAAGAAATGACATTATTGGTACACAATATCGGTTACATCAGATATATATATATATATATATATATATCAGGGCATAAACGAAGGTGATTTTTACACCTTCGAAGGTTTGTTTCAACTAGAACAAGAAGGTTCACAAAGGTGTAACACTATGAATGTGTTAACTTTGTACCTATACAAGTGTTTATCTAATGGGAGACCTCTTAATTCAGAAGATGGCAGATGAGATTCAGTACATTCTGGTTTTGAAAGTCCACACTCTCGTCCATGGTCTCTTCACTCTCAGCCATTATCAATCTCCACGTGACAAATGATTAAGAGTTATAAATAATTATTGCAGCAAATAATTAACTACATGTTAATTGCGAACCTTTGAGGAATGGATTCTACCTTCGAAGGTAAGGAATTATAACGAACCTTCAAATGTTACCACCTTTGTTTATGCCCTGATATATATATATATAAGATGTGATATTGGATCAGTATTGGTTATTGTCAGATACATGTATCTAAAGGCATTATCTGACATATTATATAAATCAGACTAATCATTCTTTCTTGCTAGCCACTGACCTTGTGTTTTGTTCCCAATGATTTACCACCTTCTTTTCGTTTTCTATCACCTGTTTCTCTTTTTCCATCAGGAGTAACATCTCTACCTCGTGATTTAGTGGGTGTGTCTTCTTTTCCTCGTACTCTTGAACTCTTTTCTGATTGGTTACCTGTGTTACTATTATTAGTATATGAAGGACCTTCTGTTCTATCCATTATGGCTACCTGGAGATATGTACAAGAAAGGAACAATGAAAAATTTGTAATGAAGTCATAAGACTGCGGTCAAAAATTTGACTGTATAAATATTTTAATCAGCAAAGGAACTGCTAAACACCACACTCGAACTAAACTAGAATCACGTATAGTTGAAACAAAGCTCATTATAAATGCATAGTTTTAAAGGTGTGTTTGTGTGGTTACCATGGTGCAATTACCATGGTAACCACACAGTATACATGCATCTGAGTTTTATTTGGGTGATTGCCCAACAAATGTGCACAAGATAGTTTACAGTGAAACCTCTCTTAGCAGACACCTCTCTAAGGCGAACACATTCTTGCAGTCCTAAGTACACTTCCATAGACACCCATAGATTGGAACCATCTGAAATACAGACACCTCGCTATTCCGTATACTGGACACATCACGCCCCCATTGATATTATAACATACAAAAACCACGCTATATTGGGGACAGTATAATTAATTTTTTCAAAATTATTACTTTTATTATCAATTCATATTATTATTATTGTTACACTATCTTCACTATATCTGATCTTGAAGTCTTACAATCAGTGCTTTTAGTCTATCAACATAAACATTTGTACCATTTCAGAAACACAGATAAATACTGCTCTGCAGAAGAGTTTGCCAAAGGCAACAATAATGTACCTGTGGCTTATGTCAAGATATTGCTGGAAAAGTGAATTTATGTCACAGATTGGTAATGATCACAAAGAAGATATAACACTAAAACTAATGTTTTTGACAATGTAGGTAAAGATAATAATAAACCTCTGAATTAAGGACACCTCTATAATAAGGACACTTTGAGCTGGTCCCAATGGTGTCCGCATTATAGATGTTTTACTGAAATAGCCCCAAAAATCCAATAAATGAATTAAAATAATTATGTTAGAGATTACTAGTTACCCGTTTGTAAGTGACAAAAGGCTAGATATTGAAATGAAGAGATTTCATACATTGAATATTAAAGAGATGAAGTGAATTCGGTTGATATAGTCAGCATAACCTGAGAGAAAGAGAGAGAAAAAACGTGTGCTAATTAATGAACTGTACTAATTAAGAATACTACTGCTAATCTGTCTGATTTCCGATTATACAAGCAAAGAAAATATTTATGTAACATTAATGTGTATCCAAAGACTCATAAGTGTCACAAGAATGGAGACTATCATTATAATATCAATTATATAACACAATAATTATAATGATATTAATACTCTTTACTGATTCAAATATTACTACTGATAATATCATTATGATATCCTTTATATAACACAATATAATGATATTAATACTCTTTACTGATTCAAATATTACTACTGATAAATGTGATTATATAACCAGTGCTCGAAATACATTTTGAATGTATCCAGCAGAAACATCTGAACAAAACAATATTTGACCAGCAAGTTGTGAATTTTGTCTAGAAAAAAAAGCAAGTCACACAATCCGTAGGTACCTATTTATGAGATGTAGAAGTAACCTACTAATAAATGTAATAATTAACCTCACTGTGAGGTTAATGTACTTATTTCCTATAACTAATTCGATGATTTGTCCAGTCAAATGCAATTTTGTCTAGACAAAGAGGTGAAATGGCCGAAAAATGGGCAATCACTGGATGTTATTTCGAGTACTGCACAAACAAAGAAGCTATCTAATGAATAATAATGCGATACAATTCAAACACTAATTAATTTTAATAACGATATTAATTATTGAAACTCAATATAACGATACATACTCATCACTGCTAATAATATGATTATATAAGTAATGAAAACATTTATTTAATAATCACACACATGTACTATAGACCAGGCATATGGCCTGGTAAGGATGTAAGTAAAGTACAAGTACTACAAACAAAATGTAAGTACAACTACAAGTACAAGTACACGTTCTACTAAGTGGAAATTTGTAAGTATTTTGCATTAATGAAGGAAGGACTTAAGTACAAGTACAAGTACTCATATGTGTGTACTTATTGTACTTAAGTACAAGTACAAGTACTCATATGTGTACTTATTGTACTTAAGTACGAGTAATCATATGTGTGTACTTATTGTACTTGAGTACAAGTAGAAGTACTCACTTATTGTACTTATGTACAAATACAAGTACTCATGTGTGTGTACTTATTTTACTTAAGTACAAGTACAAGTACTCATATGTGTACTTATTGTACTTAAGTACGAGTAATCATATGTGTGTACTTATTGTACTTGAGACAAGTAGAAGTACTCACTTATTGTACTTATGTACAAATACAAGTACTCATGTGTGTGTACTTATTTTACTTAAGTACAAGTACAAGTAATCGTACTTATTGTACTAGTACTCATATATCTGTACTTATTGTACTTAAGTACAAGTACAAGTACTCACTTTGTATTTAAGTAAAAGTACCAATGTGCTTGTACTTGGCCCCATGCCTGCACTGCCCTGCAGTACAGTAACCTCACAGTGAGGTTAATTACTAGTCATGGCCTAGTGGGTTACTATATTTCACAAGCCATAAATTAGCACAGTGCTGATTTGTGAGACTTTGTTTTCGAACAAAATCCACAATTTACTGGTCAAATATTGCTTGGTCCAGATCTTTCTGTTGGACACTTTCCGAACCTATTTCAAGCCCTGTAACTGATATTTAGTAGTGTTGCGTGACAATACTGGCCCCTTTTAGTTATAGTTTTAGTATGCCTAGTTTATCAAACTGTTAGTTTAGTTATAGTTTAATTAACTAAGGTAATATTAGGCTTACTAAATGGGTTTTAGTTTTAGTTAACTAACCAACATTATTGGCCAATTTTCATTTTAGTTAGTTATAGTTATTACTGTGTAATTTAGTTATAGTTTAGTACAACACTGATATTTAGGCAACAAGATTGAATTATCGGCAGGGTTCCCACCAGAAAACAATGAAAGGACATTAAAGCAAAAGCAATAGACTTCTTCTCTAAATATTTCAAAATGGGTGTGGTCAATTCTGTGCATCATACGTGTTCTTGTAATGGCTCCAAACTGATGCTGCCCTCTGTATTACTAAACACTGTCACTGTTATTTTAACTATTAAAACAACACTATTTCCAGGGTAAGCTAAATATTGTATGTTTTCAATACACATTTAGTCCCAGATACAATACTGTACTATTCATGTATATTCTTATGACAATACAGAAACAGAAGGGGTAATGAAACTCCCTCTCTCAAGACATGATTGATAAAGGTGTAATACAGTGGATGAATCCCTCTATTCCGTATACTCAAACACAAATGTCTTCTGATAAGAGGTGTCCTCATTCCATTGGAATAAAGGATTTCCTTTGTATTCACTACTTTATGACCTTTCTATTAATTATGTACATGTGTATATAGTAGGAGATTTTTCTAGAAATGTTTTGAAGGGGGAAGATATACATGTACTATACAAACCTAAATCTAAGAGCCTCAAGCATGCTCCTTAAAAGTACATTTCCTGGGTGCATTCTATATATGTACATTATACTAATCTGAAGGGGGAAGTATACTATAAGAACCTAAAGCTAAGAGATCTCAAGCATGCTCTTAAAAGTACATTTCCTGGGTGCATTCTATATATGTACATTATACTAATCTGAAGGGGGGAAGATATACTATAAGAACCTAAAGCTAAGAGATCTCAAGCATGCTCTTAAGAGTACATTTCCTGGCTGCATTCTATATATGTACATTATACTAATCTGAAGGGGGGAAGTATACTATAAGAACCTAAATCTAAGAGATCTCAAGCATGCTCTTAAGAGTACATTTCCTGGCTGCATTCTATATATGTACATTATACTAATCTGAAGGGGGGAAGTATACTATAAGAATCTAAATCTAAGAGATCTCAAGCATGCTCTTAAGAGTACATTTCCTGGCTGCATTCTATATGTACTAATCTGAAGGGAGGGAAGATATACTATAAGAACCTAAATCTAAGAAGTCTCAAGCATGCTCTTAAGAGTACATTTTTTGTGTGCATCCTATATGTACATTATACTAATCTGAAGGAGGGGGGGAGATTCCACTGATAGTATATATATATAATACACTATGATAACATGACAATCGATGAGGCTGAACCAAAATACACATGTACATGTAGTTAGGGTTATATATAGCAATACTTGAATATCATGCATTTTAAGTTAGAACAGTTATTTTTAGTTGTACTCAACAGTTTTTACAAACTTCATGCTTTCTTCCCACTAGCTTGAGAACACATCCATTCACACACCATTAATCAAGCTTCCCACAATGATGCAACTTCCTCAACTACCTTTACAACCATATACATGCACACACAACATAACCATTAGTGTTGTATTAGTTTGATAAAAATGACTACTTTTAGTTATATAGTATGTCTGGTGTCTATTGTAGTTATAGTTTAGTTAACTAAAATAATATTAGGCTTAGTGTTGATGCGAATGGTGTTCCTGACTGTTGCAATATGTTACTTAGGCGAAGTTGTTCTAAAGCCATGCTGTTTAGCAGTAGCTAGCGAGGGTTCTGCACTTTAGTGCATTCATTTAGTCCAGTGGTTTAACCAAATGTGGCTAACGAGGAAGCTAGAATAGCAAAGTTGCTAATATTAGCCAGCTTCCTTGGATTGAGGGCTTTACATCCCCTCCGAAGGATGTGGTGATGGACACCCCCTCATTTTTGAGGGTAGAGCTAAGTATACTCATAGGCGAAAAAAGCCTGTACCTAGTGGGGCTTGAACATGCAACCTTTTGATTGCAGGCTAGCACTTTAACCAGCAGGCCACTAGTATCACTAGTTCATACAAGTCACAATATCTTACTAAAAGAGGCTTATTATAGTTATAGTTATAGTTAACTAAAACAGCATATTAATATAATAAAAGTATATAGTTTGGAAAGGTGATCACCGATCACAGGGATTGTCCTGTGGGCTATAACAATAATTACATACAGTAAAGTCAGTGAAAGTTATTATGTACCATAGCAATGTAGCAGAGTGGACAATAAACACAACAGCATATGCCTCTCTTTCTTCTATGCTACATCTAGCTCTTCAAAATTTATAAATTATTTTGAGATTACAGACGAATGTGACCTAAATTTCGAGAAGTAACACTTTCCCATGAAACAGTTTTGATGGCACGCTTACAATTAATGGCTAGTCATTCCACCATTTTGTACAGAAAGCAAACATATGGTAGCTAAGAAGTTTAATAATAGATCTTTCTGTATAAAATGGCAGAATTACAAACAATTGAATGTTAGCATTTCAGCGACATTAGTTAGCAGGAAAGTGTCCTTTTCCGCAAAATTAGGTCACATATATGTAAACATAATTATGGTATTAAAGCCATATACGTAATCTACATAATTATGAACAAATATAGAGCCTTAATTGAGTGCTTACTATACAGCTATCACATATAAACTTTACTTATTATTTATCAATCAATGAAAAGGATTTAACATTACTCAACACTTCACAAAAGGGGTGTGGTCATATCAGTATTGATTCTAGAGCAGTACTCAATACCAGAAATCAAAGTATTTTGATATGCATATCTCAGTTAATTTTTGGGTGTAAATCAAGTTTTTAATTGTTGGGTGCAGAGTTTTTGATGGTTTCAAGCATGGGCCAACAATGGTTAGTGTGTGTGCCATTGGGAATATACCTTGAGCCAATTAACAATGGGTTAATGCTGTTAGTGACAATATAATCATAATTAACTGCACCATCTCCGAACTGTGCTGTGCCAAATAAGAAGCTCTTTGGGCCAATGGTTTGCCAATGAACTTATCAAAAAATACTTGTGTATATGGTACTGAGAAGTAGCTACTTCTCTGATATCAATGCAATTAATATGTTTAATTCCTTTTGACTTCTAGTCTTGGGACAGCTATAAATCTCGTAGAATTTTGTCAGGCAATGCACAAGTTATATATTATGTTTACAAACCCACGATATAGATTTTAGCAACCATTCGCCGGGCAACAAACCTGCCAGAAATCTCAAACTCTATATGACTTTTTACAAGAGGGAATCTTCCTACTGAGTCATTACAAGTACCAAGTAAGACTGATTCATGTTCACCTTAACCTCAGAAAAATGTTCATAATTTTAGTTTTGGAATGATTATACCAACACCATTTCCATATTATTATCATTCCTGTTCTTTTTTGTGTATGTAAAGTTTCAATCCATTACTCATTGAGTTACAGTATAATCATGTATTAACCTTATCACATTAACTAAACACTATATTACATATAAAGACATCAAATCATAATTTTGAGGTGAATACACTTTAGCTAAAGGTGTAATTTAATGAGGAAACTATTTTTTTCCTCTGCTCTTGAAACAGTAAGAAAAACTGGATTTCCCCTTACAAAGAGGATGTAAATATAAATATTGAGGAGTGGCTATGCAAAGAGGCTACAGACTTCTTGTGGAAGCTGTTATGACTAGACTCCTAGCAACAAAGGAGCTCTAAAGTATATAATAAATATAACAAGAAAATAGTATATATATATATATATATACATCATAGTATTATATTATCAGTATTATATATAATATATACTCGTGTGTGCACATACTTCAACAGTTGCGTTTAAAATTTCAAAGGATCACTTACCTCCTAATGCACCTCTCCAGAAAGTATCAACAGCTCTTCTACCTCTCTTCTCAGAGGTATTGCTGAGGCCCTTACAGCAGCTTCGGCTAGTTTTTCAAAGCTTGAGAAGCTGACACAACAAAAATTTGATTGGGCAGGCACCCTAAAGTTTTAATCACGTGACATAAATTTACAATCACGTGATAGCATAATTCTAAACTGAATAATCGGAGTATTATGAAAATGTGACTGGTTTTAATGTCACATGACATATGCTAACTCATAGTAGCTAGTACATAGATCTTTTATTTCATATACATGACTACTTAATTATGGTTTTCATTACACAGGCTTGGGCTACTGCAGTAGATAGGGGAAATGCAAAAACTTCATTGTAATTATTTTCTCTTATTAGTGTGGTGTATACAGTGAACACAAATTCTTAAAAATCAAATTCATTGCATAGCATTCAACTAACAATTTATAATTACTAGAAAATCAACATAATTATGAAACAATTTCAATTCATTTATCAATTCATTTATGCATTGCCTAATTGCCTACTGTTCAGTTAAATGAGTGTCTGCCGCCAGACCCACATGTTCTTATTTATATGACTGATTCTAGAGACACCGCAATATTTCGCTCATAGAACTGCCTTTCGAAAACCTGAAATCTAAAGCGATGTTTCTATTCCAAACAGTGGTGTCACTGGGTGTCAGTTGATGGAGGGTATGGTGGCCCAGAAGGACACTCCGTTCTCGGTTCCGATTATCGCCCCGATCACTTCCGAGCTATGTCCGAGTTAAAAGACCGATCGGTTCCGAGAACGGACGCTCAAAAGACCGATCAGTCACCGATCTGGTGACCGATTTAGTCACCGATCTGGTAACGGATTTAGTCACCGATCTGGTAACCGATCTGGTTACCGATCTAATTTTGTTACTTGGTTCTGATGATGTTGTTCAAACTAGACCCAGAACAAGCATGGAGTCTGTAGTAGAATATATACAACAATGGCCTCCAGTGAGTGGAAAAAGAAAAAAACAAAAGGATTTAGAACACAATGCAAAAGAAGTGAAATTAGATCTTGTCCAAGAAAAGCATTCAAAAGGAATCACAAATGATTGTGAACTGCATCTTGAAGAATGGAAAATTGTTGAAAAGGACGCTGATATCACAACAAGATCACTATTAGCTCAATGGTGGAAATGGAAGAGAAGAGAAATATTAGTAGATATTACAAAAGAAAAATTTGAGCTGCCAATATCGTCTAATCCTAACACTCTTCTCTATCATCTGACAAAGTATGCACTCACCATTAGGGCGAGTATGTTAGGGGGCATCTCCAAACTGAAGCTTGTACACTTAACGACACAGTGACACTACTGCAAAACCCCCCCTACCCCCTTCCTCTTAACGTCATGAATGAATACTCCAGTGTATCATACATACTAACTTGTGCTTCCTTCCTTTTCAATGTTTAGCATCACGTGCACAACCCACCCCCCACCCACCCCCTTAGCGTCACTATGACATTAAGCGTACAAATTTCGGTTTGGAGATGCCTCCTTAGCTATAGGTGTGGTTGTTCCCAATCCTTGGTATGATAGGTATTTAGGATTAACAGCTAGGTATTCTGTATACTAAGCTGCAGTTTTGTTCGTTTTGTAGACAAGTACTACTCACATTATTGTAGGTTCAGATATTGATATGACCACACTCATGGCTGACATATTCTGTCTAACAGCTTGTTTAAGCAAGTAAATTCAATACCTCAGGAGTTATAAACCTTGCGTTTGCTGACATGATACCTCATACCATGGTGGAACATTAACATTCTTATATAATAATGTATTTATATTCATTTCTTACAGAATTCCACAAGCTAGAAAATTTATAAATCATCGTATACAATTCCTCAATCAAAAACTCAAAAATAGACGAGTGCTTACTTCTCTAGCTGAGTGTCATCAGATGCTAGGAAATACAAAAATAGCCATGAAATATGTACAACAAGCTCTGGAGGTAGAGCCACATAATAATGAAGTACAGTGGCAATGGCATTTGATTAATAAACAGTATAGTATAGCAGAGAGTCAAGAGATGTTTCATGTGTTGCTGGAAAAGGATAAGTCGTTAACAAACTGCTCTTCACTTCCTACACCAGCTCAGGTCAGAATCTAGGGATATAATATAACCTACAGGGAATAGTGCAGGTTTGGGGAGGTTTTATTCTTCTAAAAGACTTTTTTATACTCATTGTTTAGGTACAGAGAAGAGATGCTGATTCTCTAAGTTTCAAGAGCTTCTTGTCTGATTATGCAATGACTCACACACCTGTTATTATCACAGGTCTAATGTTAACATCAACATCATGGACACTGGATTACCTACAAAAGGTAAGCTGCACATGTAGAAAAATATAATAATTTATATATAATTATATTTATAAGTTATAACTCTTCAAAATAGTGAACTGTTACTATAACTAAAGTCTGTTCACATTCACAATGATCTCAAAATTACGATGTCATGACTTATATGTACTATAGTGTATAGATTAATGTCGTAAGGTTAATACATGATTATACTGTAACTCAATAATGAAGCAATGGATTGCAATTTGACATACACAAAAAAGATATGTAAAGATAATTATATGAAAATGGTACAGGAAAACAGATTGTTGATACTTTCAAAGTAAATTTCGGATCCTTTTTCTAAGGTCAAGATGAACATGAATGACTTCTAACTAAAATTGAAATTAACTGACATTGGTGACTCTATTTCATGAAGAGATAATATTTATATATTTTACAGATGATTGGACATAAAAAAGCACCATTACGTCAACCAGTAGCTGGTAGTGTTGAATGGGCAGGGTTAGAGTCTGCAGGAGAGTGTAATATAGCTGATTTTATTGATAACATCAGGAACAGAAAACCCAGTAAGCATTGAGTTTACCACACCTGTCGAACTACCAATACTACTATATGTGTATATATATTGTATATCATTTTCATGTTGTGACGTAATTATGAATATATCGACAATACAAATAACTTCTCTCTGATAAGTTACCTTTCACCAATCAATGTAAGTGTGTAGCCATTGGATGATTTTAATAATTTCAATAAATCATCCAAATTTGGATGATTTTAATAATTTCTATAAATCATCCAGTTTTGGATGATTTTAATAATTTCAATAAATCATCCAAATTTGGATGATTTTAATAATTTCAATAAATCATCCAAATTTGGATGATTTTAATAATTTCAATAAATCATCCAAATTTGGATGATTTTCAGAAATTGAAGAAATCGAAGAAATCATCCAAATTTGGATGATTTTAATAATTTCTATAAATCATCCAGTTTTGGATGATTTTAATAATTTCAATAAATCATCCAATTTTGGATGATTTTAAGAAATCGAAGAAATCCAAATTTGGATGATTTTAATAATTTCAATAAATCATCCAAATTTGGATGATTTTAATAATTTCTATAAATCATCCAGTTTTGGATGATTTTAATAATTTCAATAAATCATCCAAATTTGGATGATTTTAATAATTTCAATAAATCATCCAAATTTGGATGATTTTAATAATTTCAATAAATCATCCATGCAGTTTTGGATGATTTTAATAATTTCAATAAATCATCCAATTTTGGATGATTTTAAGAAATCGAAGAAATCATCCAAATTTGGATGATTTTAATAATTTCAATAAATCATCCAAATTTGGAAGATTTTAATAATTTCAATAAATCATCCAAATTTGGATGATTTTAATAATTTCTATAAATCATCCAGTTTTGGATGATTTTAATAATTTCAATAAATCATCTAATTTTGGATGATTTTAAGAAATCGAAGAAATCATCCAAATTTGGATGGTTTTAATAATTTCAATAAATCATCCAAATTTGGAAGATTTTAATAATTTCAATAAATCATCCAAATTTGGATGATTTTAATAATTTCTATAAATCATCCAGTTTTGGATGATTTTAATAATTTCAATAAATCATCCAAATTTGGAAGATTTTAATAATTTCAATAAATCATCCAATTTTGGATGATTTTAAGAAATCGAAGAAATCATTCAAATTTGGATGATTTTAAGAAATCAAAGAAATCATCCAAGTTTGGATTATTTGTATAACTTGCGTAAATAATCCAAATTTGTATAATTGTCCTCACTATGCCTTAGTAGAGAATTTAGTTATAGTTTACTAAAACAACTGTAAACTACTATTCCAAATCATTTATTTTTGTTTACAGATCTAGGCTATCTCTTTGATTGGAGTCTTCCCATTAATTGTCCAGAAATCGTACAGGAGCTTACAATACCAAAGTATTTTGCTGGAGATTTTCTTCAACATGCTCCAACAGGGAGTATGTATAGAGATAGTTGGCCTAGCTTGTTTGTTGCACCTCCTGGGATCACTAGTGCCCTACATATTGATTCATTTGGATCCAATTTCTGGATGGCATTGTTTGAAGGACGAAAAAGGTTTAGAATTTGATTAAACAATTGAATCAAATATTTGTTTTTTCTCTGCAGGTGGCTTTTTTTCCCTCCTGAAGATCTACCCTGTTTATATCCCATATATACTCATTCCATCGATGCAGTCTTTGAGGTGGATCTTGCTACACCTGACTTGGTAAAATACCCTCTTCTTTCCTACACTCACCCAAAGGAATGTGTGCTACAACCAGGGGAGGTACTCTTTGTACCTGCGGGATGTCCTCACCAAGTAAGCTGTAATGTGAAAATATTGAGCTTAACAGCAAATAATGTTATGACGAAAAAAACATCACTTTTGTTAAATGATAAAACACTTTCATTTAAATACTTGCTATTCATTCATTTTTTACAAGAAGCTAAATGTAGGAGGCATAATATTTGCTCTTTCTAGACACCAAGTTAAGTTCTCTTTCAGTAGAAAATGAATGAATAGCGACCATTTAAAAATAAAATTATTTCTGAGTGACTACAACCTCTGTTAAAGGACACTCTGAAATAGGACACCTCCATACTAAGGACATTTTGCATATTAAATGACCTCTAAATAAAGGACACCTCCATTTACAGGACACTTCCACTAGTCCCAAGGTGTCTTTTATAAAGAGGTTCCCCTGTAAATGTTATTATTATTCGGTTATTCTCATTTTCAGGTGGACACAATAGATCCTTCAGTAGCCATTTCAGCAAATTTTATTGATCTTTCAAATATTCAATTAGTAAAAAAAGAACTTAAAATTATTTCATTACTATATCCAAGAGCCAATGAGTTATTGTTGAGTCTAGAGAAAGAGGAGTTATCAATGGATGAATATCAGGAATCTCTTGTGTGGACACAATTTAAAACATGGCCAAGAAAATTCAGATAAAACTGTAAATATATGAATTTTTTCTGTGCATGCATTATAATTATACCAAGGTCAATGATATTTTATTATTATTAATGACAAAATATCAGTATGTACATGTACAAACACTTACACACAAACACATATACATGTACATATATACATATACAATTTTCATTTTAGTTAGTTATAGTTATTACAATAGACCTGTAATTTTAGTTATAACTAGAATGTTACTAAAAGGGGTTGTTAACTAAAACTGCACTACACACAATATCTATCATGATAATAATTGTGAAATCTAATTATCAGATAATTGTATTGTGTACATATTTCTTGTTGCCACCCATCCCTGCATTTTATCACCTTGCCATGTGACACATAGTGATGTAATCTGTTCAACAATTCATAATCACGTGATCACACTATTAGTCATGTGATAAATACTATTGCTCATGTGGTGTATACTTGTTAACTTGTCACTTGTGAATTAAAAGTAAAAACAAATTTACAAAACTAACGAAAGTATCATGTGATCACACTATTAGTCATGTGATAAATACTATTGCTCATGTGATGTATACTTGTTAACTTGTCACTTGTGAATTAAAAGTTAAAACAAATTTACAAAACTAACGAAAGTATCATGTGATCACACTATTAGTCATGTGATAAATACTATTGGTCATGTGATGTATACTTGTTAACTTGTCACTTGTGAATTAAAAGTAAAAACAAAACAAATTTACAAAACTAACGAAAGTATCATGTGATCACACTATTAGTCATGTGATAAATACTATTGCTCATGTGATGTATACTTGTTAACTTGTCACTTGTGAATTTAAAAGTAAAAACAAAACAAACTTCAATAAAATTTTTACAAAACTAGAAAGTATCATTGAAAAATATTTGGTGTTTCATGTAAAGAGAAGAACAGTGTTGAGTGAGACAACAGCAGTAGAAAAATAAAAGTACTAACAAATAGTAATAAAGAGTAAGTTTTGAATAAAATTACATGTTATTCAAATACATGACAAACAATATAACTAGTGGAGTGAAAGTCTCAAACATCACGAGATAGATAGGAAAAACGAGTTTAGCGAACTCGTTTCATTGCATAATCATCATTAGTATGATTACGTGGTTGATAGGATCGTCTATATTCCATATTCTCACGAGCATTGACATAGTTAGCTCCTTGAATCATTAGAGTAAAGACCTATATTATGTAATGTACACACATAATATATGTACAGTACATGTATGTAGATACATATGTGCACACATTGATACAGTACATGTACATGTCTGTAGATACATGTACATATGTGCATGCACAGATACACAGAGTGAGGATTACACACACACCTGTACATGTATGTAGATACATATGTGCACACATAGATACAGTACATGTACATGTCTGTAGATACATGTACATATGTGCATGCACAGATACGCAGAATGAGGATTATACACACACCTGGACATGTATGTAGATACATATGTGCACACATTGATACAGTACATGTACATGTCTGTAGATACATGTATATATGTGCATGCACAGATACACAGAGTGAGGATTACACACACACCTGTACATGTATGTAGTGTTTCCCCCAAAGGGTGGTAACATGAAGCTCTCCCACCCTTTACTTTTAAAGTTTCTACTGAAAAACAATATTAATTGAACATTGTTGACCAAACATCATGTACTATGGATGCACTCCCCCACCCTTAATATTTAATATTTATCATGGGGAAACATGTGCACACACAGACACAGACACAGACACAGACAGACAGACAGACAGAAACAGACAGACAGACACAGACAGACTGACAGACAGACAGAGGGACAGACACAGATACACACACAACGTACTATGCCAAAAATAATGAAAATAGCAAACACAAGAGTAACCACAAAAGCTATACCAGCTGACTCTCCCTAAATAAAAATATAAATGTCATTTTAAAAAAAATCACTCATTACCATCATTTTAGTGTGTAAATAAAAGTTTGTAATTGTTTCCAGCTGCTGTCACACGTAACAAACAAAAAGGTGTATGGTATACTAATGCATCTTCCATGATTACAGTGGAAGGACACCTCGGGACTAGTGGAAGTGTCCTTTAAATAGAGGTGACCTTTATTGTTTAATACGCAAATGTACAGTGGAGCCTCTATATAAAGGACACCTTGGGACTAGTGGAAGTGTCCTTAAATAGAGGTGTCCTTTATTTAGAGGTCATTTAATACGCAAAATGTCCTTAGTATGGAGGTGCCCTAATTCAGAGTGTCCTTTAACAGAGGTTGTACTGTAGTTAATTGCGTGACATCATAACTATAGAGTGTTGTAATTGGTAGTTATCGTTATTGTACAATCAAATAAAAATAGACCCATGATGAATATCACTTACATTGCTACATAGTGAATCCAGATCGTCACCACACAGAGGATCAAGAAATGTGTAGTCTGTCAGTGAAATGAAATAGATGATTTGTTAACATATACAGTGTGTATCAGCAGTATTGATTTCATTAAACGATACATTTAAACAATCTTTTATTATTGGGCCATTTTGTACACGAAACAAACTAATGTTTCCAGAAAGAGCAACTATCACACAACATGAATACCAAATTTAGTTAGTTTCTGGTGCAAAATACATGTAGTTCTATAGTAACGCATTTAAATGGAAGTTTTTGGTCAAATTATTATTTATTAATTTACTGATTTTCTCCAGCATCCACGTATAATTTTATATATGTCACAGTGTGACCTAATTTTGAAAAGGGACACTTTCCAGCAAAATAAGTTTGTTGAAATGCTTGCATTTAATCACTCGTCATTTTGGACAGAAAACCAACAAAAGTTGGTATGTAAGAAGATTATTAACAGCTCTTCCTGGATACCAAATGTCATCAACATCCTATACAACATGACATAGTGGCAAGCGATTGAATGTAAGCAATTGATTAAAATTATTTGTGAGAAAGTGATGCTTTTTGAAAATTAACTCATATAATATTGTTATTGAATTAGTCTTACTATTTCCAGGAAGACACTCCAAATCAACATCACCTGAATCAATATCATCACAACTGAGTTTAAGCTGTATAAATACTGTCATAACAGCTGATAATGCAACCACTAGTAATAACCATAGTAAGAATAATGAGAGATTTAAACACATGGACTAAGTGTGAGAGAGAAGAGGAGGACATCTTAAATAATAAATAGTACATAGTTCAGAAACAAGTATTACAACATTGACTATTATAATATAATTGATAGCTATGACAAAAATGCTGTATAATACATGTATATTATAATATATTAAACATAAGCTCTCATGAGAAATCAAAATGATTCACATGTATGTTATAATTACATAATATCTGTTATATGTACGTACATACATAGATACATATACACCTACATACATATAGATACACACATACATACACGTATATAGTATATATATATAATTATATATATATACATATATATATATACATACATACATACATACATACATACATACATACATACATACATACATACATAATTTACATACATAATTTACATACATACATACACATGTGCATACATACATACAATGTACATGTACATACATGTACAATCATACATACATACATACATATAATGTATATACATACATGCATACATGCATACATACATACATACATACATACATATACATACATACATACATACATACATACATACATAATTTACATACATACATACATACACATGTGCATACATACATACAATGTACATGTACATACATTACATACATACATACATACATACATACATACATACATATAATATACATACATACATACATGCATACATACATACATACATACATATAATATACATACATACATACATACATACATACATACATACATACATACAAACATACATACATACATACATACATATAATATACATACATACAAACATACAAACATACATAATAGTTTACATACACACATCATAAAATGCGTAATATCTTAGATAATAATTTAGGGGTCTACACTGACATTGATAAGGTTGGTGTAATAATATACACGTAGTTATAACCACATCAAACGGTTGCCATGGTAATATAGTAAATATATATAATTATATATATATATACATATAATATATAAATATAATATATTATATATGTTATTATAATTATATATATATATTATACACATGTAATTATATATTCGTACATACCTTGTTCATAGAAACAGTAATTATGTAATAACATAATTTATAATATTTATAAAATCACTTACACAAAAGCTACAACACGATCCGATAAAATTCTTGACAACATTAGAAAACAGTTCGTCTCTTATATAACCTGTTACACAATATGCCATAATAGTTGAAAAGACAAGTGGAAGAATAGAGATTAAGACCAAACCCCCAATAACAGGTCCAAAAATGAGTACACTGTATGAAAAAGAAATTAAACATAATTATATAAGTGTGTCCAGTACACGGAAGATAAGATTATAGTGTTCTCTGATTCAGAGAGTTACTAAATCTACACCCTCTAGCCCACTCCATATCACTTTTAAATGGATAGTATTATCTGACAAAGCATGTGTGACTCCACCCATTAAATATTTTATAGCCTATCGAATCACTCAAACTCTGTTTATTCCTTGAGATAACTCAAGATCACATGTGAGTCATGTGACTTAAAATATAGATTGAAATCATTGAATATACACTGTAGCTAGTTAATGAGACACAATCTGGACAATCATAGAAACGTTACTGAAACATTAATTTCTTTATAAACAAGATACATGTACAATTGTACATGCAGGGTAAAGAATCCAGGTGACTGTTCTAAAGTGACCATTATTCATTGCTGATATGTCTAATGTCTGAAACCCAAGCACCTATCATCCACTCTACGTCTTGTATAACTTTTGATATGCTACTACAAGTAGTTGGAGTAATGGAGTTTTATAAGTTGTTTTCTTTCTGCACTATTCAGTAACTGATATGAGCATATTTTTTTAGCACACCCATTAACTGACCAAGCCATCTTCCTTAACTACATGACATTATATACATATACATCATAAATGTGACACAAGCATAAATGTACATGTGTGTATATATGTATATATAATTATTATATATATATATATATATATACAGATTACCCTGTCAAAAGCAATCATAGAGATGGCCAAAAATTCACATTTGCTTTTCAATGTAAACAATTGTGGGAGCTTTATACACAGATACTATGGTATGTTCTGTCACAATGGAATATATAAGGTGGTAAGTATATCCATTTATACAGTCTACAAAGACCAGAATCAAAACAATTCTTTACCAAATACAAAATAAATAAATATTTTTAGTTGTTTATGTGGGAGTCTGTGTACATAAAAAAATATAAAAAATACTTACTGCTGTGAGAGAGGTTCTGTATCACTGATAGTCACAATTCCATATATGGACGAGGCTATGAATCCTATTAGTCCTACAACTATAACACTAAGAGCAAATAGAGTTCCATATGGTGTGCTGTAACAGCACCGTTTACAACAATCTTCACCACATGCTTTAGAAGAGAGAGAGAGAATATAATAATAGGGAAACAGGCATCTATCCACACATCAACTCATTTATACACCCTTTCTATCTATCCATCCACTCATTTGTCTTAGATGCCTATCCATCCATCAATCCATCTGTCTGCTCTATCCACCTGTCTCTTTATCCATCCATCCATCTGCCTATATAACTATCCATCCATCCATCCATATGTCCATCTATCAATCCATCCACCAATCCATCTGTCTGCTCTATCCACCTGTCTCTTTATCCATCCATCCATCTGCCTATATAACTATCCATCCATCCATCCATATGTCCATCTATCAATCCATCCACCAATCCATCTGTCTGCTCTATCCACCTGTCTCTTTATCCATCCATCCATCTGCCTATATAACTATCCATCCATCCATCCATATGTCCATCTATCAATCCATCCACCAATCCATCTGTCTGCTCTATCCACCTGTCTCTTTATCCATCCATCCATCTGCCTATATAACTATCCATCCATCCATCCATATGTCCATCTATCAATCCATCCACCAATCCATCTGTCTGCTCTATCCACCTGTCTCTTTATCCATCCATCCATCTGCCTATATAACTATCCATCCATCCATCCATATGTCCATCTATCAATCCATCCACCAATCCATCTGTCTGCTCTATCCACCTGTCTCTTTATCCATCCATCCATCTGCCTATATAACTATCCATCCATCCATCCATATGTCCATCTATCAATCCATCCACCAATCCATCTGTCTGCTCTATCCACCTGTCTCTTTATCCATCCATCCATCTGCCTATATAACTATCCATCCATCCATCCATATGTCCATCTATCAATCCATCCACCAATCCATCTGTCTGCTCTATCCACCTGTCTCTTTATCCATCCATCCATCTGCCTATATAACTATCCATCCATCCATCCATATGTCCATCTATCAATCCATCCACCAATCCATCTGTCTGCTCTATCCACCTGTCTCTTTATCCATCCATCCATCTGCCTATATAACTATCCATCCATCCAACCATCCATATGTCCATCTATCAATCCATCCACCAATCCATCTGTTATACTGTCTCTTTATGTTTATTCTATATTGAGCCAGTCAACATGTACTATTTACTTCATGTATATACAACATAGTGAGAACATATGCTTCCCACCTGTACAATCAATATGAACACAATTACATGTATGTATATTATAGGTTATTGGGAAAGCTAATACTATCTGACCATGTATGCAATAATTGTAGACCTAACCTGTACAATCAATACAAACACAGTTACATGTATGTATATTATCTATAGGTTATTGGGAATGCTAGTACTATCTGACCATGTATGCAATAATTGTAGACCTAACCTGTACAATCAATACAAACACAGTTACATGTATGTATATTATCTATAGGTTATTGGGAATGCTAGTACTATCTGACATGTGTAAGCAGACCTAACCTGTACAATCAATACAAACACAGTTACATGTATAGGCTATTGGGAATACTAGTACTATCTGACCATGTACATGTACATGTAAGCCATGTAATTGCAGACCCAACCTGTACAATTATACAAACACAGTTACATGTATAGGCTATTAAGAATGCTAGTACTATCTGACCATGTACATGTATATGCATGTAAGTCATGTCATTGTAGAATCAACACAAAACACTTGTCTTGTTGATTATACTCAAGGGTGTTGAAATATTGAGCCAACATTTTCACCTATTTTCATCACTCTTGTCCTGCTCACGATATACTTTGTACATTCATTTTCAATTTACCATACACTTGGACAAATTTCTAGATTGATCAGAGAATGTATTGTTACACGATTGGCTGTTTCCATGCCCCTGTATATCAGAGCTTACATAGCTAGATTAAACAGTAGCCCGTAATTGAACTTAACTGGCAACATTAATTTTGCTAATACCATCTAATCTAGACAGGGTTATGTCAGCTGTAAATAGCTAAAGTATATACTATAATACAACATAGTATTATAGTATATAAATAGTACATTAGTATATATATATATATATATTAAAGCATATGTATGTACACACAGTCTTATGCAAGTACTTTGATAGACGAAAACATTACTTGATCCATAATGTAATTCTGTTAATTTACATAAAAATTAAATTAACAGCATCATAATTATAATTATATACCTTTTTAGAACAATTAATTTAATGCTGATAATATATACAGTGTGTACAATATTCCATAATCGTAATTTTTTTATGTCTAATTAACTCATGTTGCTTCTGTACAAATGACTATACATGTACATAATTATGGTATTATAATTATGTTATAGTACAGTACAATGCACGAGATAGTGTTTACATACTGTACAACGTACATGGCATGATATTTATGAACTCAGTGCCACAAACTCACTTACTTGGCATGAGGGAAATTATTATGTAGTGAAATGGAAAACTGTTTGGTAAATATTTATAAAATATATACTATCAACCCACAAGCCTCTGATAATAATGAAATAATAACTCTAGAGTGGTTGCCATGGTTACCATCTTAATCTCACACCATTACATGTACATGTACATATATATGTATAACAATGTATGTAAATTCTAAATTTCGAACAATGATTGCAAGTGGGAGTTTTATTTGTTTTTGAGTTGATCAGCTCATTTCCAGAAGTTTATTTAGAAAAGAACAATAACAGCTCCTACACAATTTGTTTCGGCTTTTTTTTTTACATCTATCTTTGGCTATGACAGACCTACATGTATCTATTCATGCAGAATTGTTCTTCTGGTTTCTTGTAAATGAGTCAAAATTGAATAGTCCTTTGTTACTGGGTAGGTATACAATGCCAGTACACCTAACATACTTCTTAACAGTAAATACAAGATGTTGTAAGATATAACACTAACAATGCCAGTACACCTAACATACTTCTTAACAGTAAATACAAGATGTTGTAAGATATAACCCTAACAATGCCAGTACACCTAACATACTTCTTAAACAGTAAATACAAGATGTTGTAAGATATAACACTAACAATGCCAGTACACCTAACATAAAATCTTGTATATGTGTACTGGTATTGTTAGGATTTTATTAGGATATTATTTACATGTGCTTTCTACCGAATAATGATCTCATTGTGTAGTATAATATTAGCTATGGTTCATTAAATATGTCACATGAAACTATTATACTCCTAAATATAAGTGGCATTACTACATACAGCTGCAGAAAAAACGTAACTAATTCACTAGGAGTGACCAGTGAAGGGAAATACCAAATTACTAATGCCAAAACAATTGATTCTTCCAGTACTACAATTCCTGATACTACCACACCCCTTTTGTGGATATTTGATTGAGTATTATATTTAGTTGACAAAAATGAGTGTTTTTTTTAGTTCTAATATTGGGCTTACTGAAGGGTTTTAGTTTTAGTTATTATTTGCCTTTATTCAGTTAGTTATATTTATTACAGTAGACATGTAATTTAGTTATAGTTTAGTTAACTAAGTCACAATGCTTTTGCAAAAGGAGGTTTTAGTTGTAGTCAACACTAATTGATACCACACCTTTTTCATTGATGATCAATAATAATGGTATGGCATGCATTCATACATACACAGAGCACTAATCATTTTAGTTGATATCATCAATACTTATTCCGGACTTCTCTGAACGGTTATAGCTCTGCCTAACTGATAAATTTCAATGCACATTTTAAGAGTCAACATCCAATTTCAGTTGATCCATCCTTTATACAGAAAATCATAATGAAAATATATATATCATGTTAGTTCATTCCTTGCTGGTTGGTCCGTTTGTGCTCACAAGCATGTATTACAACTAGCTTTGAAGCAGGTTGGCCCACTTGTGCTCACATGCATGTATTATGACCTGCTTTGAGATACTACATGCTTTTGTACTAGCAAGTGTATATACTAAAATTCCATTTAAATATGTTTTAATCACTCAGATGTATCGCAAATAAATTATTCAAATACTCTACTGGATATTAATTAGTGTAGTATATGACAAATAATTGGCAGGAAAGGTTATTTGTCTGGTCATCGCTCAATCCTAGGAGCTAGGAATGGTAGGGTTAAATTCTGGTAATCATCATCTTCATATTTCAGTCACCCACCCTTTGAACGTACATTTGTAGTTAGTTATAAAACCTCGCTCGTCAAATATCATACTGTCTTTACAGTCCTGAACTGTTGCTAGGCTACAGTGTCGTTTACGTGACTAACCAGACAAATAGCCAACTGTTTTGCATGTCCAGTACTGGACTATAGTCTGTTCACATTGACAATGATGTTATATGTAGTATAGTGTATAGTTAATGTCATATGTTTAATACATGATTGTACTATAACTCAATAAAAATTGAAATTTGACATATAATTATACACAAACAAGAATGAGAAGGACAATAATAGTCTGGTGAACTAGCCTCTCCCCTTTTGACAATTATCAAAAAGGGAAGAGGCTGGTTCATATACCAGCAATAATGTGAAAATGGTACAGGTAATAAGATTGTTTGTCATTCTAAACTAATACTTTTCTGAGGTCATGGTGAACATAAATGACCTTTAATATCCTTTGTCTTATAAGCCACCCTCTATACTAAAGAAAGTGTTACATGGTGGGTGTGAGTCTCTGTTTATACTGACAGAACAGATTGCACATTAATTATATATATGCAATGGAATGTTTATTAATATAATTAACAGTTGAATAGTTAGGTATGCGAAGAACACAAGTAGGATATAGAACTGTAATCAGCAGTAAGAACAGGGCACTGTAAGGCATGGTTGATGAACAGATGTTTATTGCAGCCACTAATCCACTCTAGGGGCCCTTGCAACGTATGACCTTTCTAGGGGGTTATTGGAACATATGACCACTCTAGGCACCTTTGTCATTAGATAAACAATATTAGTGCCCTGTATGTATATTACGGTTGATCCCAATTGTGTGCATAGAGTGAGGATATCACAACATCCTTTCCCTCAAAATTAAAGGTCAAAGAAAATCCAGACTACAATACATAAAAGTGTTATGATGACATCAGAGCAGGTATTGCAAAGTACAATGTTTACAATTGTAAATGATAGGTCTTCGTATAAGTTTGCTCCAGTCATATTACCACCACCATACTAATCTCAGAAGAGTAAATTCATAACAATAAAATAATTAAAATTGAAGCACCTCGATTGCCTCCATAAATTAATTTGTGAGAATCGTTACAAGTTGAAATTATAACTTAACTTATTATTTAACTCACCCATTAGTTGATAATCCACTCAATGTATGGAATGATGTCCAGAGAGTATCAGCTAGCAACAAGCAAAAATACCAACAGCAGTTATTGCAAGGCTATTGTTCGTAGACTAATTAATACTCGACCCGACCCAATTATCTAATGGGCGTGGCCAAAGAATTCTTCCATTTGAGCAAACGTGTGAACGTATTATTATTATTTAAACTAATTATCACATCTAACATATACTATAACAAAAACATAATTATTGTTGTGTTACTATTATTAGATGTTACTAATTTTAGAATCACTTGCATTAGTTTGTCACGAGTCTTCTGGATAGCGATTGTTAAAATGGTCTTCAAGTCTTTGTGTCGATATCTTGCACTCTACTAGTGTACTAACAACTTCAGATAGTTTAGATATCTACATTTAAAATGTATAACTGAAATTGGTGCTAGAAATAATACTATTAATACTAAACGAATCATGATGACACATAAAAAATAATAAAAATAATGGCCAATAACCGGATCAGTGATTGGGATAGGTTATTATCGCCATTATTTTTAGTATCAGTATTGGTTATAAGATGAAACAGATATTGTAACAAGTTTACCAATAATGTGATTATAACATCTTAATTGCTTTCATGATACTCATAATTATTGAGAAAATGCTCATTTTTATTGAAAGAAACAGAGTAAATATAATATCAGATCGGTATCAGTTATTGGCAAATATCTAAATTAATTATCAGTAAAATCTCATATCAGTACATGAATAGTTTTAAACTTGTAAATTTGAAATTGCACTAACAAATATTGTTAAATTTGGAATGTGTCAAAATTTTTTAACCACCCCAAATTCAAAACCATTAGCAGTGCGTCACTAATAGATACAAATGATGAGTGAGTGAGCCAACCATGTTAGGATCCTCTTTGAAATTGAATTCCCTTAAACTTTCAATTGATTTACAGTGTTCAGGTAGATTAGTGAGTATTTGAGTAAGAGAACATAATAATTCAACTGTGTGTCTATCATAGGAGAAAGAAAAACAATAACTAACCATACATGTATATGACATGTTATATACATAGTTAATAATCTCCACCCCCTCAGGGGACAGGGGCTGCTGCCGGCAGACTTTTGCAATTTTGAAAATAAAATTCAGATATGTTTTTTAGTATAACTAGGGGGTCTGGGGGTATGCCCCCTCAGAAGATCTTCTGAGATTGACTCTGGAAGTAAGCTAAATCATTGAATCTTGGAGTAGTCAACCTGGAAGGCAATCCCCCCCTCCTTCCATATCTCTGTATGAAACCCAGTATAGCATATGGTAAATGTATTATTATACATACATGTAATACCTGTGATATTGTACTTCTATGTTGAGAGATGAGTCAACAGATTGTTTTTGCAGTCTTGCAACCAATCTATCAGTATTCTTAATAACCTCAGTGAAATAGTCTAGTAATATGTTAAGCTGTTTTACTCTAGAATCTAAAGAACACGTAGAACACCATGAATTAAACAAAGTAGCAATCAGTGTTATTTTCAGGGCCTTTGGGCGTGTGTGTTTTAAATTACTTCCTTTTATGAGGCATTCATTACTGCACATATGTAACCCGCTATTCTCCCCTCAACAATATCACCCTAGAAAAAACACTGGTACCAATTGACCACACAATTCACATTGTATACATCATACACACAACATTCTAACGCAAAAAGTATTGATAATTAGTGTTGTTTTAGTGTGACTATAGCGACTACTTTTAGTTACAGTTATACATGTAGTATGCCTGGTTTCTCAAACTTTTATTTTAGTTATATTTTAATTAACTAAAACAATATTAGGCTTACTAAAAGGGTTTTAGTTTTAGTTAACTAACTAAAAGTGTCCATTATTGGCCATACACTTGTAATTTAGTTACAGTTTAATTAACTGAAGTCACATGCCTTATTAAAAGGGGTTTTAGTTATAGTTATAGTTAACTAAAACAACACTATTGATAATGTATTTATAGTATAAAATTTATTACCTAACATGTTTACATGTGTGAAGTCTTTTGAACTTTGGTCTAACATGTATCGATAAACATCATAATCAATCTGAATAAAATTATGTAATAATAGTTAATTTATAAATGAAATTAATTTATATGTGTGGATGTACTAATGTTGTTTTAGTATGACAATAATGCCCACCTTTAGTTATAGTTGATTAACTAAAATAATATTAGGCTTACTAAAAGGGTTTTAGTTTTAGTTAACTAGTGATGTGCGATACATATCGATATATTGAAATATCAATATTTTCGTTGAATATTGTGATATAATATTAGCTTTTGGTTGGTATCGATACACTGGAATGGACAGTTTAGTAAACATGGTTTTTCTAATTTGTCTAATTTGATACCTAAAAGTAATTATAACAAGCTAGTGTGGATAACTTTCATTGATTTCTTTTACCATTTCTTGACAAATACAACCGAATAGGACATTTATTAACATTTTATAAGTTTTTCAATATTATTTCAAATATCGTGATACTGTATCGTATCGTGATATTTTTGGTAGTGATACACAATACTATTATTTAGTTGTAACGCACATCACTATAGTTAACTAACTAAAAGTGTTTATTATTGCCCAATTTTAATTGTAGCTTGTTATAGTTATTGTAATAATAGACTTGTGATTTAGTTATAGTTTATTTAACTAAAAGTTACTAAAAGGGGTTTTAGTTATAGTTAACAAAAAAATGTACATACTACTTGTACACACATATATATTTCCAGGTCTGATTCTTTGTACAACAGTCACTGCATTATGTTGTATGCTGTTACTATAAATAGTGGGTGGATTGTGGTTTGTTCCTATTTATAGCAAGTTACATTCAGAAACTGCCGTTATGTACTTGATGGGTATTTGTATAAAGTAACATAGTTTGGTTAATACAAAACCACACCACACCCTTTAACATATACATTTGTAATCAAGTAATCCATGAGTCTGATATTACAACAACTCGATAACAAACAAAGGTCTCACTAGAGTATAAAATGTAGTCTACGGTGTTTTCTCAAGGTAAATATTTAAGGGTGGAGGAGTGCATCAGTGATATATGACAGTTCAATCACTGTTGTAAAACAGTTAGCAATGAAGTGCACAGAAAAACAGACACTCTCTTTCCAGGAAACAACATGACCGCAGCTAAACTTGACCACTGACGTTTCTATCAGTAGGCTCAAGCTCTAACCACTAAGCCACGCTGCCTCCTTAATAGGGCTCTTCCTAATTAACTTCTCTATATATTGTAAACAGTGTTTTTCAGATAAACTTTTAAATTAAAAGGTGGGGGAGTGCCACTATTTGGGGGAAACACAGTGTCTGATATACATGTAAGTGATAATTATTACCTTATCCATTTTCTGTCTTAATTCAGATAATTCTTTCATGACTTGTATTAGTTTCAGTGAAGGAGATCTACATATTTCATCTGATAATGACAACTATAAATGAATTACAGTTAGTATGAATGTAATGGATATTATTATTATCCAAAAAAATTTACTTTTGAGTAGAAAGTAAAATCATATCTGATACATACCACATCTGTGGATCTGATACATATCACATCTGAAAAGATGTGGTATATGACTACATGTATGTATCAGAAAAGGAGTGTTGTAGTATTGGTATCAATTCTGGAGCAATACTTGAAAGGAGGAATTTTAAGAATCAAGTATTTTGACATCCCATTACTTGTCATTATTGCATATTCTGAGTTTGGGAGGGGCACACTCAGACACCCCGCTTCCCTCCCAAGAATTCCCAATGTTACACAAGTAGCTATAATGACAACTGTAATAACAAGTAAACATTTCCCTTTGTTAAAAATGACATCAGCTACAAGTCTTCTAGGGCCCCAAAAGCAACAACCATGACATTAAACTCCTGTGGAGCATACCTCCAGACTCTCCTAGGAGCAGTGTACTTCACATGACCATGCAATTCTTCCCATCCCCCATAGAATCAGGTACGAAACCCAATGTGGCCCATTACATATTATCTCAATTTAAGTTTATCATTACACCACTCCAAGCCAGCCATTATCCCTATTCCACATTATTTACGCACTTAGATCAGGGCTGGTGACAATGCTACCAATGAGGAACTTCGTGTTACTCAACGGAGATGTGTGTGTGGTTTGTGTATGTAGGCCTAGTTACCCATTTCTCCGGTTGTATATCATGTTGATCAGCAAGTACTAGAGCACTCCGTGGATCACCCAACTTTAGCCCTGTCAGTACATCACTGTCTTCCCAAGGGTTGAGGGCCATTTGAACTTCCCGCTTTAATTAAAAGGTGTGGTCATGTGTAGACCACGCCCAATTATCTGCAGCAATTTAGCAAACTATGAGTGTGATATACAATTTCAGTGGAAAATATGCTCTTGTCACAGGAGCAGGGAAAGGTATACACTTTCTTTAAATAGTACTACTCTTATTTATAAAGTATAAAGAATAGCCCCTGCTCATTTTCATAATCTGTTCATAATTTCAATGCCGGAATAAAATTTGTTGTAGTGTGACAAGAAAAAGATGTTTTCAAGACTACAATGTGATCGAATATATATTGCATGTTTAATTACAAGTGTTCACATTCAAATAACTTTACGTTGATAAAGTGTCTCAATCCCTTTCAACCTTTCCCTGCAATGGTTTCAAAGTTCTGTAAATTTATACATGTTCCATGGCAATGCAAAAGGAACAAGTGAATATCAGGGTAGGAAACAACTAAATAAAAAATTTAAGGGCTAAGGAATGTCTGTTAGGGCATATGCAAGGACATGTGGGCATGCTTCCATGTCCTGTGCTTAGGGGGGAATATTTTTTACCAATGCAGATTTATTTTAGGGGGGGGGGCTAGAGCCCCTTCTGCCCCCCTGTTTTCTACCCTCAATGTGGGTGGACTATAGGTTTTAGTGCATTCTGTATGACTTGCGCAGGTATAGGTCGTGCTATAGTGAAGGGATTGAGTGAGAGCGGTGCAAAAGTTATAGCTCTTAGCAGAACACAAAGTGATCTGGACACATTGACAAAAGAGGTGATCAAAAATATGATAGTAGAATAATGCAATGGATGGAATGATTGATCATTGGTGGATGGATATATGGATCAGTGGATGATTGGATGATTAGGATAAATTGATTGACGAATTAATTGGTGGATGAAATTCTTGTAATTATGTGCTGTGTTTCTCAATAATTAGTTCTCATACACTGTAGTTAAGTAATGTCACTGGAGTGTGTGTGGATGTTGCTGATGTGCAGGCTACCAGAGACAAGCTAAAAGATGTTGGACCAGTTGACCTGTTAGTCAATAATGCTGGAGTAGCTTCTCTACAGAGTTTTCTTGATGTAACTCCAGAAGAGTATGACAAGTAAGTTCACAGTTCACCTTGTCCTCAGAAAAATGTTCATAACTTTAGAAGTTTTTACTTGTACCATTTATCCTTCTTGTTCTTATGTGTGTGTTAAATTTCAATCCATTGGTTCGTTATTGAGTTACAGTAGATGTATAATCATGACATTAAACACTGTACACTATAGTACATATAATGTCATTACAAACTAATCATGATGTATTTCTATTGTTGGGTATATGCCTTCTATTCAAGACTCTAGCGTTAGAAATCTCAATTATTATTTTTTTTAAAGTGAAGGTTTAGTTTAGTCTAGTGCACTTATTCATTATACTAGTGATACTGTAACTTATATAACATAACATTTCGCATTTTTCTTTGCAGAGTTATGAGTGTGAACCATAAAGCAGTACTATTTATATCACAGGTGTGAACAAATATCTTTATAAAATAACAATTGAAGTCTCTCTTTTCATTCTAGTTCATAGCTCAGGGTATGAAAGAAAGGGGGAATGGTGGTGTAATTGTAAATGTATCCAGCCAGGCAGCTCAAGTGGCATTACAAGATCATACGTGTTATTGTAAGTAAGAAACCAAGTAATGGAATATGTATATATACCTACTATTAATTGTGTCCATTAAATTTAGTGATTTTTAAACGCTCGGATTTAGCATGTATTAATTTTAGCAAATTTATGAGCCATACCTACTATATATGCCAAATAAAATGATCACAAAATATATTATTTTAGCATGTACTAATATTAGCGTTTATTATGTTAGTCGCTAAAAATTGCTAAAATTAATATACACAATTAATAGTTGACTTTAAGGTAACAATTGTGGATGTATGAGTATTAATCACTAGTCAGTAAACACTCTATTCCATAGGTTCTTCAAAGGCAGCTCTTGATATGTTGACCAAAATGATGGGATTAGAACTGGGACAATACAATGTACAATCTGACTAACCAGCTATACAATGTACTGTATTAATTATTTTTATTTAGATACGAGTGAATGCTGTTAATCCTACCGTTGTTCTCACTGCAATGGGCAAATTGGCTTGGTCTGATCCCAAAAAGTCAGGACCTGTTCTGAAACGCATACCTTTAGGAAAATTTGCAGGTAATACTTCTGTAATTCTATAATTCCCAATTGATTATTCCAGTACTAATTTCCATGTTTTGAAGCAAAATTAAAACTATTTATTGAAATTATTTGATTAATAATTACAAGTCAGGCATTGCTACGAGGGAAACTCTCACAAACACATTCAGTATCATCTATCTGGTCAAAATTTGAAACTACATGTACATGCATGTTTGAGAAGCATGAAATCCTAGGACACCCATCACTACAATTAATAATTACATTACTAAATATAAGCAATTACTATTCTTTTATATTCTAGAAGTTGAAGATGTAGCAAATACAGTGTTGTTTCTACTCAGTGATAATAGTGCTATGATCAATTGTGAAACAATATTAGTGGATGGAGGATATTGTGCTTGCTGAAGTTTTTTTTCAGTATTTGTATTATATCTACAAATTAAATTGAAAGATATTGTACTTACTAAAGTATTTTTTTCCAGTATTATGCTTATTATGCTTGCTGAAGTAATCTACAACTTAACAGGGACGGGCAATATTTTGAGAAATGATTAACATTTCCTGTGATATTCATTATTGTCTGAATTATTAATATAAAAGTCACAAAATTATATAAATTCCAGTTTTAGTACTATCACATATAAATCAGTTTTTCAACACTGTTTACTCGCAAATAAAAGGTATTAATTTGACTAACTAACAATCACAATTATTATGATATTATCTGCACAGACAATGAATGCACTCACAGTGCATAACCCTCACATAAGTGTGATCGAGAAACAAGAACAATTACTGACAAGAAAATAATACTTGCCTATAATTATAATAATACTGAGATAATATAATTATAATATATATGTGTGTGTTTATTATTACATAAACTAACATTCCAGTCGTACAGTTTTGTGGTTTCAATCAGAAATATATTTCATAATAAAATTTTTTTCTATGATTAATTCAAGCACAAAACATTGTCCTAATAATTCATAATAATAATTATACACTACTATTTTGAATCTTACAATAACATTCTCTATACAGAATATAATTCATTGTGTTCCACACTATTTTTCAAAATTTTATAATTATAATTATTATATTCTGTATTGTAATTGCGTAAACTTGCGTAATTGCGTAAACTTGCGTAATCGCGTAAATGCGTAATTGCGTAAACTTGCGTAAATTGCGTAATTGCGTAAACTTGCGTAATTGCGTAAATTTGCGTAATCGCGTAAACTTGCGTAAATTGCGTAATTGCGTAAACTTGCGTAATTGCGTAAACTTGCGTAATCGCGTAAACTTGCGTAAATTGCGTAATTGCGTAAACTTGCGTAATTGCGTAAACTTGCGTAATTGTGTAAATTGCGTAATTGCGTAAACTGCGTAATTGCGTAAACTTGCGTAATTGCGTAAATTGCGTAATTGCGTAAACTTGCGTAAACTGCGTAATTGCGTAAACTTGCGTAATTGCGTAAATTGCGTAATTGCGTAAACTTGCTTAATTGCGTAAACTTGCGTAATTGCGTAAACTTGCGTAATTGCGTAAATTGCGTAATTGCGTAAACTTGCGTAAACTTGCGTAATTGCGTAAACTTGCGTAATTGCGTAAACTTGCGTAAACTGTATAATTGCGTAAACTTGCGTAAACTGCGTGATTGCGTAAACTGCGTAATTGCGTAAACTTGCGTAAACTGCGTGATTGCGTAAACTGCGTAATTGCGTAATTGCGTAAACTTGCGTAAACTGCGTAAACTGCGTAATTGCGTAAACTTGCGTAATTGCGTAAACTTGCGTAATCGCGTAAACTTGCGTAAATTGCGTAATTGCGTAAACTTGCGTAATTGCGTAAACTTGCGTAATTGTGTAAATTGCGTAATTGCGTAAACTGCGTAATTGCGTAAACTTGCGTAATTGCGTAAATTGCGTAATTGCGTAAACTTGCGTAAACTGCGTAATTGCGTAAACTTGCGTAATTGCGTAAATTGCGTAATTGCGTAAACTTGCTTAATTGCGTAAACTTGCGTAATTGCGTAAACTTGCGTAATTGCGTAAATTGCGTAATTGCGTAAACTTGCGTAAACTTGCGTAATTGCGTAAACTTGCGTAATTGCGTAAACTTGCGTAAACTGTATAATTGCGTAAACTTGCGTAAACTGCGTGATTGCGTAAACTGCGTAATTGCGTAAACTTGCGTAAACTGCGTGATTGCGTAAACTGCGTAATTGCGTAATTGCGTAAACTTGCGTAAACTGCGTAAACTGCGTAATTGCGTAAACTTGCGTAATTGCGTAAACTTGCGTAATCGCGTAAATGCGTAATTGCGTAAACTTGCGTAAATTGCGTAATTGCGTAAACTTGCGTAATTGCGTAAACTTGCGTAATCGCGTAAACTTGCGTAAATTACGTAATTGCGTAAACTTGCGTAATTGCGTAAACTTGCGTAATCGCGTAAACTTGCGTAATTGCGTAAACTGCGTAATTGCGTAAACTTGCGTAATTGCGTAAATTGCGTAATTGCGTAAACTTGCGTAATTGCGTAAACTTGCGTAATTGTGTAAATTGCGTAATTGCGTAAACTGCGTAATTGCGTAAACTTGCGTAATTGTGTAAATTGCGTAATTGCGTAAACTTGCTTAATTGCGTAAACTTGCGTAATTGCGTAAATTGCGTAATTGCGTAAACTTGCGTAATTGCGTAAATTGCGTAATTGCGTAAACTTGCGTAAACTTGCGTAATTGCGTAAACTTGCGTAATTGCGTAAACTTGCGTAAACTGTATAATTGCGTAAACTTGCGTAAACTGCGTGATTGCGTAAACTGCGTAATTACGTAATTGCGTAAACTTGCGTAATTGCGTAAATTGCGTAATTGCGTAAACTTGCTTAATTGCGTAAACTTGCGTAATTGCGTAAACTTGCGTAATTGCGTAAATTGCGTAATTGCGTAAACTTGCGTAAACTTGCGTAATTGCGTAAACTTGCGTAATTGCGTAAACTTGCGTAAACTGTATAATTGCGTAAACTTGCGTAAACTGCGTGATTGCGTAAACTGCGTAATTGCGTAAACTTGCGTAAACTGCGTGATTGCGTAAACTGCGTAATTGCGTAATTGCGTAAACTTGCGTAAACTGCGTAAACTGCGTAATTGCGTAAACTTGCGTAATTGCGTAAACTTGCGTAATCGCGTAAATGCGTAATTGCGTAAACTTGCGTAAATTGCGTAATTGCGTAAACTTGCGTAATTGCGTAAACTTGCGTAATCGCGTAAACTTGCGTAAATTACGTAATTGCGTAAACTTGCGTAATTGCGTAAACTTGCGTAATCGCGTAAACTTGCGTAATTGCGTAAACTGCGTAATTGCGTAAACTTGCGTAATTGCGTAAATTGCGTAATTGCGTAAACTTGCGTAATTGCGTAAACTTGCGTAATTGTGTAAATTGCGTAATTGCGTAAACTGCGTAATTGCGTAAACTTGCGTAATTGTGTAAATTGCGTAATTGCGTAAACTTGCTTAATTGCGTAAACTTGCGTAATTGCGTAAATTGCGTAATTGCGTAAACTTGCGTAATTGCGTAAATTGCGTAATTGCGTAAACTTGCGTAAACTTGCGTAATTGCGTAAACTTGCGTAATTGCGTAAACTTGCGTAAACTGTATAATTGCGTAAACTTGCGTAAACTGCGTGATTGCGTAAACTGCGTAATTACGTAATTGCGTAAACTTGCGTGATTGCGTAAACTTGCGTAATCGCGTAAACTTGCGTAAATTGCGTAATTGCGTAAACTTGCGTAATTGCGTAAACTTGCGTAATTGCGTAAATTGCGTAATTGCGTAAACTTGCGTAATTGCGTAAACTTGCGTAATTGCGTAAACTTGCGTAAATTGCGTAAATTGCGTAATTGCGTAAACTTGCGTAATTGCGTAAACTGCGTAATTGCGTAAACTTGCGTAAATTGCGTGATTGCGTAAACTGCGTAAACTGTATAATTGCGTAAACTTGCGTAAACTGCGTGATTGCGTAAACTTGCGTAATTGCATAATTGCGTAAACTTGCGTAATTGCGTAAACTTGCGTAAATTGCGTAATTGCGTAAACTTGCGTAAACTGTATAATTGCGTAAACTTGCGTAAACTGCGTGATTGCGTAAACTGCGTAATTGCGTAAACTTGCGTAAACTGCGTGATTGCGTAAACTGCGTAATTGCGTAAATTTGCGTAATTGCGAAACTTGCGTAATTGCGTAAATTGCGTAATTGCGTAAACTTGCGTAATTGCGTAAACTTGCGTAATTGCGTAAACTTGCGTAAACTTGCGTAATTGCGTAAACTTGCGTAATTGCGTAAACTTGCGTAAACTGTATAATTGCGTAAACTTGCGTAAACTGCGTGATTGCGTGAACTGCGTAATTGCGTAAACTTGCGTAAACTGCGTGATTGCGTAAACTGCGTAATTGCGTAAATTTGCGTAATTGCGAAACTTGCGTAATTGCGTAAATTGCGTAATTGCGTAAACTTGCGTAATCGCGTAAATGCGTAATTGCGTAAACTTGCGTAAATTGCGTAATTGCGTAAACTTGCGTAATTGCGTAAACTTGCGTAATCGCGTAAATGCGTAATTGCGTAAACTTGCGTAATTGCGTAAACTGCATAATTGCATAAACTTGCGTAAATTGCGTAAACTTGCGTAAATTGCGTAAACTTGCGTAATTGTGTAAATTGCGTAATTGCGTAAATTGCGTAATTGCGTAAACTTGCGTAAACTTGCGTAATTGCGTAAACTTGCGTAATTGCGTAAACTTGCGTAAACTGTATAATTGCGTAAACTTGCGTAAACTGCGTGATTGCGTAAACTGCGTAATTGCGTAAACTTGCGTATTTGCGTAAACTTGCGTAATTGCATAATTGCGTAAACTTGCGTAATTGCGTAAACTTGCGTAAATTGCGTAATTGTGTAAACTTGCGTAATTGCGTAAACTTGCGTAATTGCGTAAGCTTGCGTAAACTGCATAATTGCGTAAACTTGCGTAATTGCGTAGATGCGTAAAATTGCGTAAAATTAACTACTTTTCCTTCCATATGGTCTGTTTCTGTGACTTGTTGTAGCGCTTTTGTGCTCCTCATTGGAATTCGTGTACTTATTGTCCTCCATTCTTACAACCAGAGTTGACTAACCTCCCAAAAAAAATTTTTTTTGTGGTGACTAGTCCAGCCCTGGTTGTAGGAATGCAGGACAATGAGTATACTAATGCTCAGGTTGGGGACACCGGAGGTCTCTTCAAGTCACTAGATCCAGCCCCGTATGGGGCAGTTCTAGCCTACCTCATCCAGTCATCTAGTGCTTCCAGCTCCAGCCTTCCTGATCCAGTGCTCCAGTTCTGGTCTACCTCATTCAGTGCTTCAGATCCTGTCTACCTCATCCAGTGCTGCAGTTCCAGTCTACCTCATCCAGTACTCTAGTTCTATATGCAGTCTGTCTCACCCAGCGTTTCAATTCCAGTCTACCTCATCCAGTCTTCAATTCCAGTCTACCTCATCCGGTGCTCTAGTTCTATGCAGTCTGCCCAGTGTTTCAGTTCCAGTCTACCTCATCCAGTCTTCAATTCCAGTTTGCCTCATCTAGTGCTCCAGTTCCAGTCTTCCTGATCCAGTGCTCTGGTTCCATGCAGTCTGCCTCATCCAGTGCTCAGTTCCAGTCTGCCTAATCCAGTCTTCAATTCCAGTCTGCCTCACCTGAAGACTTTAATTTCTTGTAGTTTATTTCTGTTTTTGTACACTTTTTTTTTCAAATTTTCACTTTTAATAATTATTATAATTTTTTTTACAATAATATAATATCATGTGCCCCTGATAATATATATACACCACTATTTTTTTAATGTAATAGTGTAATATTTCATTTAACTACTTTTGTCACAGTGACTTCTTGTGTTTCATAATAATTGTTTTGAAATATAAACATTATTATAAAATATATTTTATTGCATTTTAAAATATAATCGAAAAGACAGTTTTCTTTTAAGAAAAAATGTTGACACTAATCCTCTGCCATATACACTACTTTTGTACTTTTAATGGGCTTATAACTTATAATAATATTATGTATGCTTTTCTTCTTTCATTATTTATGTATTCATTCCTGCAACTTAAATTCTTGTATTTGCATCTTAGTATATCATTAAGGAATGTTTTGTGCAACTGATAGTTGTTTGGCATGTAGCCCGATAAATTCTTTCAACACTTCAATATCAGTCATGATATATAGAGACATTGTGTACATGTTCAAAATTCCACTGTTATGATCAGCTAACTGTATTCATTCTCATTGGCTGATGGTCACACGATATATAGACACATTGTGTACTTGTTCAAAATTCCACTGCTATGGTCAACTGATGGTATTTTATCATTTAATCTAATTATAGGGATGTGTATATGTTCAAAATTTCATTGTTGCAATTGCAGTATTATAAACTAAATTACAGCAATTAAAAATACAAAGAAAATGATCAAGAGTTGAAGATAGATGATTCCATTACATAATTAAATAACATGCTATTAATAGTAACAATTTAAACAATAGTAAAATCACATGTACTATTAATAGTAACAATTTAATAACGTGCTATTAATAGTAACCACATGTACTATTTATAGTAACAATTTAATAATGTGTGCTATTAATAGTAACATAATTGCTATAGCTATATACAACACTTATTTTATTAGTCTATGAACCATCTCCTCCTTGTTTATCAGATGATTAGTCTTAGTAACCAACATCATAAGAGTATTTAGATTACTGGACCAATCATTCAAAACCTTTCCTGGATCCTTACTCTGGGAGAAAGTAATGATACCAGCTGGTCTGTCTATTCGAGCATATATTGTCTTCTTGGTTACTAATTCAGATAAGAATGTCTCGGCAACCTTTGAACATTCACACAAACGTGCATGTACAGAGAATAATAGTAATAAATCACACTTCAATGAATATATATACCTCAAATAATGTTATATACAACTACTTAGCAATAATTTTTAATAATCCAAAGGAGGAGAGATCATAGTGCCACTCCTCTCTCACTATTTCTCTGTCTACATGTGTGATGAGGCCAGGAGGGTTACTTATTCAAACATACATACATCTACATAAGAAATACGCACATGCATATACATGTACATGTAAAACAAAATGTAATTGATACCATAAACCAGCTAATGTTATAAGAACTATATACTCGACTTTGCACAATGACGTATTCAAGAGGTGTGATCAAAAGTTGTAAATGGCTAATAAGAAAGCACATACATTTCCGATAATTTTTTATATGATAAACAGACAAACAGAACTAATTACTTAACTCCCTTGCACATACATATGGGTATCTTATCCTGTACCAAGTCTGATATGCATATATATGTAAGGATTGTAACTAATTATACATGGTTATTATTATATCCAGTCCACTGACCTGTTCATCAAGAGATAATAGTTCACTCAGTCTTGGCATTGATATTCTAGTGTAATACTGTGCAATGACACGAATATTCTGTAGAAATTATAATTATAAAAAATGGAAAAACAAGAATTGAATACATGTACATTGTACATGTACTATTATGTGTGTATGTATATCAGTGTTATCCTAGGATAAACATTAAAGGTGGAGGAGTGCATCAGTGGTATATGACGTTTGGTTAATGTTCAATCAGTGTTATAAAAAGGTATTTGTCAGCTTAAACCTTAGAATTAAAGGGTGCAAGACTGAAGGATGGAGAAGCACCATGGTACCACCCTTTAGGGGAAAACACCGTGTATATACACGAGTATTTTATAATAATTCTTACACAGTACATTAGACTATAGCCAAAATGTACAGTACAAGTACTACAAGCTTCGTTTGGCATTGGCATAGGAAGATAGAGACCAGGTACGCCAATGGCCTCTTACAAGTGTTTTGGCCAATCATAATATTCATGTGGTAATTAGTTTTACCATGCCTACTAACACACCCATTGAGTAGGTGTGTCAGTGGGCATGCTATAAATGGCCTCTACACTAACAGTTCTAGTTATAATACATTATGACAGTGTTCTGCCCACACTGGTCGGCACTGGTCGGCACTGGTCGGGAATAACCATCTCTCAGATGAATTAACCACCTTTTAGATAAATTAACCACCTCTTAAATAAATTAACTACCTCTCATATATAGGCTACTGAGATATACTGGATAAACAGCACTAAATGCATGTAGAATCCAACCACCACTCTAAATATCCTGGGCAGAACACTGATTATGATGCTTATGATCGTAGCAAAATATGGTACTAGGACAAATTGGGAAGCTTCTACCATGTTTAAATTTAAATAGCTGTTTGTAAATACTAATTAAAAGTAATAATATGCTTACATGTTCAATAACTCTCTTTCTCAGGTCCTGCCATCGTTCTTCTCCATCCTCTGTTTCCAATGTAAATACTCCACTAGCTGGTTCCTCCATTGTTCCTTCTTTCAACACAGAGCTATATTTTTCCTCCACTGCATCCCAATTCATTAATTCCTGACATCGAAACTGTTCTACTATATTCCTGAAACAAAAACGAGAAGCTTAAGACTGGTCAAAGCATACACATCAGTGTTTTTGATAAGCTTATATGGCACACCATTGGGCCAAAGAGCTTCTTATTTGGCACTGCACAGTTCCCACTTTGGGCCAGATGGCACAGTTAATTATGATTATATTGTCACTAACAGCATTAGCTCTTTGTTAAATGGCTCAAGATGTATTTCTAATGACTAACCATTTTTGATCCAATCTGGCCCATGCTTCAAAAACTTATCAAAAACTCTGATACACACACACACTCATGATAACATCCAGACACTGACAATAATATCCGATTAATAGTGTCTCATGTCTGATCAAAATAGGTTAAATTATACTTATTCCCAGTCAAATTTATAGCATTTTACCACTATGTCCGAACATCCAGATATCGTGAGCACTGCACATTCACGCATACTTATAAGTTAGCAGTTAGTGTAATACTGTGCAATGACACAAATATTCTGTAAAAATTATAATTTATAATTATCAAATACATGTAGGTTGCATTTCCAGAGTTAAATTGACAGCATTTTAGCATTACATGTATGTCTGAACATCCCTCAACAGATATCGCAAGCACTGCATGCACGCACGCACACACCCACACACACCCACACACACGCACACACACACGCACATACTTATAAGTTGGCAGTTGTTCCAGTTTCTTTTCTTGATAAACACGATGTAGAAGATCTGATTGTTCGTGATCATAAGGTGCAAGCAACAAATACAGAACTGATTTCTTTAGAGCCTGTGCATAAATTAATACATTGTATAAGTTCAACACCTACATGTACATGTATGAATTAATTTATGAAATCTACATGTATGGACGTGTATATGTGTAGTACAATCATACACAGAGGTACATGTACATGGACATGGACATGTATATGGAATTACAGATGATACTGACAAACAGACAAACATCCAACAGGTATAGAGAAATAGATACATGTACATATATATAAACAGGCAGAGAACTTTTGTTTCACTATCCATTGTAGAATATAAAAACAGCTGCACGCACAATGAATGTGCCTTACTCAGGCAGTACAATAATTATTACAGGTGGAAAGAGATTACTTCACCAGGGTTTCATTTTTTGGGGTGGGGGCATTCACCCCCGTTGCTATAGGTTTGCTCTCCCTTGGAATTTGTTTGCCAATATGCACACTATAATAACCCTGTATGTTGCCTCCTCAAAGTCTTTCAAATTCATGTTTTGCCCCCCTTGACAAATTTTCCAACACTAAACGTTTAACAGCCACTTATGATATGAAAGTTCGAATTTACAATTTGTTCTCTGTGTCCCAATGCGCAGTATGCTGCGCATTGGTACACACAACTATTATTGATATTTGATTGGTCAAACTAAGTGTTTGTCAGGAAAATGGCCAATGATTGATTATTATTTTAGACTCCGTATTGGTTATAGTCAGGGGTGTGGAAACATTGAGCTGACTACCAGACACTTTGACCTATTTTTACGCCTCTTGTCCTGCTACCATATACTTCGTACATAGTTCAGTTTCAATTTACCAGACATTCACTAGATTTATCAGACAAAGCCTGCATGACTGACTGTTTCCACACCACTGGTAATAGTATAATATCAGTTAGCACAGCTTATTAGAAATTATAATTTTTTTGACTGCATATACATGTACACAACATACTTCCTTCCATTCTTCCTCAGTTTCTTGAACTTTTGGAGTATCAAAGATTGCCTGATAATGTTTACAAATAGCTAAGTATTTTTTCTCGTATTGACACAGTTCTATCATTAAATTGTAGTATCGTAGTTTTAAGTGCTATATCAAAAACAGGGGTAAACGAAATTATAGCGAAATTACAACAGTAATGATTTTGATGGCCCATGGGGCCATCCCTATGATTGCTTTCTCACATGTTCAAACTATATAATATATACAATGTATATATTATTGTGTCACATGTGCAAATGCATGTGTTGCATATGTAGTGGCTCATGTAAGTAGCCATATATATAGTACATTAAACCCTGTGGAAAGCAATTATAGGGACGTCCTTACAGACCATAAAAACAGATAAAAAGACAAAGTACGTACATAAACATGTATGTGACCTAATTTTCAAAAAGGGACTTTCCCGCCAAATTATTATGATCAAACACTTACCTTCAATCACTCATTATTCCGCCATTTTGTACAGGAAGTCAATGAAATTTGGTATCCAGGAAGAGATATTATTAAGCTTATTGGATACCACATTTCATTACTTCCTGTACAAAATGGCAGAATGATGAGCAATTGAAGGTAAGCGTTTGATCATAATAATTTTACGGGAAAAGGTCCCTATTCGAAAATTAGGTCACATATATACATATAAACATCAGTGTTTTCCCTAAAGCGCATCAAACACATAATTTACGTGTTAAAATTCTGAAAACGAAAACTGCATCTCTAATTAAGAAAGGACATGCCTGTAATTAATTAACTACATGTAAAATGGTGGAGCTGCAAAGGAGGTAGTTGTCTCTATCCAACGAGTTTCTAGGTGTGCCAACGTCTCAAAGACCTCAGAAAGATGCAGTTAAGTTGAGTAGCTATTGTGGGATGATGTAGCAGGTGAAATGTTTTGTAGATTTCAAGATTTGTAAGGAATTAGATAGGTAAAAGTATAGTTCTTTGTATCAGCATTTTTGTAATTTGAGCCTGTTTAATATTAGATCTACAGTATAATGTCTCAGTTGAGCTACAATGCAGGAGCTTAAAGAGAGATGTTTGTATCAGATAATCTGTTTGTACATGTACATCACTTCTGTACAGTAATAATTTGACGTATAGTGCAGCTTACATAATTAAGATGTAAGCAATAGGTGTGGTTAGTGGGTGTGGTTGTAACTGGCTTGATTTATATCCTAAGGAAAACACTGATATACATGTATATACATGTAAAGGTCAAACTAAACATGTACATGTATATACCTGTATATTATCTGTATCGGCAAAGAAGAATTTTGTGCTAATTTTTTTGCTGATGATTTCAGCTCGAATGAAATCTTTTTTAGCTAAACACAATCTGATCTGTTCAATAATAAAAAACACTTTCTCTTCTCTCTCCATGGATCCATACGTCTCCACCTAAATATAGTACACATAATTACAATCTATGTGGTTGGAGTGCCACTGGGAGAACCATACGTCTCCACCTAAATATAGTACACATAATTACAATCTATGTGGTTGGAGTGCCACTGGGAGAACCATACGTCTCCACCTAAATAAAGTACACATAATTACAATCTATGTGGTTGGAGTGCCACTGGGAGAACCATACGTCTCCACCTAAATATAGTACACATAATTACAATCTATGCCAATGTAGCGCCACTGGGAGAACCATCATCTACCTCCTCTTGGCTTGAGTTTCCACCTCTAGATTACTGAACATAAAACTGATTTGTCTACTACAATCTCCTCAAAGTATCTAATACTCAAAAGTCTAAGACCCTCTATGCTGGGTGATTAAAAATATTGTAAATTTATAATAAATTTGCTTTTACTAACAGAAACTATGATTATTTCTGAGAAAATCCTGTTTTGACTTCTATAATTTCTTTAAGAACATGAAAATATAAGTATTATATTATTTCAAGGAAATTAAACCACAAGGGTTGTTGAGGCCACACCTCAGGCAAAGTTCAAAATAACAATTACATATTGAATGGTCAATGTATCCACCCAAATGCAATTTAGTTGCCCATACCTAAACCTCATACACAATATATGTAGTACTATAATGATAATTCAAGGAGGAATGAGGTCACTTCTCTACAGACACTATTAGCTACTTATAATGCTACATTTTGAACAGGCAATTTGTCCAACTATATGCACACTTGACTACCTAAACTCATTTCTTATCAGGAAAATAGCCATCGGGCAATTATTACTTTGTACTCTTGATTCATGTGCCAAGACTGGACTGAGAGTGAACAGTGCAATGCATTAGAAAGGTACAATCTGTAATGCCTAAAAAAAGCTGTCTGCAATACCCGAGATAACACACCCACCCACTATACACTAAATTCATTTCCAGGTTGTATAGGAGAATAATTATAATTACATATGTGTACCTGTAGCTCTTGTAAAATATCAGCCGCCTCAGCTACAAGGCCTTCTGCTTCTTTCATCTTCACCAGTTCCATCGTCAGCCTAGCTCGTGGAACTTCAACATATATCTAGTAGGAAAAGAGTGTGAGAAGAAACAGTTGCTTGTAGTTAGGGATGTGAGAGAATGGGAAGGGAGGGAGAAGAGAAAGATTGTTACCTTTCCTTCAGAAACAGTTCTCAATGTATCTATTAGTTTTAGTTTGGTTTCTTTGTCGGGCATCTGTTCTACAAACTTACAACATTCTTCAATCATGGACGCTACAGCCTGTAACCATAAAGAAGAAATGAACAATTAGAGCTAATAAATGAACTACATGTATTGATTTTATAAAATCTCTTCACTGATGATATACAGTACATGTATATACGCAATAGTCTGATGGCCAATCAACTTTCCTCCTAATGTCTTTGGACTAGACTTTCAACAGATAGTGATATTTGGTATACAAATATCAAGTTACAAATATTTGTGAATATCTTATGGATAGCCACACCTAATTTACACTTCACTAGCTCAAAATAGTTTGAATGAACATTCAACCAATCAGTTGGTTTCCTCAATTGCATGACAATTAAATTTTAATGATAGGGATAATAAATACCCATTATATTTTGTTATGTGTAATTAATTATCTTTTTATGGCCTGTAGGGCCATCCCTATGATTGCTTTCCCATGGGTTCGAACTATATATATATATATATATATATTTATTTTTTTTTTGTTCTTGTGTCCACTTGCGCGAGTATGCGTTGTATACGTAGTTAAGGAAGTTGCGTCATTCCCGGGGGCTCGGTCAATTAATGGGTGTGGCGCGTAAAAGAACGCGCGCTCAAGCTCTACACGAGTCTACAGACCAGCAGAAAGAAAGCTGCCTGTAGCTAAGTAGCTTACGTAGAAACTGGAACTAGTAGCTAGCTATTCTGCCTGAAATATATTCCTAAAGTTCTACAAGGTCCTTTGAAAGGTCAGGAGAGTAGATAATCAAAATAATAACTATAATAAGCTGTTGTGTTTTAGGCATGATAATTCAGCCATGATTACTGAATGCTGGACACCACAAAGCAGTCATAGGGATACTTTTGTCTTCACTTAAATTTGTAAAGCAATCATAGGGATGTTTTTTTTCCTCTATATACACTTGTTTCTATGTTTTTTTTTCTCTATATACACTTGTTTCTATAACAAATATCAGGTTTCATTTAGAGGGAGATGGGGGCATTTGCCCTCCCTTGGAATTTGTTTGCCAATATGCACACTACGATAAACCTGTATGTTGCCCCCTCAAAGTTTTTCAAATTCACATTTGCCTCCCCCCGAAGAATTTTCTAAACGAAACGCTGAATATATAGAAATTTTAATCAGGTGACTGGCAGATTAAAACTCTGTAGAATTATAGACATATTTTGTCACAGTACTTACGGTTTTGAGCTGACTTCTCCTTTTTGTCAATACCAAAATGTGTTCATTTAACGACTCCCAGTCTGCTACATCAAACAACATTTGAATTATGGCCTTTAACACACGACCTGTTGATATACTGTCAACAGCCTGAAAATATAAATATATGTGACCGTCTACGCGAAAACCAGGACAAAATATAATTTGGAGATATGATCGAAAGTAGACAGTTCTGAATTATTTGGGTGATCACTATTTTATTACATAAAAAGCTTCACCAATGTTTTACCAGTCTTCTGATACCTTTAGCAAGTCTTAGAGACCTTTCTGTGCTTTGCTAGCCACTGCTAAATAAATTGCTAATCATTAATTTTAATGGTTAAAAAATTAATTTAATTGCGTTTTCCTCCAAATAAAGTATTTGTGACTGCCATGGTTAACTCGGTCACTGTAGCTTTATCTTTTACATGATTGGGATGTATAATATATCATTCTACAGCTAATAGTCTGTTCAGGCAAGACAAAAAATCAATTTTGACATTTTGTCACCAATGCCTGGTTTTTGCGTAGACGGTCACATATATATAAATTATACATGTACTAGTTACCATGGCAACAATAAAACGTAACACTATATAGTCATGAAATCACATGACGAGCTGTTTTATCATTCAAAAATCACATGACTAACAAAGTAACAATAAAACTATTCTTATCATGTTGATAGTTGGTATCTGTGAATATCACAATCTGGTCACCTACCACCTGTTATCTAAATGATTTAGGCTCATTTTGCCTCCATTTGTATCATATACAACATTCAATCCTATATAATAATGATACAGTCAGATACTGACTAGAATAATTTTACAACATAATGATCAATATCCTCCTATGTTTAGTAGAGTAGGTGAAGTGAAACCATACCATCTAAACGAGAATATTATTAATTACTAATTTGTGATATTTCTAGTCGTATGCATCTGATCAAACAGAAAGGGGAACATGTGTGTGTGTAACTATTAGCTTTCAGGAAATAGAAATGGTGGAGATTAAGATTACTCATACACAAAAGTATTGGTATTCATATACATGTACTCCATTGTTGAAATGTAAACTACTACACATATTGTAATTAATTTAATACTACAAAATCGTATATTTAAAATTCACTAATATTTGTATCTACATACAATAGTAATACAACTAAAATACACACACAAAAAAAGAAAAAAAGGGGTTACCTACATCTTTATAGTAAGTTATTATACAGACATTGTTTACAACATACCAGTCTGGTTTGTTTTTCTAAGGACAGCAGTTTCTCTAATGCTTCTTTCACTCTACCTTCCTAATAAAACAAGAAATGACAAATAATATATGATGAAAAAAACTGAGCTAACTTTAGCAATTTCTTGACATTCTGGTAACGTTTTATCAACTGTATTGGAGTAATCGACCTCCATCTTAACAAGACGTCCACCATCATCCATGGCTGCTAATTTTGAACTCTTCAGTGTCTAAAATTACTCACAATTTCTCCTTTGGCCCTCTTTACCATTCACCACGTGACTATTAGGAACAGTCACGTGATCTCGTTATGGGTCTATCCCATGTGTTCAATGTAATAAGTTTAATCAAGTATGGATTCATCTGTGTAATTTGTATAAGGACTGTCTCTTCGAGGTAACTTATAATGACACAAACAGACTCGCAGGTTAGTCAAGATATACTTTGTAGGTAGGTGTGGTTATTGCCCTTACTATATTTTGTCTAGTTTTAGAGTAGTTGACACCCACTAGATGTATACACTTTTCAATAATCTTTATAATGTGTATGCATAATATATATGTTATTAAATGCTGCACACCTCATGGTGAATTTATAATGTGTTGGTACTAATAGTTCCACCAACTAGACCCTCCACCAACCAAAGACCCTGAAGGGTATATACTACCGTAATTCGGGAAAATTTCGTACTATAAAAATTTTCGTATAACAGTATGCGTACGAAATTTAAAAATTCGAAAATTAACGGGTATATGGAAATAAACGGTATTCGTAAATAATAACGTACGCACGTACGAAAATTTATACATACGAAAAATAAAAATTCGAAATATTCCCGATTTACGGTATTTAGTAGTTAATTCTGTTGTTAATTAACTATTTGCAAATTGTTCACACAACGTCACAAGGTGTTGCAATACTCTTCACTTTTTTTCTGTGTCATGAGTGGCAAAGGAATGGTCGTTTCTATTGTATTCTCCAAAAATAGATTACGTAATCACACAATGTCTATAGTGTTATTAATATTGTAACTTGGAGCCAAAGAAACCTGCAAGTAGGATAAATTCTTCTCACTAGCAGTGATTCTTATATATATGTACATGTACTTATATACAATATACATGTACTTATTTCGTATACATGTACTTAGATGTATACGTGTGGCTACTTAGCATTTGACCAGTCTGTCTTTTCCATCTCACTCCACCCACTTTTCATAGTCAGTTGTAAAGTGCTCAAGGAACAGGTTTAACAGTGATGCTACTGGGATTGGTACTTGTATAGTAGTATAATGGAGTACCATACAATGAATGTGTCCTATTATTCAAATGAAAAATTTTTCACAAAATAATTTGGATCTACGTAATGCTAATTGGTCAAATTTCTGTCATTTTGTATGGGAAGCCAACAAAATTTGGTATCTAAGAAGATAGCACTTCCTGGATACCAAGTTTGGTTTGACTTCCTGTACAAAATGCAATCGAAATTATTTTGCAGGAAAATGTCCCCTTTTCTTACGTTCAGTCACATAACTTATCTAGAGGAAATGGTTTTGTATTGTATACCAAAAAGTCATGTCACATGATCTTTTGATGGTAGTCACATGATCATAAATTTTATTTATTTTTGTTACAGATTTCATTCAATTATAAACAAGGCTGGTTAGCAAAGACTGGATCAAACAACAGAGTGAGTAATAGTTAATGCTACATAGGAATAAAGCCATTGTGGCTGTTTGTTTGTTTGTTTGTTGTGTGTGTTTGTCTACGCCTATTGCTAGACGCATGAATGATCATGGAAAATCATTAGGGTTTCATACAGCGGGGCGGGGCTGGTCAAAGGGAGATATCCCTCCCACCCCCTACCTACATTTCAGACCAAACCTATTTCAACATGCAACAACACCTCACCTAAAAGTCTGCTGTGGCCCCAGAATCCACCAGAACCAACCTCACAGGGCCTGAATTTTAAACATCCCCACTATGGAACAGTGTGCTTCACATGTTCGATTCGTTCTCCTTAACAAAAAAATCCTGGATGAAACCCTGATCATATACTCAGCAAGCTAGCAAAGAGGAAACAACACACACAGCACAACACATGTACAGCAACACAAAATAACTAATAAATAAAACCACAAAGACTTAAAAATAGCCACAGAAAATTTAAAACCTACAGTGAGTGGCTGGTTATACCAAAATGAGTAGTGTTATCTCATGGATAGTAACGACTGATTTTAGTTATAATATTGAACTTTATATTTGTATGATATTAGGCTACTGAAAGTGATTATTACATACAATAAATAGATCTTGAACATCATCAACATAAATATTGAAAATTTATACACTTAACACTCTCCATTTGTGGATTAATATTCAGTTATAAATTCATTAACAAGTCATATTTCCTTACTAAAAGGTGTTGTTTACATGTATTACTGTTTACTAAAACAGCAATAAATTACCAAAACAAACGCTAGCAATGAGGTCACTACAAAGGTGGGGGAATTTTCTTTCCGAATCCCAGGATGATGTAAAAAGAAATACATTTTGTGTGTGTATATTAGCGTAACTGTTCTGTTAGTTCAACAATAATGACTACTTTTAGTTATAGTTATAGTATGCCTAGTTTCTCAAACTTTTAGTTTATTTATAGTTTAATTAACTAAAATAATATTGTGTTTATTGATTTATAAAAGGGTTTTAGTTCAGTTAACTAACTAGTTATAGGTATTACAGTAGACCTGTAATTTAGTTATAGTTTAGTTAACTAAAAGTCATGATACCTTACTAAAAGGGGTTTTAGTTTTAGTTATAGTTAACTACACTAAAACCCCTTTTAGTAAGGTATCATGGGTTTTAGTTCAGTTAACTAACTAGTTATAGGTATTACAGTAGACCTGTAATTTAGTTATAGTTTAGTTAACTAAAAGTCATGATACCTTACTAAAAGGGGTTTTAGTTTTAGTTATAGTTAACTACACTAATGTATAGAACTATAGATAGAGTCACATTTGACCATTTCAGAGATCACTCCATATAATAACTAGTAGCTTGTTCGAACAGCCAATGTTTGTACTTTTGCTAACATCCACACACACACAGACGCACATAATATGACTACAAAATCCATTCTGTCTACGCTTCAAGGCGAGGATAATAAGAAAAATTAAAAGAAGACTAAAATGCTATTTTGTGGAAATGATAATTGCGAAAGAAGTCTACATTATCTAAATTTGTGTCTGATACTTTTTGAGCCTCCAAATGTACATCCATGTATGGCCATTTTTAAAATTGAAATTCACCATGGCCCAAGGGAGGGGTTGGAGGATACACTGCAATAGCTGTTCAACACCCTTAGAGTAGATAAATAAATAAAATAAGTTGTTGTTTGATTTTAGACATGATTATGTCAACAATGATGATTGTTGACACCACATATCATTCATAGGGATACTTTATTCTCCATATATAGGGTTGGAGGGAAAGATATTTCATATTATCAGATGGAAAGTTAAGCTATTATAAATCAGAAAAGGTGAGAAACACACCTCTCTGCTTCTCTCTCTCTCTCTCTCTGTAATCTCAATGGGAAGGGTGTAATAGTGTTCTACCGAATGATTGAATTCTCTCTCTCTCTCTCTTCTCTCTCTCTCTCTCTCTCTCTCTCTCTCTCTCTCTACTACTACTACAGGAAGATACAGCTCTGGGATATATTGATTTAAAGGAATGTTTCGAAGTTACCAGAACAACTGGACGTAAAGGATTTGGTCTTGATTTACAAGTAAGTACTTGAGAAAGCAGGCATTCGTTTATAAAATTGTTTGGAGGGTGGAGGTGGGGGCAAATGCATCCTCCAGTACCCCACCTCCATAAATGGAATTCTGAGGATTGCTATAAATATTGGTAGATATGTCTAAAACATTCCAAACATACCTTTAACCACATCAAAGCATTCCACCTAATTATCAAGTTTATAATAATGTTTATGTATTATAATTGTCGTTAAGGTTCCAGGACGTGTATATAATCTCTCGTTAAAGTCCGAAGAAGAACAGGATGATTGGATCACAGCTATCAACCTATCTCTTGATACAGCAAGAAAATTATATGTGAGTAGCCATTGTTCTCAGAAAGGACATTTGAATAAGATATTGTGGTTTATTGAAATCATGTAAAATCATTATTTACTATTAATATGTAATATTGGCAGGTAATATGCTTCCTGTGACCTGAAGTACAATGTACATGTAGATAATCAAATACATGTAGCCAAACGTTCATACTATAGTCTGTTCACATTCACGATGTCCTCAAAATTAGGATGTGATGACTTTATATGTAATATAGTGTATAGTGTAATGTCATAAGGTTAATACATGATTATACTGTAACTCAATATGGAAGCAATGGATTGAAATTTGACGTACACAAAAAAGAACGGGAAGGATAATTATATGAAAATGGTACAGGTAAAAAGGTTGTTGATCATTCCAAACTAAAGTTATGAACATTTTTCTGAGGACAAGGTGAATGTGAATAACCTTTAGTAACAGTTGCATACTGAGTCAATATTGGCAAGTCTTAGTACACAGATTCTTACTGTAACTGAAGTACTCCTTCAAGATTCCAGCATACATAGCCTAGGAGAAGAGCAGCTATACTCCTACTAGATACTAACTTACTTTTAGATAGCTTGTATACAATATGATTATTGATGTTATACAAATACATATTTACAAATTATAAATAATGTACAGTGTATGTAATGTAAATGTAATGTAAGATGTATATATTATACATACATGTATGTACATGTACATGTATGTATGTAAAATATATGTGTGTATGTACTATGTACAGTGTATATATGAATGTACATGTGTATACATTTAATTATGTATATGGTTATATAAATATACATGTACATGTATATAATGGTGGACATATCTATTGTGGTTTCAGTTTTGATCAGCTGCTTCATTTTTAGGGAGATCCTTCTCCAGTTGGAAATGATTCTTTAGGTAGTAAAAAAAGGTTTAGTGGTGGAAGTTTGTTAGGAAGAAGAAAGCCAAGATCTGACAGTATTAATTCTCTTGATCAAGACATGGACAGGTTGGAAATCTCTGTCTGTCTATCTGTCTGTTTGTACATGTATATAAATGTGTACTGGTTCTATTAAACAGATATGGACAGTTTGGAAATCTCTGTCTGTCTGTCTATCTGTCTTGTCTGTCTGTCTGTCTGTCTTTATATAAATGTGTACTGACAGTGTTAGTTCTATTGAACAGATATGGACAGCTTGGAAATCTCTGCCTGTCTATCTGTCTGTTTATCTGTCTGTCTTTCTGTCTGTCTGTCTGTCTCTCAGTTTGTCAGTCTATCTGTCTGTCTAACTGTCTGTTTATCTGTCTGTCTTTCTGTCTGTCTGTCTGTCTGTCTATCTGTCTGTCTGTTTGTATATAAATATGTACTGACAGTGTTAGTTCTATTGAACAGATATCATCAGGTTGGAAATCTCTGTCTGTCTATCTGTCTGTCTGTTTATCAGTCTGTGTGTACATTGTATGTCTGTCTGTCTGCCTGTCTTAATTATCCTATTATTGACATCTAGAAGTGTCATCTTGAAGTGTGTAATAGCTGTAATTTTAATTGAATGTATGTCTATGTCAATACTCATCTGTGTGTGTGTGTGTGTGTGTGTGTGTGTGTGTGTGTGTGTGTGTGTGTGTGTGTGTGTGTGTGTGTGTGTGTGTGTGTGTGTGTGTGTGTGTGTGTGTGTGTGTGTGTGTGCATGTATTGAAATTTGGTTTGTCTCTTCAGCACTTCATCAATACAATCCCAATATAAAGATCCAGTATTGAACTCTTTATTGGAAGCTGAGGTCAATTCATTTGTCTGTCTCCATTTCTCTCTCTCCACCCCTCTCTCTGTCGCGCTCTCTCTACCCCTCTCTCTGTCTCTTGCTCTGTCTCTCTCTCTCTCTCTATCTTTCCACTCCTCTCTCTCTCTTTGTCTCTCTCTAATCCTAACAGTGAAAGTGTCAAATTATCAAATCATATTATTGTCTTTGTTGATGGTTCAAAGCTCTTTTCATTATTCTGCATGTACTATATGTAATGTAGGTGGATGCTTTGAGGAGTAAAACAAGCCAGCTGGAACATGATCTGGAATCTGCTCAAACTCAAAGATGTCAGCTACAACAAAGATTGGATGAGAAGAAGGTTGATTATGAGGATAAGCTTAAGCACTATGGAGAAGAAATAACTATATTGAAAAATCAAGTGTGTGTGTGTATCTTCATGTGTGTTTGTGCATTCATGTATGTGTCTGTCTGTGTGTGTGTGTGTGTCCGACTCTCTGTCTGTGTGTGTTTGTGTTTATGTATATATAGTAATTACTCAGTAGTTTGATTTCCACACTACAGTACTTCAACAGTAGTTAACATTAACTGATATACTTGTCTCAATTCAACACCACAGTAGTGAGACAGTAATTATTATACTGTTACTGTATGTGTCTGTGTACTCTTGTGTGTTTATGCATGCTGGTCAGTTTTGTAATCATTATAATCCTGACATTAGGTTGATTCCTTAGAGAAAACAAAATCTCAGTTAGAAGCTGTTAATGATAGTCTCTGTGTTCAAGTACAAGAAAAAGATGAATTGATATCCGTAAGTTGTATATAATGAGAGCTGTAGCTGTATATAATATTGATCAAACAATTCCCTTTAATTACCTACTAATTACTATTCCACCACTTTCTCAATGAAATGTGGTATCCAGGAAGTGATATCATTACCATCTTAGATACAACATGAATAGTGACCATTTTAAGGTACACATTGATCAATATTATTTAATGGGAAAAGGGTATGGTTTGTAATTCAGTACTTACATAGACACTTACATGTACATGTATAATTATATGTGTATGTAGATTAAAAGACATCTGAAATAATGACTGACCTATCAATGAAAGGTCATCCATATTACAGGTACATGTGTATGAGTCTGTAGTGACTGTGAGCTCATGGGTATGAGTCTGTAGTGACTGTGAGCTCATGGGTATGAGTCTGTAGTGACTGTGAGCTCATGGGTATGAGTCTGTAGTGACTGAGCTCATGGGTATGACTCTGTAGTGACTGAGCTCATGGGTAGGACTCTGTAGTGACTGGTATTAGTCTGTATACATGTGCATTTGTATTTGTATTTAGTACTAGTACAATTGTATATGCATTTACATTAGTTTGGTGGCAAATTGTTGGTACATGATCATTAATTATTAAATATTCTATTAGACTCTTGAACAACAAATGACAGATGAGGTAAGAGAATTAGACGATGAAGTGAGAAATTTACAAGAGGATTTGACAAGATCGAAAGTGAGATGAGATATATGTATGTGCATATACATGTTTAATGTGTACATGTACACATTAAACATGTATATATATGTATGTGCATATGTACGTGTATACATGTGTGTATATGTACATGTATATAATTATGTATCATGTATGTAAGTATGTATGTATGTATGCATGTACTAATATCAATGTACATGTATGTATGTACACTATGTACATGTACATGTATAAATATGTATGTATGTAACAATGTTTGTATGTATGTATGTATACCTATGTATCATTATGTATGTATGTGTGTATGTATGTAGATATGTACATTGAATTTGTATGTATAATTATAACTACATGTATGTATGTATGTACATGTATTTATGTGTCCAAATGTATGAACCTTTTATGAACAAATATGTATATTATATGTATTTATGTACATGTACGTGTGTACAGTGTACGTACAATGTATATATACAATGTATTTATGCATGTACATGTATATAGGAAAGACAACAAGATTTGGAAGAAGATTACAGACAGTCACAGCAAACTAACTCAGAATCTGAAGACATATTAAAAGAGCTACGACAAGAAAATGATAAATTAAAAGAAAACTTTGAAATTGAAAAAACTCAACGTCAGAAAGCAGAGGAACAACTCAGACAAGCAACGGAGGTTTGGCATAAATTAGAAGTTACTGAGCGAGAAAGAGATAGATTAAAAGCTGTTGTCAGCAATCTTGAACAGAAACAACAAACTAATAATGTATCTAGTGAAGATGACTTGAAAGCTGAGAGACTTCAGTTACAAGTTGAAATGGAGAACCTACGTAACTCTATGTCTGACGAATTAGAGTCAACTAGAAAGGTACATGAACATGAGAGGCAAGACTTATCTTGTCAACTGGAGAAAATGCAAAAAGAACAGGATGATTTAACGACTTCTCTTGAGGTAATTGAGTAATTTAGCTAATTATACAGTTTATGTAATTAGCAGGTTTCATACAGAATTTTTTGTTAGGGAGTGGAAGGAATTGATTATGTGAAGCTCACGACTCCTGGAGTGGGGGAGTGGGGGTATGCTTCTGTTTGAATTTTTTTTAAACTTTGGACTCTCTGAGGTTCCTTCTGGTGGCTTCTGTGGCCCCAGAAAGCTTAGCTGAGATGTGGTTGCATGCTGTAATAAATTTGGTCTCCCTGTTGTATGAAGCCCTGATTTATGCAAAAAGGATGCATAACTGACTTACACTATGTTGACCAATCAGATTTGTTACTGTAATAGATACCATGTTGGCGAGGGTACCATCTCCATGGTACTTGTTTTAACAAATTAAACTTTTTTTTCCAGACAAGAAATAGAGAAATACAAGATTCCAATCGGCAGATAGTTGAATTAAGAGAAAATGTGTTGACTTTAGAAGAGAGAACTAAACAGCTGCAAATTGAAAAAGAGAAAGCTGTTTCTGATATCATCACTATGAGAAAACTATTAAAAGAAAAAGAAAAGTAAATATGTTTTGATGTTACTTGCCTTCAAACTAGGCCTCACTATTCAGCTATTTTATAAAATAAGTCAGCTGATATTAGGTCACATGACTGGGAATATGAACATAGATGTTTTGATAAGACACTTACTTTTTTAAATATTTACTATTTAGCTATCTTAAATAAAGAACTAACTAAATGTCTAGAAAGATCAATGATTGATTTTTCAAATTCATTGGTTTTCAAAATGGTTGAGTGCGAGTGTACTTAGTGTAGGCATGTTATCTAAATTATTATTAAGCAAATCATACCCCTTTCTCTTTAGGAAAACTTCAATGGATGAAGAAACAACACATCATAGTAATGCAAAGGTATGGTTGGTTGCTATAGTAACATGAATACAACTATGTGTGTTAATAGACAGTAGTAGTCCCATGTACATGTACATGTAGTCACATGTACAACATGTATGTGTATAGTATAGTGTAATGTACATGTACATGTAGTCCCATGTACATGTATAACATGTATGTGTATAGTATATAGTGTAATGTACATGTAGTCACATGTACAACTTGTATGTGTATAGTATAGTGTAATGTACATGTACATGTAGTCCCATGTATAACAAGTATGTATGTATCTTGAGCCGTATGCAAGGATTAAAAGTGTCATCTTTTTAAAAATGAGCTTATTTTTGCTTTCATGGACATGAGTAGTTGCAATATTGTAATAATTACAAACCACCTTTAGCCAATGATCACAAATCTCAATTTTCAATATCGTCCAATCCTACTATGATATATGACATGGCTCCGTATTGAGGCACTAGTAATGATTTTTACTAATATGTAGCTTGCAGAGGCTGAGAACAGAGCAGAAATGGCTACAAGATTGTTACAAGAGATACAATCTGAGAGGTAAATACAATACAATTGAAACCCCTCTACTGAGGATACCCTGAAAATAGCTGAAATGAGGACACCCCTGTATTAAGGACACTTACAAATGTCCCTAACTGTGCTTTATATATAAAGTCACCTCTGAAAAGAGGACACCCCTGTAATCAGGACACTTATATTTGTCCCAAGGGTATCCGGAATAGAGGGGTTCCACTGGGTGATACATTGTATGAAATAGATGCTAAGAAGATTTCATATCACAGAGACTCACTCAGAAGTCAGTTGAAGAGACAAAATTCTCCACAACCCAGCAAAGCAATGACTAATGGAACTGATTGTATGGAAATTTATTTGTAGTTAACTTTTAATCAATACATTTTTTTTAATTAGCTGATGGTGTAGATTCTTTTTCAATATCTCCTGTAATGTTTAGAGGAAAGTCACAACCCACTACAGCTATGTCCGTGTTAGGTAAGACTTGAGTAGTTAACTCGGGAAGAGAGAGAAATCTCACAACATACTAAAA
>OX345643.1:5492500-5500000 GCA_947044365.1 Petrosia ficiformis
TGGATAGATGGATGGATGGAAGATGGATGGATGGATGGATGGATGGATGGATGGATGGATAGACAGATGGATGGATAGACAGATGGACAAATGGACAGACGGGCGAACAGACAGACAGACGAATGAATGGATGGATGAATGAACAGACGGACAGACAGATAAGTGGATAAACAGACAGACATATGAATGGGCAAACAGATGGAACAGACATATGGATGGATCAAAAATACAATGATGTGTAATGTATAAACATGTTAACTGAAGGCAGTGAAATTAATTAATATAATTATATGATGCAGGTATGACTTTATATTTTTGGACTTCAGTCCTCAGAGGGTTGTTCTTTCAGGATGGGTTGGAGATGAGGATCCTACTTTTGAAGGAATAGAAAATGCTCTGAAGAGATATCTTCAGTCTGCTTGGGCAGGTGACCATTTGATTGTGTGTATATGTATTTGTGTGTGTGTATGTATGTATGTGTGTATGTGTGTGTGTGTGTGTGTATGTGTGTGTGTGTGTGCTGTATATAGGAGAAGGTGTATGTGTTTTTGGGGAATGCACAAAATTTATAATTAGTGGAGACTGAATTGTCACCTATGATATGAAAACATCTCCTCTCCCTGAAAGTTAGGATTGGTGTTAATTATGGGTGGGAGGGGCTCAGTAGCCTCAGTTGGGAACAAAGGGAGTGGAGACATTTATCCTTCTCATCAGTACATGTACATTTTCCACATACACAAATACCATAAACACTTGACCATGTGCTGCAATATTCTGAACAATGAACCATTATAATTACATAATTTTAGTATTGTTTGTAGTCCTGCTATTATAGTCTCCATCTTCTGAGACAGCCAGTTTGTCTCATACTTCATAGAGTATATAAGTTACCATGTGCTGCAGTTGGATATATAATTTTAAGATTTGAGATATTAGAAATAATAAAAATTCTTGAAGTTATCACATGTGCAATATCGATAGGGTATCCAAATTTTGGTTCTGATATTGGAGGATACAGATCAGGTGATGGTACATTAGGTCGTACCAAAGAACTCTTCATACGATGGGCTCAACTGGGAGCATTTTCTCCACTAATGGAAAATGGTGGCAACAAGGAACACAGACCATGGGCTTTTGACAGTGAAACTCTTGAGATATATAAAAAGTCAGATATTGGATCATAAATGTTATAATTAGTTATAAAAATTATATACTTAATTTTAATATTACGGTTTAATTAAAAAGATTAACAGTACTTTCTGTTGTACTTTAGGTTTGTTGATATTCATTATCAATTGGTACCATATCTACTGTCTGTGGGAAGTCAGGCTATTGATAAAAAAACAAGTTCCATTACACCATTAGCTCAACATGATAACTTCATAGAAAAGGTACACAATTTACGATATTATTTAGTAACTGTTTCCAACTCATTCTGAGATTTCTGGAAACCACTTAATTGTGTTATTTTAACTATATACCTATTTAGTAATGCATTGTGACTTTAGGTAGGTATAACTAAATTACGAGTCTATTGTAATAACTAAAATGAAAAGTGTCCAATAATGGGCACTTTTAGTTGGTTAACTAAAACTAAAACCCTTTTAGTAAGCCCAATATTATTTTAGTTAATTAAACTATAACCAAACTAAAAGTTCACTTCCATGTTAATATTTGATGTCGCATGGTTTAATAGTTACCATAATTGATATCACAGACTTACAATCGATAGTAAGAATAGTTTTGAATACCTAATTAATCATTTCAGCCCTAAATTTTGTTATTCTCACTATATCAATTTTTTTCTTTAGCTAATTGATGATTTCAAACCATCGACTTATAACTATCTCCTAGGTGACGCTATTCTTGTAGCTCCAATTTACAAGACTCCTCAACAGGTAATAATTTCATATTCACAATGACCACATACACATAGACTGACACACATACAAGACACACACACACACACGTACACATTCACACACATACACACATGTACACACACACACACTGACACATAGACTGACACACATACACAGTCACAGACACACACAAACACTAACACAAACTCACACACATACAAAGACACACACATACAAACACGTACACACTCACACACATACAAAGACACACGCACACAAACACGTACAGACTCACACACATACAAAGACACAAACACGTACACAATCACACACACACACAAGATCTAGAGTACACAAGTGCTATCCATTGTCAAGAATATTCCCAAAGATAGATTGCTATAATAATCTATGCATGGCCACATGTTATAATGTTAATAATTATTATTAACTAGTATTTACTAATCTGTTACCAGTTCTTCAGATATAATGATTAATGTGTCAGTATATTGTCCTTGATTCTAGGAGGAGCCTCCTTGATGCTATAGTCTAGGATTTATTTTCCCGTGGTAGGATCAAATTGAAATAGTAATTCACCTTCTTTCCTACCAAACCAACCCTATCCTATGGTGGTGATGTAATTATAAATTCATTGACTGTTACAATTATTGTGAGTTTATTTTTGATAAGCTATTTCTTCAAGATAAGTATATCCATTGTGAACTGACACACTAATGAAGAACTGGTACCAATTCTGTGTACATACAAATTATTCATGTGTATTGTTCCTCAGGTTTCAGTGGAGTTTCCTCTTCACAACGGTTCATCCAGCTGGGTCTATTGGTTTGATCACACTCAGATATATCATGCCAGAGATAATTTGACTTACTTCAACTGTTCTTTAGATCACTACATTGTTTTCCATGCTACAGGTAAAAGAAAAGGCTAGGTACTTACTCACAGGATAATTAGTGCTAGTTACCATGGCAACATTACAATATAGATGTACACTACGTCTATAGATTATTATGAATGTGTAGAAACTATTGACTAATTTAGAGATATTTTCCTAACTTTAAGGTTTCAAAGTTGCTTTATACTTGTTCCTCAATTGTGCTGTCCTTTCATATTGTGTTTAATCTAAAGTCTCACGATGTCCTCAAAATAATGATATGATGACTTTTTATGTAATATAGTGTATAGTTTAATGTAAGGTTAATACTTGATTATACTATAACTTAATAATGAAGGAATAGATTGAAATTTGACATAAACAAAAAAGAACAGGAAGGATAATTATATGAAAATGGTGCAGGTAAAAAGATTTCCAAACTAAAATTATGAACATTTTCTGAGGTCAAGGTGTACATGAATGACCTTTAGATGTATATTATTACATATCTCCTTTAGATAGTATAATTCCATTACGAGTAACAAAGAATACTCCAGTATATGGCCAGTACCCAAGTCTGGTAGGTCGTATACGATGGTGGTTGTTTCTTACCAACAATGGAAGGAGCAAGTCCCAACCTTCCTCTTTTGAAATGAGGGAATATGATTCTCATGGAATTTCTGCTACATGGAGGTACGTAATTGTAATGTAATATAATTATACTGTAATGTAATGTAGTGTAATGTAGTGTAATAAATGTAGTGTAATATAGTGTAATATAGTGTAATGTAGTGTAATGTAGTGTAATGTAGTGTAATATAGTGTAATATAGTGTAATGTAGTGTAATATAGTGTAATGTAGTGTAATGTAGTGTAATGTAGTGTAATGTAGTGTAATATAGTGTAATGTAGTGTAATGTAGTGTAATATAGTGTAATGTAGTGTAATATAGTGTAATATAGTGTAATGTAGTGTAATGTAGTGTAATGTAGTGTAATGTAGTGTAATGTTGCGTAATGCGTAAATGCGTAATGTGTAATGCGTAATGCGTAATACTTTATGTATAATGCGTAATGTATACTGTAATGTAATGCAATGTATACTGTAATGTACAGTACTATATTGTAATGTACTGTATTGTATTATGTGAATGTAATGTATTGTAATCACTAATATAAGTCTAGTATATATCTATACTGTTATTTTTGTATTCTCGAGTCACAATTATAGTTATGTATTTATGATTGTACATTTTAGGTGGCTGAGCTTTGATTGTTTGGAAGTGAACATATCTGCACACCAATTTACTCAATCACTCATTGAGATTGAAACTCATTCTCTGTTGTTGTCTATTAACAGTGTTCAGGAGCTTAAAACTGATGACACATTTTATACAATGCCTCAATTTCTTTCTCATACTGAGGCTGTTGCTAATGAGGGTGGTTTCGTGATTAGGAAGGACAAAAGGCTTGTTTCTATAGTAATCCATCCGATTGGTTCAAACAAATTTGGTCATTCCTTTGTTTGTTGTTTAAAGTAATAGTTACAACTATTATATATAATTATTAATACATGATTATATTATAACTTAATAATGAAGGAATAGATTGAAATTTCACATACACAAAAACGAACAGGAAAGATAATTATATGCAAATGGTGCAGATAAAAGCATAAGTAATCGTAGGCTTTCTACTGTAATAGACCAAATTTAATTATTATTCTTACGAATCGAAAATAAAGATTAAGAAAAATAGAGTAGTATACATATGTATTTAATACAAGCATAATTAATCGTAGGCTTTCTACTGTAATAGACTAAATTTAATTATTATTCTTACGAATCGAAAATATAGAAAATTAAAGACTAAGAAAAGCAGACTAGAATATATGTTTAATACAAGCATAATTAATCGTAGGCTTTCAACTATTATTCTTACGAATCGAAAATAAAGATTAAGAAAAATATATTTAATACAAGCATAGTTAATCGTAGGCTTTCTACTGTATTAGACTAACTTTAATTATTATTCTTATGAATCGAAAATAAAGATTAAGAAAAATAGAGTAGTATACATATGTATTTAATACAAGCATAATTAATCGTAGGCTTTCTACTGTAATAGACTAAATTTAATTATTATTCTTACAAATCGAAAATTAAAGACTACAGACTAGTATAATACAAGCACAATTAATCGTAGGCTTCCTACTAAACTTAATTATTATTCTTACGAATCGAAAACAAAGATTAAGAAAAATATATTTAATACAAGCATAGTTAATCGTAGGCTTTCTACTGTAATAGACTAAATTTAATTATTATTCTTACGAATCGAAAATATAGAAAATTAAATTATTATCACTAACATTTCCTTCAAAATTGACTATTATTATATTGAAAATGCAATTCAATACACAAGAACAACATTTCAAAGAAACATTTGAACAAAAAATACAACTGAAATACACATACACACACACACAAAAAAAAAAACTAACAAACAATACATTTCAAAGAACTGACTGCCATCAAGATGAGTCCTTGCAGAAGAGAAATCCCAATGAAGATGAGTCCTTTGCAGAAGAGAAATCCCGATGAAGATGAGTCCTTGCAGAAGAGAAATCCCAATGGGGATGGTCCTAGGATGGAACTGGAGCACTGGTCGAAGTAGACTGGAACTGGAGCACTGGTCGAAGTGGACTGGAACTGGAGCACTGGTCGAAGTAGACTGAAAACTGGAGCACTGGTCGAAGTAGACTGGAACTGGAGCACTGGTCGAAGTAGACTGGAACTGGATGAGGTAGTTAGACTGTAACTGGAACACTAGATGAGCTAGACCGGATGTACTGGAACTGCCCCACACGGGGCTGGATCTAGTGACTCGAAGAGACCTCCGGCGTCCCCAACCTGGGCATCGGTATACTCATTTGTCCCGCATACTCCTACCAACCAGGATCGACCATGCCAACCCCCCCCAAAAAAAAGAAAAGGAGGGTGGCATGGCCGACCCTGGCTGATAGGAGTGATTAGAACAAATGAGCATCCGAATTCCAAGAAGAGAACACCAGAAGAAACCTCGAAATCATCAGAAACAGACCTGTGCAGGGAGGAAAAATAGTAAATACACTGTTCACAATAAAATAATATTTAAGAAGAAAGTATAGAATAGAGAAAAGAGTATGGAGACATAACTTACCTCTTATTGAAGTATAGATGCGATGAGGTAGAGAGAGAGAGTGGATAGATGGACAGGGAGGTAGCGAGTAGAGTTTTCTGGGAGAGAGAAGAAACAATATGTAAATTAACATGATAGACAAACGGAATTATTAATATGATATGCATGAATTACATGGGCATGGATGGCAACAATGCACATAGAAGAACAAGAATCACCTGTTGTTCAATCTTCGTCCATCTATCCACATCCTTCACATCTTGGTCCTGGGTCCCTCCCTGGTACATGCAGAATCTTCTTCGTCTTGAGTCTTGAGATCGATGACATGCACAGGCTTCTCTGGCTTATGATAGGGAGCTCAAATTCCTGCACGTGCAGCAGGTCTGAGAGCATGCATGCATGCACGCACCCATCCTCTCCGGGGAGGTGTGTGCAGGGTGAAGATGCAAGCAATTAATTATTAATTGTAATAATTTAAAATATTGATGTCTAGAATAATAATAATTATTAAATAATTTATGTAAAATATTAGTGCTAATCTTTTTTGCTTCTGTAGAAACCGAACAAAATTGAATACTGTTGTACTTTGAAAATGTTCTTTGCCGAAGGATGCATGCATGGTAGCAATGATGATGATTTTTTTTTTAATGCAACCAGTCGAATTAAACAAATTATATCGAAAATAGTGTATTAAATTATAACAAAAAAGTAGAAAAAGTGATAGCTAGCTAATTAGAAAATAGTCTCAAGAAATAATTATAGCTACGTACGTAGCTACTTGAAAGAGAAAGAAATTAGTTCATTAATTTGAAAATATTTCCAATGAAATGCAATCGAAAATGATAGTACTTAATTAATTCATTGGATTAGGAAAAGAAAAAAGGTTTTATAAAAAGAACATTAACGTTATAATTATAGGTAGTCGTTGGTATATTGAAAGAAGATAAAAGATTAAGAAAAATAAACTAGTATATTCAATACAAGCATAAGTAATCGCAGGCTTTCTACTGTAATAGACCAAATTTAAGAAAAATAAACTAGTATATTCAATACAAGCATAAGTAATCGTAGGCTTTCTACTGTAATAGACCAAATTTAATTATTATTCTTACGAATCGAAAATAAAGATTAAGAAAAATAGAGTAGTATACATATGTATTTAATACAAGCATAATTAATCGTAGGCTTTCTACTGTAATAGACTAAATTTAATTATTATTCTTACGAATCGAAAATATAGAAAATTAAAGACTAAGAAAAGTAGACTAGAATATATGTTTAATACAAGCATAATTAATCATAGGCTTTCAACTAAACTTAATTATTATTCTTACGAATCGAAAATAAAGATTAAGAAAAATAGAGTAGTATATATATTTAATACAAGCATAATTAATCGTAGGCTTTCTACTGTAATAGACTAAATTTAATTATTATTCTTACGAATCGAAAATATAGAAAATTAAAGACTAAGAAAAGCAGACTAGAATATATGTTTAATACAAGCATAATTAATCGTAGGCTTTCAACTATTATTCTTACGAATCGAAAATAAAGATTAAGAAAAATA
>OX345643.1:5502500-5577500 GCA_947044365.1 Petrosia ficiformis
AGTTTAGTTAACTAAAATTTGCAATGCCTCACTTGTCAACTAAAATAATATTAATATGAATATTTGGAGGAAGAGGTACATAACTATAATTAATAAATAAGGATCTTTAGTCAAAGCTACCTGTAAACCTCTATTCTACACATTATATGTGAATCTATTTCATTCAAGTGGAAACAAATTAACATGAGATGTACATGGAATTGGTATTTTCTTTATCTAATTAGCGATGCAGGATTATTAATGTTTAACAATATTAATAGCCTTTTTTGTAGAGACTTAACTATGGGTGTGTGATTATTATATATTGGTGATGGTTCATTGTGGTAATGGATTAATGGTATTGTATTCATTGTGGTAATGGATTAATGGTATTATATTCATTGTGGTAATGGATTAATGGTATTATATTCATTGTGGTAATGGATTAATGGTATTTTATTCATTGTGGTAATGGATTAATGGTATTATATTCATTGTGGTAATGGATTAAGGGTATTATATTCATTGTGGTAATGGATTAATGGTATTATATTCATTGCGGTAATAGTATTTTATTCAAGAAATGGATTAAGTGAATATCAAATTTCACTGAAATAGAAAATGAAATATAAATCCATTTTATCTCCTCCAGTGATTTTTATATAGTATAATGTAGAAAGTGTGTTAATTGTGTTGATAATGATTTCTCTCAACATAGGTTCTATCTCTTGGTATTGATGGTTGGAAGTGTGATGGGACAGATCCATATGTTTATGAACTAGTGATAGCCAGACTTAACTATGGGTGTGTATTAAAATACTATTACCGCAATGAATATAATACCATTAATCCATTACCACAATGAATATAATACCATTAATCCATTACCACAATGAATATAATACCATTAATCCATTACCACAATGAATATAATACCATTAATCCATTACCACAATGAATAAAATACCATTAATCCATTACCACAATGAATATAATACCATTAATCCATTACCACAATGAATATAATACCATTACCACAATGAATATAATACCATTAATCCATTACCACAATGAACCATCACCAATATATAATAATCACACACCCATAGTTAAGTCTCTACAAAAAAGGCTATTAATATTGTTAAACATTAATAATCCTGCATCGCTAATTAGATAAAGAAAATACCAATTCCATGTACATCTCATGTTAACTTGTTTCCACTTGAATGAAATAGATTCACATATAATGTGTAGAATAGAGGTTTACAGGTAGCTTTGACTAAAGATCCTTATTTATTAATTATAGTTATGTACCTCTTCCTCCAAATATTCATATTAATATTATTTTAGTTGACAAGTGAGGCATTGCAAATTTTAGTTAACTAAACTATAACTCAGTCTATCACAATAACTATATATAACTAAATAAAATGAACACTTTTAGTTAGTTAACTAAAACTAAAACACTTTTAGTAAGCCCAATATTATTTTACTTAATTTTTGATAAACTAGACATGCTATAACTATAACTAAAAATGGTCATGCATTATTGTCATACTGACACTAAGTCATGTGCATGTGTATACTATCACCTGTATACTGTCACCTGTATACTATCACCTGTATACTATCACTTGTATACTATCACTTGTATACTATCACTTGTATACTATCACCCGTATACTATCACTTGTATACTATCACCCGTATACTATCACTTGTATACTATCACCCGTATACTATCACTTGTATACTATCACTTGTATACTATCACCCGTATACTATCACTTGGTCCATTTGTTTATGCCACCAATCTACTGCTTCAGGATTAGAATAGTCCAGTAAACCTCCTTTTCCATGCCACCATGATATTGTAGTCTGAATATCCAATGCATTTCTATATGAAGATTTCATATGTAAAGACAACGTTTTGTATAAAAATGGCATCACTTTTAAAAGAAAAGGAGTATCTAAAACTATTAATATCAAAGATCTAACAACTTTTAACAACTTACCTCAATAAATATCTTTTCTCATGAGCTTCTTTATAGTTTGATGAGTCTGTGTTGATAAATGAAGTAACCCAAATGATGACTCGTATTTTTTTTGAATGAAAGAAGTCAATCATTTCTGCAGCATTTGGATATTTTTTAGTATCAAAAATGAAATTATTGAAACCTGTTGACCAGGAAGAATCAATATCAACAGCTCCTACCTGTAATAAACGTATCATAATTAAGTATTCAATAAGTTATTTAAAGCACATGATGGATGGATGGATGGATGGATGAGATAAATGTAGTAACAGATAGATGTATAAACAGACAAAGAAACAGCTGGATTAATGGACAGCTGAATCAATGTACTGTGACATCACTGGTTTGTATGCTAACCTGAATATCATGATCAAGGTACTGCTTTGCATAGTCTATCATTGAACTTTGATTAGCTCTGTCGTTTGATAACCACACCCTAATTTAGAATGACACATACACACATAAATACAGACATATAATTTATACATACATACATACATACATACGTACATACATATGTACATACATATATACATACACATATACATACATACATACATACAAACATACATACACACATACATACATTCATTGCACATACATACATACATATAATTATGATTATTTTTATTTCAACACCCTAGGCCTGTAATAGTACACAGATGTATTCTATTATATTTATTTATACAACATATAAATTATAACTATGTATGTTATACATTCATATATAATTATACATGTATGTATGCATGTATTATGTGTGTAAGTATGTATGCATATGTATGTATGTATGTATGTATGTATGTATGTATGCATACGTATGTATGTATGTATGCGTACGTATGTATGTATGAGTGTACTAACATCTGTATTTTCAATGTCTATAGTAATTACAGTACAGTACTAATATTATAATAATAATTATTTAAATAATTAAGAAGTCTCACCAGTGATAATGAGCCCATTCAGGATAAGAAGCCTCTTTCAATAACACAGGAGGAACAATGAACTGATCTGCAAAACAGCAACTAACTAACAGTACAAGATGAAATATCATCTCCATTCTGTTTAATCAATCAGATTACAGTAGAAAGCCTACGATTAACTATGCTTGTATTAAATATATTTTTCTTAATCTTTGTTTTCGATTCGTAAGAATAATAATTAAGTTTAGTAGGAAGCCTACGATTAATTGTGCTTGTATTAAATAAATATACTAGTCTGTAGTCTTTAATTTTCGATTTGTAAGAATAATAATTAAATTTAGTCTATTACAGTAGAAAGCCTACGATTAATTATGCTTGTATTAAATACATATGTATACTACTCTATTTTTCTTAATCTTTATTTTCGATTCATAAGAATAATAATTAAAGTTAGTCTAATACAGTAGAAAGCCTACGATTAACTATGCTTGTATTAAATATATTTTTCTTAATCTTTATTTTCGATTCGTAAGAATAATAGTTGAAAGCCTACGATTAATTATGCTTGTATTAAACATATATTCTAGTCTGCTTTTCTTAGTCTTTAATTTTCTATATTTTCGATTCGTAAGAATAATAATTAAATTTAGTCTATTACAGTAGAAAGCCTACGATTAATTATGCTTGTATTAAATACATATGTATACTACTCTATTTTTCTTAATCTGTATTTTCGATTCGTAAGAATAATATAATTAAATTTGGTCTATTACAGTAGAAAGCCTACGATTACTTATGCTTGTATTGAATATACTAGTTTATTTTTCTTAAATTTGGTCTATTACAGTAGAAAGCCTGCGATTACTTATGCTTGTATTGAATATACTAGTTTATTTTTCTTAAATTTGGTCTATTACAGTAGAAAGCCTACGATTACTTATGCTTGTATTGAATATACTAGTTTATTTTTCTTAAATTTGGTCTATTACAGTAGAAAGCCTACGATTACTTATGCTTGTATTGAATATACCAGTTTATTTTTCTTAATCTTTTATCTTCTTTCAATATACCAACGACTTCCTATAATTATAACGTTAGTGTTCTTTTTATAAAACCTTTTTTCTTTTCCTAATCCAATGAATTAATTAAGTACTATCATTTTCGATTGCATTTCATTGGAAATATTTTCAAATTAATGAACTAATTTCTTTCTCTTTCAAGTAGCTACGTACGTAGATATAATTATTTCTTGAGACTATTTTCAAATGAAAATATTTTCTAATTAGCTAGCTATCACTTTTTCTACTTTTTTGTTATAATTGAATACACTATTTTCGATATAATTTGTTTAATTCGACTGGTTGCATTAAAAACAAAAATCATCATCATTGCTACCATGCATGCATCCTTCGGCAAAGAACGTTTTCAAAGTACAACAGTATTAATTTTTGTTCGGTTTCTACAGAAGCAAAAAAGATTAGCACTAATATTTTACATAAATTATTTATTATTCTAGACATCAATATTTTAAATTATTACAATTAATAATTAATTGCTTGCATCCTCACCCTGCACACACCTCCCCGGAGAGGATGGGTGCGTGCATGCATGCATGCTCTCAGACCTGCTGCACGTGCAGGAATTTGAGCTCCCTATCATAAGCCAGAGAAGCCTGTGCATGTCATCGATCTCAAGACTCAAGACGAAGAAGATTCTGCATGTACCAGGGAGGGACCCAGGACCAAGATGTGAAGGATGTGGATAGATGGACGAAGATTGAACAACAGGTGATTCTTGTTCTTCTATGTGCATTGTTGCCATCCATGCCCATGTAATTCATGCATATCATATTAATAATTCCGTTTGTCTATCATGTTAATTTACATATTGTTTCTTCTCTCTCCCAGAAAACTCTACTCGCTACCTCCCTGTCCATCTATCCACTCTCTCTCTCTACCTCATCGCATCTATACTTCAATAAGAGGTAAGTTATGTCTCCATACTCTTTTCTCTATTCTATACTTTCTTCTTAAATATTATTTTATTGTGAACAGTGTATTTACTATTTTTCCTCCCTGCACAGGTCTGTTTCTGATGATTTCGAGGTTTCTTCTGGTGTTCTCTTCTTGGAATTCGGATGCTCATTTGTTCTAATCACTCCTATCAGCCAGGGTCGGCCATGCCACCCTCCTTTTCTTTTTTTTTGGGGGGGTTGGCATGGTCGATCCTGGTTGGTAGGAGTGTGCGGGACAAATGAGTATACCGATGCCCAGGTTGGGGACGCCGGAGGTCTCTTCGAGTCACTAGATCCAGCCCCGTGTGGGGCAGTTCCAGTACATCCGGTCTAGCTCATCTAGTGTTCCAGTTACAGTCTAACTACCTCATCCAGTTCCAGTCTACTTCGACCAGTGCTCCAGTTCCAGTCTACTTCGACCAGTGCTCCAGTTTCCAGTCTACTTCGACCAGTGCTCCAGTTTCAGTCTACTTCGACCAGTGCTCCAGTTCCAGTCCACTTCGACCAGTGCTCCAGTTCCAGTCTACTTCATCCTAGGACCATCCCCATTGGGATTTCTCTTCTGCAAGGACTCATCTTCATCGGGATTTCTCTTCTGCAAAGGACTCATCTTCATTGGGATTTCTCTTCTGCAAGGACTCATCTTGATTCATCTCAATGGCAGTCAGTTCTTTGAAATGTATTGTTTGTTGTTGTATTTTTTGTTCAAATGTTTCTTTGAAATGTTGTTCTTGTGTATTGAATTGCATTTTCAATATAATAATAGTCAATTTTGAAGGAAATGTTAGTGATAATAATTTAATTTTCTATATTTTCGATTCGTAAGAATAATAATTAAATTTAGTCTATTACAGTAGAAAGCCTACGATTAACTATGCTTGTATTAAATATATTTTTCTTAATCTTTGTTTTCGATTCGTAAGAATAATAATTAAGTTTAGTAGGAAGCCTACGATTAATTGTGCTTGTATTAAATAAATATACTAGTCTGTAGTCTTTAATTTTCGATTTGTAAGAATAATAATTAAATTTAGTCTATTACAGTAGAAAGCCTACGATTAATTATGCTTGTATTAAATACATATGTATACTACTCTATTTTTCTTAATCTTTATTTTCGATTCATAAGAATAATAATTAAAATTAGTCTAATACAGTAGAAAGCCTACGATTAACTATGCTTGTATTAAATATATTTTTCTTAATCTTTATTTTCGATTCGTAAGAATAATAGTTGAAAGCCTACGATTAATTATGCTTGTATTAAACATATATTCTAGTCTGCTTTTCTTAGTCTTTAATTTTCTATATTTTCTATTCGTAAGAATAATAATTAAATTTAGTCTATTACAGTAGAAAGCCTACAATTAATTATGCTTGTATTAAATATATATACTACTCTATTTTTCTTAATCTTTATTTTCGATTCGTAAGAATAATAATTAAGTTTAGTTGAAAGCCTATGATTAATTATGCTTGTATTAAACATATATTCTAGTCTGCTTTTCTTAGTCTTTAATTTTCTATATTTTCGATTCGTAAGAATAATAATTAAATTTAGTCTATTACAGTAGAAAGCCTACGATTACTTATGCTTGTATTGAATATACTAGTTTATTTTTCTTAAATTTGGTCTATTACAGTAGAAAGCCTGCGATTACTTATGCTTGTATTGAATATACTAGTTTATTTTTCTTAAATTTGGTCTATTACAGTAGAAAGCCTACGATTACTTATGCTTGTATTGAATATACTAGTTTATTTTTTTTAAATTTGGTCTATTACAGTAGAAAGCCTACGATTACTTATGCTTGTATTGAATATACCAGTTTATTTTTCTTAATCTTTTATCTTCTTTCAATATACCAACGACTTCCTATAATTATAACGTTAGTGTTCTTTTTATAAAACCTTTTTTCTTTTCCTAATCCAATGAATTAATTAAGTACTATCATTTTCGATTGCATTTCATTGGAAATATTTTCAAATTAATGAACTAATTTCTTTCTCTTTCAAGTAGCTACGTACGTAGCCATAATTATTTCTTGAGACTATTTTCAAATGAAAATATTTTCTAATTAGCTAGCTATCACTTTTTCTACTTTTTTGTTATAATTGAATACACTATTTTCGATATAATTTGTTTAATTCGACTGGTTACAAAAAATCATCATCATTGCTACCATGCATGCATCCTTCGGCAAAGAACGTTTTTAAAGTACAACAGTATTAAATTTTGTTCGGTTTCTACAGAAGCAAAAAAGATTAGCACTAATATTTTACATAAATTATTTATTATTCTAGACATCAATATTTTAAATTATTACAATTAATAATTAATTGCTTGCATCCTCACCCTGCACACACCTCCCCGGAGAGGATGGGTGCGTGCATGCATGCATGCTCTCAGACCTGCTGCACGTGCAGGAATTTGAGCTCCCTATCATAAGCCAGAGAAGCCTGTGCATGTCATCGATCTCAAGACTCAAGACGAAGAAGATTCTGCATGTACCAGGGAGGGACCCAGGACCAAGATGTGAAGGATGTGGATAGATGGACGAAGATTGAACAACAGGTGATTCTTGTTCTTCTATGTGCATTGTTGCCATCCATGCCCATGTAATTCATGCATATCATATTAATAATTCCGTTTGTCTATCATGTTAATTTACATATTGTTTCTTCTCTCTCCCAGAAAACTCTACTCGCTACCTCCCTGTCCATCTATCCACTCTCTCTCTCTACCTCATCGCATCTATACTTCAATAAGAGGTAAGTTATGTCTCCATACTCTTTTCTCTATTCTATACTTTCTTCTTAAATATTATTTTATTGTGAACAGTGTATTTACTATTTTTCCTCCCTGCACAGGTCTGTTTCTGATGATTTCGAGGTTTCTTCTGGTGTTCTCTTCTTGGAATTCGGATGCTCATTTGTTCTAATCACTCCTATCAGCCAGGGTCGGCCATGCCACCCTCCTTTTCTTTTTTTTTGGGGGGGTTGGCATGGTCGATCCTGGTTGGTAGGAGTGTGCGGGACAAATGAGTATACCGATGCCCAGGTTGGGGACGCCGGAGGTCTCTTCGAGTCACTAGATCCAGCCCCGTGTGGGGCAGTTCCAGTACATCCGGTCTAGCTCATCTAGTGTTCCAGTTACAGTCTAACTACCTCATCCAGTTCCAGTCTACTTCGACCAGTGCTCCAGTTCCAGTCTACTTCGACCAGTGCTCCAGTTTCCAGTCTACTTCGACCAGTGCTCCAGTTCCAGTCCACTTCGACCAGTGCTCCAGTTCCAGTCTACTTCGACCAGTGCTCCAGTTCCATCCTAGGACCATCCCCATTGGGATTTCTCTTCTGCAAGGACTCATCTTCATCGGGATTTCTCTTCTGCAAAGGACTCATCTTCATTGGGATTTCTCTTCTGCAAGGACTCATCTTGATGGCAGTCAGTTCTTTGAAATGTATTGTTTGTTAGTTTTTTTTTTTGTGTGTGTGTGTATGTGTATTTCAGTTGTATTTTTTGTTCAAATGTTTCTTTGAAATGTTGTTCTTGTGTATTGAATTGCATTTTCAATATAATAATAGTCAAGGAAATGTTAGTGATAATAATTTAATTTTCTATATTTTCGATTCGTAAGAATAATAATTAAATTTAGTCTATTACAGTAGAAAGCCTACGATTAATTATGCTTGTATTAAATATATATACTACTCTATTTTTCTTAATCTTTATTTTCGATTCGTAAGAATAATAATTAAGTTTAGTTGAAAGCCTATGATTAATTATGCTTGTATTAAACATATATTCTAGTCTGCTTTTCTTAGTCTTTAATTTTCTATATTTTCAATTCGTAAGAATAATAATTAAATTTAGTCTATTACAGTAGAAAGCCTACGATTAATTATGCTTGTATTAAATACATATATATACTACTCTATTTTTCTTAATCTTTATTTTCGATTCGTAAGAGTAATAATTAAATTTGGTCTATTACAGTAGAAAGCCTACGATTACTTATGCTTTTATCTGCACCATTTTCATATAATTATCTTTCCTGTTCGTTTTTGTGTATGTGAAATTTGAATCTATTCCTTCATTATTAAGTTATAATATAATCATGTATTAATAATTATATATAATAGTTGTAACTATTACTTTAAACAACAAACAAAGGAATGACCTAATTTGTTTGAACCAATCGGATGGATTACTATAGAAACAAGCCTTTTGTCCTTCCTAATCACCAAACCACCCTCATTAGCAACAGCCTCAGTATGAGAAAGAAATTGAGGCATTGTATAAAATGTGTCATCAGTTTTAAGCTCCTGAACACTGTTAATAGACAACAACAGAGAATGAGTTTCAATCTCAATGAGTGATTGAGTAAATTGGTGTGCAGATATGTTCACTTCCAAACAATCAAAGCTCAGCCACCTAAAATGTACAATCATAAATACATAACTATAATTGTGACTCAAGAATACAAAAATAACAGTATAGATATATACTAGACTTATATTAGTGATTACAATACATTACATTCACATAATACAATACAGTACATTACAATATAGTACTGTACATTACAGTATACATTGCATTACATTACAGTATACATTACGCATTATACATAAAGTATTACGCATTACATATTACGCATTTACACATTACGCATTTACGCATTACGCAACATTACACTACATTACACTACATTACACTACATTACACTACATTACACTACATTACACTACATTACACTACATTGCACTATATTGCACTACATTACACTACATTACACTATATTACACTACATTACACTACATTGCACTATATTACACTACATTACACTACATTACACTATATTACACTACATTACACTATATTACACTACATTACACTACATTACACTACATTATACTACATTACACTTATTACACTACATTACACTACATTACACTACATTACACTATATTACACTACATTACACTACATTACACTACATTACACTATATTACACTACATTACACTACATTACACTACATTACACTACATTACACTACATTACACTACATTACACTATATTACACTACATTACACTACATTACACTACATTACACTATATTACACTACATTACACTACATTACACTACATTACACTATATTACACTATATTACACTACATTACACTACATTACACTACATTACATTACAGTATAATTATATTACATTACAATTACGTACCTCCATGTAGCAGAAATTCCATGAGAATCATATTCCCTCATTTCAAAAGAGGAAGGTTGGGACTTGCTCCTTCCATTGTTGGTAAGAAACAACCACCATCGTATACGACCTACCAGACTTGGGTACTGGCCATATACTGGAGTATTCTTTGTTACTCGTAATGGAATTATACTATCTAAAGGAGATATGTAATAATATACATCTAAAGGTCATTCATGTACACCTTGACCTCAGAAAATGTTCATAATTTTAGTTTGGAAATCTTTTTACCTGCACCATTTTCATATAATTATCCTTCCTGTTCTTTTTTGTTTATGTCAAATTTCAATCTATTCCTTCATTATTAAGTTATAGTATAATCAAGTATTAACCTTATGACATTAAACTATACACTATATTACATAAAAAGTCATCATATCATTATTTTGAGGACATCGTGAATGTGAATAGACTTTAGATTAAACACAATATGAAAGGACAGCACAATTGAGGAACAAGTATAAAGCAACTTTGAAACCTTAAAGTTAGGAAAATATCTAAATTAGTCAATAGTTTCTACACATTCATAATAATCTATAGACGTAGTGTACATCTATATTGTAATGTTGCCATGGTAACTAGCACTAATTATCCTGTGAGTAAGTACCTAGCCTTTTCTTTTACCTGTAGCATGGAAAACAATGTAGTGATCTAAAGAACAGTTGAAGTAAGTCAAATTATCTCTGGCATGATATATCTGAGTGTGATCAAACCAATAGACCCAGCTGGATGAACCGTTGTGAAGAGGAAACTCCACTGAAACCTGAGGAACAATACACATGAATAATTTGTATGTACACAGAATTGGTACCAGTTCTTCATTAGTGTGTCAGTTCACAATGGATATACTTATCTTGAAGAAATAGCTTATCAAAAATAAACTCACAATAATTGTAACAGTCAATGAATTTATAATTACATCACCACCATAGGGTTGGTTTGGTAGGAAAGAAGGTGAATTACTATTTAAATTTGATCCTACCATGGGAAAATAAATCCTAGACTATAGCATCGAGGAGGCTCCTCCTAGAATCAAGGACAATATACTGTAGTGTAATGTAGTGTAATATAGTGTAATGTAGTGTAATGTAGTGTAATGTAGTGTAATGTAGTGTAATGTAGTGTAATGTAGTGTAATATAGTGTAATGTAGTGTAATGTAGTGTAATATAGTGTAATGTAGTGTAATGTAGTGTAATATAGTGCAATGTAGTGTAATGTAGTGTAATATAGTGTAATGTAGTGTAATGTAGTGTAATGTAGTGTAATGTAGTGTAATGTTGCGTAATGCGTAAATGCGTAATGTGTAAATGCGTAATATGTAATGCGTAATACTTTATGTATAATGCGTAATGTATACTGTAATGTAATGCAATGTATACTGTAATGTACAGTACTATATTGTAATGTACTGTATTGTATTATGTGAATGTAATGTATTGTAATCACTAATATAAGTCTAGTATATATCTATACTGTTATTTTTGTATTCTCGAGTCACAATTATAGTTATGTATTTATGATTGTACATTTTAGGTGGCTGAGCTTTGATTGTTTGGAAGTGAACATATCTGCACACCAATTTACTCAATCACTCATTGAGATTGAAACTCATTCTCTGTTGTTGTCTATTAACAGTGTTCAGGAGCTTAAAACTGATGGCACATTTTATACAATGCCTCAATTTCATTCTCATACTGAGGCTGTTGCTAATGAGGGTGGTTTGGTGATTAGGAAGGACAAAAGGCTTGTTTCTATAGTAATCCATCTGATTGGTTCAAACAAATTAGGTCATTCCTTTGTTTGTTGTTTAAAGTAATAGTTACAACTATTATATATAATTATTAATACATGATTATATTATAACTTAATAATGAAGGAATAGATTCAAATTTCACATACGCAAAAATGAACAGGAAAGATAATTATGTGAAAATGGTGCAGATAAAAGATTGTTGGTTATGCGTAAAATTAGCGTAAATTAGCGTAATTGCATAAATTTGCGTAAATTTGCGTATTTTCGTAAAATATGCGTAAATTGCGTAAAATATGCGTAAATTGCGTAATTGCGTAAATATGCGTAAAATATGCGTAATTGCGTAAAATATGCGAAATTGCGTAAAATTTGCGTAAATTGAGTAATTGCGTAAATTGCGTAAAATATGCGTAATTGCGTAAAATATGCGTAAATTGCGTAATTGCGTAATTGCATAAATGTGCGTAAAATATGCGTAATTGCGTAAAATATGCGAAATTGCGTAAAATATGCGTAATTGCGTATTTTTGCGTAATTGCGTAAAATATGTGGTAATTGCGTAAATTGCGTAAAATATGCGTAATTGCGTAAAATATGCGTAAATTGCGTAATTGCGTAAATATGCGTAAAATTGCGTAATTGCGTAAAATATGCGAAATTGCGTAAAATTTGCGTAAATTGCGTAATTGCGTAAAATATGCGTAATTGCGTATTTTTGCGTAATTGCGTAAAATATGTGGTAATTGCGTAAATTGCGTAAAATATGCGTAATTGCGTAAAATATGCGTAAATTGCGTAATTGCGTAAATATGCGTAAAATATGCGTAATTGCGTAAAATATGCGAAATTGCGTAAAATTTGCGTAAATTGCGTAAAATATGCGTAATTGCGTAAATATGCGTAAAATATGCGTAATTGCGTAAATTGCGCAAATTGCGTAAAATTTGCGTAAATCGCGTAAAATATGCGTAATCGCGTAAAATATGCGTAAATTGCGTAATTGCGTAAAATATGCGTAATTGCGTATTTTTGCGTAATTGCGTAAAATATGTGGAAATTGCGTAAAATATGCGTAATTGCGTAAAATATGCGTAATTGCGTACATTTGCGTAATTGCGTAAAATATGCGTAAATTGCGCAGATTGCGTAAAATTTGCGTAAATTGCGTAAAATATGCGTAATTGCGTAAAATTTGCGTAAATTGCGTAAATGCGTAAATTGCGCAAAATATGCGTAATTGCGTAAATTGCGTAAAATTTGCGTAAATTGCGTATTACGTAAATTTTGCGTATTTGCGTAAAATATGCGTAATTGTGTAAAATATGCGTAATTGCATAAAATTTGCGTAATTGCCTAAATTTGCGTAATTACGTAAAATATGCGTAATTGCGTAAATTTGCGTAAATTTGTGTAAATTTGCGTAATAGCGTAAAATGTGGGCAATTGCGTAAATTAGCGTAATTGCGTGGAAGACTTGATTTTATTTGTTTCTCCAAAACATGAAAAGGGATCTGATTTCTCTGAGACAAAACTAGAGGTATAAAAGGTTGTGAGAGAGCCAGTGAATTAAAATATAAAACCACAAGCACTGGAGTCGTCAGCATACCAAACCTGCCTTTTAGAGTTGACTTGAGACATATGTGTGATAAGAGGGGTAACACCCAAGGAGAACATGGCCATAGCCAAGGGATCCCCCTGGGTGGTTCCCTCTAAAGAAGGAATAGTCTCACCATCAATGAACATGCTAACCTTCTCTCAATAAGTGTTCATAAACGTTTCCATCCCGTGGCATCAACACTGGAAGGGCCAGCAGAACCTTGACATCTCAAAGCCATACTTCGAATTAGATTTAGATCTCCATTAATACAATTAAAAATGACTGGGTGTGGATCATGATTAGTAACCCCTCTTTTAGCAGAACTATATTTGGATCAATTACCCCTAGATTAGGATGTTTCTTCAAAAGGACCTCCCGTACGAGACCATAAGAGGGTGACTGTGGATTGACTTGCTGATCCAGAGACAGAACTTTCCCCCTTGATCCGTGGGATAGTAAATTTAAGGCTGATTTTATCTTGCCTTCCATGTAATGTAATGTAATGTATTGTAATCACTAATATAAGTCTAGTTTATATCTATGCTGTTATTCTCGAGTCACATTTATGTATTTATGATTGTACATTTTAGGTGGCTGGGCTTTGATTGTTTGGAAGTGAACACAGTTTATTCAATCACTCATTGAGATTGAAACTCATTCTCTATTAACAGTGTTCAGGAGCTTAAAATTGATGCCAGGCACTTTTTATACAATGCCTCAATTTCTTTCTCATACTGAGGCTGTTGCTAATGAGGGTGGTTTGGTGATGAGGAAAGACAAAGGGCTTGTTTCTATAGTAATCCATTCGATTTGTTCAAACAAATTTGGTCATTTCTTTGTTTGTTGTTTAAAGTAATAGTTACAACTATTATATATAATTACATTTATAATTAATATGAATAAAACATTAGCTACCAGATATTTTGACAGTGGGGAGGGGCACTGCTTCAATGCACATTTGAAAATCCAAAGTTTAATTAAAGCCACGCCCATAGAGTGCAGCAACATGTTTCAAGATATATCTGGACAAACTGTGTCAATTCCTTCGTGTTGGAAAAGAGAAAAGTTGGTAAATAAATGTCACAGTTTAATGGTGTTTCATTGAACTTGCCACCATGTATACTTCATTAGCATGTACAGATATAATAATGCGTGTTTGTATATGTGTGTTTGTATCAAACCTGAGATAGGCATTATAATTCTCTAAGTTCTAAAGGAATACATAGCATACTTTTCTTGTATAACAGCAAAAATATTGAAAAATGTTTAATTAAAGGTCTAAAGTCGATGATGGAACACAAACCAGTGAAGTATTAACTTACGATACTAGTTCACAATCACATGATACTTCGGATGTTGCAGTAAGTATCACATAATACATTAGTTTATTAGACTTTGCTAATCTAAATATAATTATTTAGTAATTTGATTTGCCTATATATATGTCTTGGGACCCACCCCTTTGCATGGAGTGGCATGATAAAAATGGACGCCCTAAAATTTTCTCCATGGGTCCAAATGCTACCCAATAGTGGGGACCATAGCTTAGTCTCTGTGAGCTGAGTCCTGGTGGCTTACTTGGTAGAGCAATGACCTATATAGCAAGCCTGGATTGTGGGTTTGACTCCCACCTCAGAATTCAGCATAATTTCTCTAAATGTGTCTAACTATATATACATAGATAGATGTTGGACTATATTGTTGATATAGTCTGACACTTTATGATTGTATGATTGTCTTTACATTTCAAAGATACAGACAGAACCAGAAGAGGAGAAACAACAACCAAATAAATTTATTGTCGACAATTCTGCAGTAAGAACTATGCTATGCACATACTATATAGGAATAACATAGGATTATTTAACACATTAAAATATTACTACGTTCATAGGAGCTACGAGAGTTTTTAAAGAAGGTTGAACCAATGGTATCAGCTGCACTGAAGAGAAATATAAAAAGTCATGCTTTTGATGGTAAGTGTTTGCGTACTGGGGTGTGGAAACATTGAGATAACTACCGGACATTTTGATCTATTTTCACCACTTTCAATTTACTGGACGTTCACTAGATTTTTTGGAATATGTCCTGTATGACTGGCTGTTTCCATACCACTATCTTTGTAGGGTTTTCATTACCAGATATGTGGTTTTTCCTATATATATGTACATGTAACTAGAACCCTTATTAGGTCACTGATGATTATTGTTGTACTCGTCTTCTGTAATAATAGAACAAAAAATTCTTTTAGCAACACTAATATTCGGAATATTATTTAACATGAATCATTTTTATGTGTGTGTATGACAAATGGGTGTAGCTATGGAATAATTGATAATTGCATTAGTGTTGCTTTAGCTATAACTATAGCTAAAGCCCCTTTTAGTAAGGTTTAGTTAATGAAATTATAACTAAATTACGGGTCTACTGCAATAACTATAACTAACTAAAAGGAAAATTGGCCAATAATGGGCACTTTTAGTTAGTTAACTAAAACCCTTTTAGTAAGCCCAATATTACCTTGGTTAAATAAACTATAACTAAACTATAAACTTTGAGAAACCAGGCATACTTATCTATAACTAAAAGTAGTCATTATTGTCATACTAAAACAACACTATATTGCACCTTTCCATTGAAAATCCTGATGAGAACATTAGTGTTATGTGGTCAGTCATCTAGAATTATATTCAGATTTATTGGTAATGAAGATTATATTATAATTTCATAGGATATAAAGTGCAATGGGAGGAGGAGTCAACTAGTGTTACTACGATACATACGTTATCATATCCTTCATATGCTGAGGTAAGCAACATATCTGTGTAAATCATGTTGCATATATGTTCACTATCATATATATATATATATATATATATATCGATACGGCAACACTTCAAAGTAACCACAGGTTTTATAAATCAGATATAAAACCTGCCATCGACAACAGCAACACAAACTACAAGACTATAATACTCACCTGATCCAAACTAAGACAAAACGTTAGAAGAAGCTACACACAGCAACATTAGTTTTGCCTTTCCAGAAATATATTCATTATAACACACCTACTTGTGCTAGATTTATAATCGCCTGGCCCTCGTACTCGGTGATTATTAATCTGATATACTATCATACATGTAGGTGTGTTATAACATTATATATAATTATATATTATGTATATATATGTGACCGAATTTGCGAAAATCAGGCTTATGGGATAAAATTTGAAAATTGATTTTTTGTATTACCTGAATAGAGTATTCAATTAGCTCTAGAATGATATATGATACATCCCAATCACGCAAAAGACAAAGCTACAGCGCGGGATTAAACCGTTGTAGTCACAAATCCTTCATTTTGAGAAAAACGCAATTAAATCAATTATTTTATCATTAAACGTAATGGCTAAAAACTTTTTTAGGAGTGGCTAGCGAAGCACAGAAATGTCTCCAAACTTCTCTGAAGGTATGAGTGAATAGGTAAGATGTCAATGAAGCTTTTTATGTAGTAAAACAGTGATCACCCAAGTAAGCCATAACTGTCTATTTTCACTCGTATCTCAAAATTAATAATTATCCCATAAGCCTGATTTTCGCAAATTCGGTCACATATATATATAATATTTAATTATGTGAGTATCTGTATACAGTTTCAATGTACTTATATATCATGGAATAGTACTGGATCAGTTATAGCTGTCAGGTATGTGTGTCTTACTCATGCTCAACTTATATACATGTACCTCAACTCTTTACTAGTTATGGCAAGTTTGATCATGATGACTGGTGCACACATAAGGTGAGGTTTAGAATGAGCTATATACATGTAATAAAAGAAGGTCATTTGTGCTCCCTTTGTCCTCAATAAAATCTTTTTTAACTTTAGTTTCGAAAGGTCAACAATATTTTTCTGTATATTTTTTTATTATCATTCTTCATTGTGTATGGCAAATTTCAGTCAACAGTTTCAATATTGAGTTATAATAGAACTAAGGTATTAGGCCACCATGGTATTATGTTGTAATTAATACATAGAAAATCATGACAGCATAATTTATTATAAATTACATAAGAACTAATTTTATTAAGCATTACATTCTTTATCCTATATATTACTCCTATCAGTATTTATCATATGCACTCAGCATGTTCTTTTGTCTTCTTATTAGTCAGTTGTGTGTACTTGGAATTTAGACAGGAGAAGTCTTGAGCCACAGAAACCTGATGTGACTATAGAACTGCCTGTAAGAGTTTATTTAATACATCAAACATAATGTTCATAATGTCATATTTAATACTTGTACTTGTATGTTAATCATGACTTTATGCTAGAATTATTGACATAGTGATATATATATATTATTGCTGATCATGTGAACTGTGGCCAATCAGAATGCAGATAATGTGTCACATGACTGAACATTAAATCACTTATTGCACACTTCTTTGTGCAATAAGTTAGTTATTGCACACTTTGCTCACCTCGCTCACCTCTACTAACGAAGCAGCTCCAACAACAGTGGTAGTTCACCAGACCTTCAATAAATCACTTATAACATACTTGACAGTGTAGTGAGTTTACATAACGCACTCGCCTTTGGCTTGTGCATTATGTAAACTCAACCTTTATTGACCTGCCCTCATGCTACACGTAATCACAGTAAAGTGTGTTATAACTGTTACTTAGAGCCTATATTATGTAGTTATTACCAGACCCTTTATATGTTTCTATTACAGACATGTATAATGTGTACTGTGTTTCATCCCACACTGCCTTCAATATTAGCTGTAGGAACATTTACTGGTCAGTTAATTCATCTCATCATTACATTGTACAGTAAATTATGTCAATCATACAGTACAGTGGTTACTCAGTAGTTTCATTTCCACACTACAGTAGTTCAACAGTAGTTTTGACAGTAATTGGTATACTTGTCAATTGAACACCACAGTAGTGAGACAGTAATTACTATACTATACTGACAGTAGAACTAAGGTAATTACTGTTGGTATGGTGACTTTTTATTGACATATACTGTACGTATATTTATCTGTTACACTATTGATCTAATATCTATCCATTTGCTCTTCAAGTGAAAGTTCTTAGAATTGTAATATTTACTTTGCTGTTAATCACTATAATATGTATAATATAGGAGAGATACGACTATTCAACACAGGTTGGGAAGGTGATCCCCTCATTGCCCAATCTGGATTCACTGAGCTAGCACACAAGGAACCAATTGCACAGGTATTAACTATCAACGTTAATAAATTTTGGTAGTAAATAGACAAGACAAATAATTATTACATAATATACAAGTGATTAATAGAAAGAAAAAAAACAGAAATTATATTCAGTAAATAAATAATTATTATGAAACATTTAATAACACATTTACTTGCATGCATAATAGAGAAATAGAGGAATAGAATACTTATTGAAAAATGTAAGAGATGTAGTATGAGTATAGTTATTGATCCATTTCGTCTCCGGAATCGAATTTTGATGGAGAATTTGTGCCGCCATCTAATGGTGAAAAACAACCGTCATCCATCGGAGTTGTATCCATTGGATTTGGTACATTCTGTCCTGGTGGTAGAATACCTATACCACTGTCAGATGAAGGAACTGGAGACGGACCAACGGGAAGAAGAGATGGTACCTCTTCTGTAAGTGTTGGTGAAAGTGGTACGTTCAAAAAAAATCTGCATTCTTCTTTTTCTTTATTTGTGCTCTTGCCAGCAGCTTTTAGTGATTGTCCTTGTACAAGAGGTTTTCCATCACTATCAAAAGTATTAAAACTCCCTTCATCGCACCACCCATACATATCCTGACCACCGATCTTGGCAACAGCCCGGTTCCTCCATGCTTCGCGTGTATTTACAGGTACACTACTAGGTGGCAGCTTCCTGATGTGTTGTTTTGGTATCATTTCTTTTGGTGGTTTGGTAGGTTTCTGCTTCATAGTAGATGAAGTGACACCGAGTTTCCCATCAGAAAAACTGTATGGCCCCTTTCGAACCACTGATTCCTTTTGCCTACTTGATGTGGATGTTTTGTGTGTTATAGGCACCTCGGACACTGGAATATTCTTTGTGGTGACACCTCCACCAGCTGTTAGTAGTCCTAGACCTACATATGGGAACTTCCAAACACGAGGCCAGGGCACTGTCTCTGAAAATAATTCAGACCAGGAATCAACATCAGGTACGATTGGTTCACCTGTTTCATTTAATCCCAATGGTTCTTTCGGGTCAAAATCATGATATAGCATATCATGATCGTTCACTGACATTCCAAATTTGCGTATGTCATTCTCTGATTCACTTTGTACTTCAAACTTCAACCCACTTCTTCTTGTTTCTGTTACTTGGATTTCGTCAGATAGTTCACTGACAAAAGTAGCCATCTGTTCAAAGATACCATTTGTCATTGGTGACTCTTTAACTTCGATGGCTTGAGATGGAACTGGTCGGGTCTTATTTGTATGCCTCATTATCCATTCTTCACTGAAAGTGACGCCTTGCTCTTTAAGCCACTCCACTGCAAGGATAAGTTTTGGCAATTCCTGCATCTTCAGGAACAAAGGTTCGTCGTAGTATGCAACACTATCATAAATCTCTGTTATGTATTTTGTGTAGCATAGATTGGTCTCATCATTGATTTTCATTTTTGGTTCATCAACAAAAATCATGTTGTTACTATTTTTCTGCACTTTCACAGACTTGCACGACATCTTAATGGACCCATTCAGTTTATCTGTGGGGAAGTCTAAACTCGTAGCTAGGTCTTCCATATTGCTTGTGTTTTGCCAAGACCAGAACTTTGTTTTTGATTTATTGGTTCTTGCGCCAATGCTGAGACATTTCATTTTCCAATCTGCTTCCGAAAGGAGATCTCCAATTGATGTTCCTCTCATCCACTGTGGTGAATACTGCTTGTATTGTCGTCGAAAGTAAGGATGTCCCGGTGGAAAAGCAATATAAAAAAACTCTGGTCGCTTGTTTTCCTTTACAAGTCTTGCCACAGTAGCAACGTCTTCTTCTGTGATCGTTGGTAAGTCTGGCGAATTAGCAGCATCGAAAATGAACTTCGGGAGGCCATCCTCGATAGCCACTGCACGCAAGGCCAAGCCCTTCTTTGGAAGTTTGAAGTGGAAAGAAATGCCGTATTCACAGCAATTCTCCACAGAAGTCAACATTTTACTGACAACTCTCTCTAATGGTTCTGACATTTCGGTTGACAGATGAATACGCGGTAATTTTTTCGGTTTTATAATTATTAGCCGTAAGCATAATTATTGCGCAACATGATGGGAATTACCCTTGGAATTACCCTGGGAAGTTTATTGTTGTTGAGCATGTTTGCATACATGATGGAATTACCCAAGTGAACTATCACAAATTCATAGAAAAGAATATTCCAGAACATGCCAGAACATGCAGCCTTATATTTCAATTAGATGCACAAAAAAAGCTTAATTAAAATATTTATTTTGCTTCTTTGTACGTCTATTAAGATATTTAAATTGCAATTATTGGCTTTATATTACATGTATATACAGTCATAACCTACACAACCAATTAACTTACAATTTCCGCTATTCCTTACAACTGTACTAACCTAAAATTAGTTATTTTATTAATAGTTATATATATATATAATTATATATATTATATGTATAGGTTATATCCCGGTACGAGTGCTATATCAGATATATAATCACCGAGCCCAAGGGCGTAGTCCGAGGGCAAGGTTATTATATATCTGATATTGCACGAGTAGCGAGATATAACCAATATATGTCACGAAAGACAAAACCTTTGTTGATGTCTGATGCTTCTCCTACCTTTTTGTCAGCACTTTGGAGAAGGTAAGCGTTGTTTTCTTGTAGTCTGTTTCGATGGCAGGTGCTATATCTGACCGCAGTGCTATATCATGTATATATCCCTGTGGTTTACTTTGATGTTTCGCCGTATCGGGACATATATATATATATATATATACATGTATATGTAATTACATGTATCTTTAATTATAATATCATACAATCTAAGTATCATATCTGTATCTACATATCACATTTTTCTAATTAAAACAGGGGAAAAGATATAATATAAACAACAATTTACTATTTACATATGCATCATAATGTTGTATATGTGTCTTTTGCGCACGTCATTCTTCTTTTCCTAATCACTTGAATAACCATCTTCTTTATCTTTTTTGGTGTCTTTCTCTTCTTGACTTGGATCCTTCACATTCGGTTCATCGGGAAGACTGGAAACACCACTATCAGTTGAAATATCTGAAGGAGTTGGTGACAACAGTGGATTTCTTTGTTGAAGGATTTGATCTTGATCTGGAGGAAGAGGTGGTTGTGCTGTACTGGGCTTTTCTTGTTCTCCACTCTTGTTCCTCTGATCTTTTGTTGATATTGTTTTTGTTGGGCATGGAGTATGACCAAACAATCTAAGCTCTAATGTCTTTTGACCATTCACAATGGTTTCAAACCTTACTGCCTGGTTCAGTGCCTGTCCTTCTTTTACCTCACTATCCGTATGAATTTGACTGCCACTCATATCCTCAGATCCATAACCAACTTTTATTTGTTTTCTACTTCTATTACTCTTTGCTTCTGGAGTCTCTACACGCACATCACTAGTTGGGCTATTGTAATATTCCCGTTTTGGTATCTGAGTTGGCTTGATAGGTTCCTGCTTTTTACCACGAGTGGCTCTAACAGCAACAAAATTCTCATTAGAATGCCGGTACTGTTCTTCTTTCACCTCTGTTTTTAATTTTGTTTTGCTTGTGGTCTTTGATGTCTCAACCACTGGAATATTATTTGTGGTGACTCCTCCACCAGCCATTGGTATTCCAATATCATCATTTGGAAATTCCCAAATTAGAGGCCAAGGTACCGTCTCGGAAAATAATTCGGACCATGATCCAACATCAGGTACAATGGGTTTGTTTAGGTTGTCTATTCCAAGTGGTTCATTAGGATCAAATCCATCATACAGCATATCATAATCATTTACTGATGCTCTGACTGTCCATACTCCTTTCATTGGTAAAATAGATGAGGAGTGTGTTACTTTTATTTCAAAGCCTGTTTTCGTGCACTTCGTTAAGTCAGTTTCAATCGATACAGGACCAAGATCAATTTTTTCATTTGGTGGTAGTTGGCTCACTATTTGTTTAATGAAGTCATCATGTGGCTTTTTAATTTCGACAGCTTGAGATAGAGCTTTTCTAGGCTTTTTAGTGTGACCCATCATCCATTCATTATGAAAGGTTGTACCTTGCTTTTGTAGCCACTCTACTGCGAGAATCAGTTTTATCAGTTCCTGCATTTTCAGGAATAATGGCTCATCATGATAGGCAACACTGTCGTAAATTTCTGTTATGTACTTCGAATACATTGGCTGGGCTTGATTATCTATTTTCATTTTTGGCTCTCCTATAAATTCCAATTGGTTATTACTTGTTGCAATTTCCACTGACTTGCATGACATCTTAATAGAACCTGGTGGTGCTTCTTTGGGAAAGTCTAGAACTGTACCCAAACCATCCAGATTACTTGTAGTCTCCCAGTCCCAAAATTTTGTTCTGGATTTGTTGCTTCTAGTACCAACGTTAAGGCATTTCATAGTCCAATCTGTTTCTGAAAGGAGTTCGCCAATAGATGTTCCTCTCAACCATTGAGGTGAATATTGCTTGTACTGTCTGCTAAAAAAAGGATGGCTGGGTGGAATAGGGATGTAAAAGAACTCGGGGCGTTTATTTTCCATTACTAGTCGTACTACACACGCGACATCTTCTTCGGTGATTGTTGGCAAGGAGATGCAATTAGCTGCATCAAAAATCAGCATTGGTTTATCATCTTCAATAGCCACTGCTCTTAGAGATAAACCTTCACTTGGGAGTTTGAAATTGAAAGAAAAATTATTCTCTTCTGGTTTAGTCATTTTCAATCTAATGACCTTGTGCAGAATACGTCGCTATTATATAGAATAATAGCTTGGGAATCCCCTTAAGTGCTATTATTATTATGTTATTACATATTACAAAGAGGTTTTATAATTTTATTCATGGACTGCTTAACCCAAAGGCAACTTTTCACATGCATAAGTGCTCAGTATGCACATTCATAAGTGTTTAGAATGACACAGCTAATTGTTCACATTCTATATTGCATGTCATAGGCATTAACAAATGTCTAAGAGCAGTTAGCCTAATACAGTTGAATATACATGTGTGGAGTCATAAATAAAATCTGTACTCACATTATATAATTATTTTGTGTTGATAAGCAAGTTCCGGCCATTTTTTTGGCCTTATATAATAAAGATCGTTCACGTTCACCATGACCTCAGGAAAATGTTAGTTTGGAATGACCAACATAATCACTTTGTCTTCATATATGCTTCCTGTTCTTTTTGTATATCTCAAATTTCAATCCATTGCTTCATTATTGAGTTACAGTATAATCATGTATTAACCTTATGACATTAAACTGTACACTATAGTACATATAAGTTATTGAGTTACAGTATAATCATGTATTAACCTTATGACATTAAATTACATATAAAGTCATTACATCATAATATTGAGGTCATTGTAGATGTGAACAGATTCAGTAAATTTGCCAAATCAATTAATTTATTGATCCCAAAATAAGAAGTTGCTGACTATGTTGTCATATTCACAATATGACAGTGCAGTTATCATGAAAGGTTACCTATATTCATTGTGATGCATTGAAATTCATTTCAGCAAGTCACATTTTTGTGTATAAAGAAACGATTAAATCTAAGCTAACTCATTATGATATGAATATGCTAACTTAACTATGTATTACTATTCAGTTGTCATGGCTACCTGACTCAGACAGGAAGGGGAAAACTCATCTCCTATCTCTAGGGAATGATGGGAAGCTCTTAATCTGGGAATGGACTCATGACGAAACCATACGGCAGAATTTTGGAAAAGTTTCACAGTTACACTTACTAAAAGGGTTTTGTCTAAAGTCCAGTAGTATACCACAAAACATACGAGTAGCTAAGGCAAATATTGAAAGTGAACTTGGAGGTAAAAAAAATTATGATAATGTAACATTTGATCCATTGGGGCAAGCCTGAGTGAGCTACACTAGGAGTTGGTGCTGATTCACTCTGTATATATGTATGAGTGGTACATAATACTTCATCTTTAATGTAGCCTATAATAATAATATAATACCGCATGTTCTATTCAGCCGCAGACATTAAACATTATCCTATAATGTCCATCAAAGTGTTATGAATACCATTATGTGGTTCATTTAGGGTAGGGTCCTGGCTAAGGCCTTAGTAAGGTTAGGTCTTTGATGGCAAACGTGGACATCACTCAACACATCATTGCTGGCCATTTTTTAAAACTCAGGCTTGCCCTCACAATTTTACAGTATTCTTGTAGTAATTATATAATGTATCATTATTTATTATATAGGTATATAGTAATTATATGATGTATCATTATTTACTATACGTAGGTACTTGTTTCTCATTTTCTTGTGAAGATAAGAGTGTATTTGTTGTTGGTTGTGAAAATGGCTCACTAGTGAAATGTTCTCTTGACACAAGTTCTGATATATCTCTATTAACTGGTACATTGTAAAACATTATTATAAGTACAACATACATACTAGTGCTAAACATTACAGTTGATTATAGACATACCACTGCAAACTTATACAGTTGAAATAATTAAACAATGTTATGCCAAATCAGAGGTGAGCGAGGTGAGCTTTAGCTACTCTTGTGCAGAGTCCATCTGATATTGCATATAGGCAATTTTAGTGTAAACCTCATTATGAAATCTTTATTCAACGAGTGTAATAATAGACCATGTTTTAGCCAGAGCCCAGAGAAAGAGAAAGGTGGGTGGAAGTCAAAAGCATGACTACATCGAAGGAATTGAGGGGGGCTACACCCCCTTTTTCTACAAGTTTTTTTTTACCAAATGTGGCTAGGAAGCTAGAATAGCACAAGTTGCTAATATTAACCAGCTCCCGGGACCAACGGCATTACATCCCCTCCAAAGGAGGGTGGAGCTGAGTATACTCATGGGCGAAAAAAAGCCTGCACTTTAGTGAGGTTCGAACCTGCAACCTTTCGATTGCAGGCCAGCACTACAACCAATAGGCCACTAGCATATCACATAACATTAACATGCAATAACGTACATACATATTAAATACATGTACACATGTATTATGAATTAGCATATCACATGACATTAACATGCAATAACATACATATTAAATACATGCACACATGTATTTTTAATTTGTATATCTATACTTAGATGAATCTGAACTGCCAAGTCCAGTGAGATATGCATTTAGACCTCATCATGGTCCTGTGTATGGTGTATCGTGTTCTCCATTTCATCGTAACTTGTTCCTATCATGTGGTATAGACACTGTTACAAGACTATCTACTCTCTTAGAGGTAAGCTGCTAGGGGATGGTTAGCGTAGGATATATTGGACTATTATGTAAAAAAAAACATTTTTAAAAAATGGAAGATCAAACACAGAAACAAGATCGGTATGAACTAACCATTTCCACATAACCACCGTAGGTAGACTAAAAGCAAAACACAAAGAAACATTGGATCTACATTTTAATATTCTATGATGAACAGTATGATTTCAGTAGTAACGTGTTTGGTGAACTCAGTTGGGACATTATCTCTTATCACTAACATTATAATTATTATAATTATTTTATTACACACTGATGGAAGACATATAGCATTATATATCTTTTATTTGTCTATAGTCAGCTCCATTATTGTTAATAGAACCAGGTAAGGGATACTTATTCAGTGTAGCCTGGTCACCAACAAGGCCTACAGTGATAGCACTTGGAACTGCTCAAGGAAATGTCTTGATGTATGATTTACAGGTTAGAGTTACATTTAGTGGAAATTTAATTAATAATGGCTGAGTAGACAGGAATGGGTATACCAGAATGGGTATACTGGAATGAGTACCAGGATTACAAACTAGTATAATATCACTATAATGGTTGAGTAGACAGGAATGGGTGGGTGGGTATTCAGGAATGAAAATACTAGAATGGAATGAATACCATGATTATAAGTATTAACTGATAATTTTAACCCTTCATATGGTTTGTTAACTCAATAATACAACAATCCTTAAATTAATTATTAATTGAATTATAAACTCATTTCCACAGTTCAGTCACATTAAACCTAAACTATCAATTCCAATTTGTGACAAGAAACCAGTGTACTGTCTACAGTATAATCCTCACAGGTATATCTAATTGTATATCATAATCCAGATGTGTCCTTCAATCAGTGTCAAAAACGTATGCTGTTTAGAGTTTGTTATGCATTTCTTTTGATATAGCTGGGACATTAATTTTTATTGCTTTATGCAGCAACACCTTGCATCAACTCCATTATCAGATCATTGATTATATATAATTTCCACAGACTTGAAAAAGTGTTTTTATTAATAATTATTATTGAATGATAGGTGGGTGGATCAGGTGATTAGCGTATTACTTTTTGTTCTGCAAATACAATTTCTGTAAAGAATACATATTTCCTAAAGGTCATTCACGTTTACCTTGACCTCAGAAAAATGTTCATAACTTTAGTTTGGAATAACCAGAATTTTTTTTACTTTTACCATTTTCATATATTTATCCTTCCTGTTCTTTATTGTGTATGTCAAATTTCAATCCATTGCTTCATTATTGAGTTACAGTATAATCATGTATTAACCTTATGACATTAAACTATACACTATAGTACATATAAATTATTGAGTTACAGTATAATCATGTATTAACCTTATGGCATTAAACTATACACTACAGTACATAAATTATTGAGTTACAGTATAATCATGTATTAACCTTATGACATTAAACTATACTATATATTACATATAGTGTCATTACAACCTAAATCAATCCTATGTTTATCATATAGGCCTAGAGTATTGGCTACTTGTGATGGAAACGGTACTGTTAAGATATTGAGATTAAGCACAGAACTAACACAACAAACAAAAGAAGAAATAGATTATCTCAATAGCTTAGCCTCTGATTCTATTGACACTACAATATGAAGATTATCATAGAAGCATGCAGAATTTTGTGGATGAAAATATGAACTCCACCACGTACAGTTACAATATTCCCATAGTTATATAGTTACCATGACCAATATCACTTACAAATGTTGAAAAAAACTGATCATGCATTATTAATAGAAACTATTATATATCCAGTATACATGCGTCATTCAATATTACTACTGATGCATTTATTCATCGCTATAAGTAGTAGCTACATTACACTTGACATGCATTATATACAAGTGCTTGCATGGTTCATAATTTCATAGTCAACTGTGATGTAACTGTTTTACCTACCAATCAGATTCTTCCAAGTTCCAAGTCACTTATTGCCTTATTTGTACACATCCGCTAACTTATATATATGGCCTTAATGTTCCATGTGACCACCATCCTGTCAAGGCATGCCTTTGTTAGGTAGGGTTGCATTTTTACTTTTTGGTAAACAGGCATTTTTATTATGTTAAGTTTGTGACCATTTTCATATAATTATCCTTTCCATTCTTTTTTATGTATGTAAGATTTCAATCCATTACTTCATTAAGTTACAATATCATTTTTAGGAGACATATAACATTTTGACACATTTCTTTTTGCACATAGATAAAGTTATAATTATCCGGATCATTACTAAGCTCACATACATCATAATTCTGATTTATAAATACACTGTCTAATTATCCCTACAACTTCTTTTTGCACATAGATAAAGTCATAATTATCCTCTAAGCTTACGTACATCATAATTTTGATTTATAAATACACTGTCTAATTATCCCTACAACTTCCTCTGCACACCCCCATGATAAAGAAATACCGTATGATCCATGTCCATAACAATGTATAATAATAGGATGTTGGATAACACCAGGAGGTGGTTCCTCTTTTTCTAGTCGTACCCCTCCTTTTCTCATTGGTCGAACACCTGCCCAACTTTCCTGGATCTCAGCATTAGCTAGACTTGGCATTACAGTCTGACATCGATTTATAATTCTTTGTATTTCTACTGGATCAGTGTCTAAATCCTCGTTATCTTTTTCATTTGTAGCTCCAAGAATGACATCATTTGGACGAGGAAATATATATACTCTACGAGGGATGTGACCTATCTCGTCAATCCATTGCTTAATCCATGGAGCTTTTACTGATACCAGCTGACCTCTTGTTGGATATAGTTTAGAATCATTTACTAGTTCCCGTGCTCCGAGTCCAGTACAATTTACAATAATATCAAAAGAATGGAGCTCAGATAGGCTGTGGATTTTCTTCTTTACTGTTATCCCACCCGATTTAATAAACTTATTCATTAACCATGGTAAGTATTCGCGTCCATTTATAATATATGTACCACAATGTATAGTTTCCTTCTCTTTGAAATATGACAGCCATTTCATTTCGTCTTCATCTAAGTTTCTATATCCAGTTACTAAATCTTTCCACCATGTTGGCCCTTCTTCAGCTTCTTCTCCAGTGGGTTTGACATAGTAACCGGATACAAAATTGAGACCAACTTTTCCACCACCTTCCGAGTTATATAACTTATCAAAGTGCTTCAACGAACCTGATAACCATTGCCTGGCCTTCGGCATATCTCCTGGAGCAACATGATCAATCATAGGTGGCATAAATAATCCTCCTGCTCTATCAGATGCTAGCGTGTTAGGAGTAAATCTATCTGCTATTAATGTGATAACAACATTGGGAAATGTCTCTTGCAAGTGAGTAGCCACCGAAAGTCCAATCACTCCTGCACCAACAATACAAACTTGTTTCTCGCGAGATGCCATCTTTTAATAAATAATAATTGTTCATTAAAATAGTAATTATAATTATATATATAATCATCTCATCATAAATTCATAATTTTGATATATGGATACACTGTGCAATTATCCCTACAACTTCCTCTGCACAGCCCCATGATAAAGAAATACCAAAATGACCATGTCCATAACAATGTATAATAATAGGGTGTTGGATAACACCCGGAGGTGGTTCCTCTTTTTCTAGTCGTACCCCTCCTTTTCTCATTGGTCGAACACCTACCCAACTTTCTTGGATCTCAGCATTAGCTAGACTTGGTACAATACCCATACATCGATCCATAATTCCTTGAATCTCTACTGGGTCAGTTTCCAAATTCTCGTTCTGATTCTCATTCGTACCTCCAAGAATGACATTATTTGAACGAGGAAAGATGTACGTTCTACGAGGAGAGTGAAGTTCTTCAAGAATCCATTCCTTAACCCATGGAGCTTTTACTGATACCAACTGACCTCTCATTGGATACACTTTAGAGTCATTTACTAGTTCCCGTGCTCCTAGTCCAGTACAATTTACAATAATATCAAAAGAATGGAGCTCAAATAGGCTGTGGACTTTCTTCTTTACTGTTATCCCACCTGATTTAATAAACTTATTCATTAACCATGGTAAGTATTTGCGAGCACTTAGAATGTATGTACTGCAATGTATAACTTCTTTCCCTTCAAAATATGACTTATTTTTGCATTCATCTTCATCTAGGTTTCTATATCCAGTCACTAAATCTTTCCACCATATTTGTTGCACTTCATCTTCACGTCCAATTGGTTTCAATACGTGTCCTGAGATGTAATTTAGCCCAACGTTTCCACCATCTTCTGAGTTATACAATTTGTGGTAATGTTTCAAGGAACCTGCAAACCATCGACTACATCTTGCCAAATCTCCTGGAGAAATAGTCTCGTAATCAGCTGGTGGAATGATCAGACCTCCTGATTTATCAGATGCGAGAGTGTTAGGAGTAAATCTATCCGCCATTACTGTGATAACGAAATTAGGAAATGTCTCTTGCAAGTGATTAGCCACTGAAAGTCCAATAATTCCTGCACCAACAATACAAATCTGCTTCTTGGGAAACGCCATCTTTATAATAGATCTAATAAGTTAATCACTTTTTATTGAAATTCAATAACTACATCAGCACAAAAAGTTAATTAAGAAATGTTATTCACAAACATGGGTCCTGCAATATCCTTAGCAGCCTGGACACCACATAGTGCCTCCACAATGCACAGAGCAAACTCAAAACATGTTCCAGGTGCTCGGCTAGTGATGATGGTTCCATCTTTACAAACCCTAGCCTCACTATAACTATATGGACCACTTTCAATTTCCTGCAGAAAATGAAAAGATAACGACACTATGTCATGAATGTGATCAAAATCAAAGTACATATAACCAGAGCTATAGTTTCATGCAGTTAGACATTTGAAGGAAAGAGTTCCCAGACTTGCTGCCCTTCAAACATCTGGGCATGCAAGAATAATATTATGCGTAAGTTTTGAATCTGCACGTTGTAAGTGGATGGATTGCTTTTTGAATTAAACTGATATAACTCTAAACACGAATGATAAACTGTAAATCCTAAATCAAGGATCATTGCTGGCCATGTAAGCAGTAAATCTCAGACTAGATTGGCATTGTAAATACTATCCTATAATGCCCAAAAGATGCCATCAAATGTTTGAATATCATTGTGTGATGCCATTAAAGTCTTATGAATATCATTATGTGTTTCATCTTTGGGATACGATTGTTTAGTGTTTGTTACTGCGTGGCTTTCTGATGTTTTTAGAAAACATTGAGATGTGTTTCACAATTTATTGCACATTCGACTGAATCGTCTTCCTTCAGAAGCCAATAAGGGCAAAATATTGAGTGGAGCTTTCTAATAAAAAAAAAACTACTAGAATTGATTTAGTCAAAGTCTAACGAGACAGGATCACAATGGATAGTCATTGAATTTAATAAACCAATACAAACAAGACAGACAGAAAAACAAATCACTTAACCCTTTTCACATACATGTGGAGTAATAAAAGGTACTTACATTCTTCACTACCGGATGGGATGTTATAGTTTTAGTCTTCCCGATACCATGAGTCAGAAGGGCTGTTGGAGCAGCACACACGGCAGCAATTAACCGGCCATCCTTCTCTTGTTTTTCAAGAACACTTTTGACTTTTTGAGATGCAGCTAAATTCTTAGCTCCTCCAAGACCCCCTGGAAGCACCACAACATCATAAGGCCCTTTCTGAATAGCATCATCCAAGGATGCGTCAGGAATCAACTTGACCCCACGACTGCATTCCACTGGATCTGAAGACTCTAGTCCAGCTAAAGTCACTTCTATCTTTGCTCTACGCATTACATCTACACTAATTACCGTCTCCATCTCCTCTGCTCCAGGAGAAACAATTACTAGTGCTTTTTTAACATCAACCATGATCGATGGAATTTTAAAATGGGCGTGTCCTAAAACTTGCTGATTCAGCAAACGGATGTTACTGCCCTGAAAAGATAACACAAACAGTCAAGAGCTAATCATAGTCTCCTCTTAGTAAATACGAATAATGCACAGCAGAAAACTTTGTATTTTCCTGCTCCTGAGTATCACAAGCTGTTGGTCAGTTGTGAGTGGACTCGATGAAACTAAATCGGGTCCCAATGGATGTGTTGGAACTGCTGATTCTGTCATTTCAGCTATCAATGCTTCGAACAGCTACATGTTGACTGAAGTAATCATCAACTGTTTAGCATATGAGGATGATAGCTATACTATAGCTTTTGGAGTGTTATCATATGAAGATAAAAATGGTGCTCGAGATCGATCCAATATTGAATGTCTAAGTGGACTTCTTGTGTTGAGCAGTTCTTTACATGAGTATTCTGTTGCGATAGATAACTGTTATCAGTGTCAAGATATGATGGAAAATGAAACATGTGTAAATGATGCCAGTAAGTTACAGACACTACATATATACATGTACAAATCGTATTTACACAGTATTTTCATAGTTATATATATATACATTATTATACATAATTATTTTATCTATTCATATGTGTTTGTACAGATGTATGTATATGTATACTTATACATAATTATTATACTTAGATATACCAATATACATCATATTACAACATATATACATATGTAATACATACATGTATACGTGTACATACAAACATACATACATACATACGTTTGAACATATGTACATACACGCATACATATATACATACATACATACATGGGCATACATGTGCATACATGTTAGTGTTGTTTTAGTTAACTATAACTAAAACTAAAACTTCTTTTAGTAAGGCATTGTTAACTAAACTATAAATAAATTACAGGTCTACTGCAATAACTATAACTAACTAAAATGAAAATTGGCTAAGCACTTTTAGTTAGTTAACTAAAACTAAAACCCTTTTAGTAAACCTAGTATTATTTTAGTTAAAGAAAGTATAACTAAACTAAAATTTGTGATAAACTAGTCATACTATAACTATAACTAAAAGGGGTCATTGTTGTCATACAAAAACAACACTAATACATGTACATACATACATACATACATATATACATACATACATACATACATACATACATACATACACATATACATATACATATATACATACATACATACAACATACATTAATGTCATACATACATACATACATACATACATACATACACATATACATATATACATACATACATACATACAACATACATTAATGTCATACATCCATAACTGTACATACAATCCATTATAACAGATTAATACTTTTTATTCAACTGTTAATACATGACTATTCATACAAATGAAATGTAACTTGAGTGAAACTTGTTAGCAACTTCTCTCTCTCTTTTAATAACCTCTATTGAATATTATAAGACATAAAATGTGGGCAACACATATACAACTTAGTGGTTATGTATTTCCCTCTCAGTACGGTTTCTTTTAGTACATATTTACTATTACTGTAATTAATTAATTATACACATAATTATTTTATTTGTATTCCTAATTGTCCATATTTGTGTTGTTATGGCTACAATCACCATAGTAATGTACACTGTGCATGTTACAAAAGTATTATATAATAGGGATAAGCGATATGGGAAATTTTCAAACGATACGATATTTATCGATATTTGCCAAAATGATTGTGATAATTAATTTTTTAAATATTAAACCACACCCATTTCATAGTTAATTAACTACAAAATAATAGTTATGTAACTATGTTAATTAATGAGTTTTTTGTTCATGAACAGAAACATGTTAACATGTTTCGGCTTAATTCTGCTTCTTCTGATGGAAAGCAGTTCATCAGCCTTACTGAATAGCCTTTCCGAGGGCACACATGTAGCTACTGTATTATTCTATTATGACTATTAATATTTTATTATTATTTATTTAACTATTATTAAGGTTATATGGGCGTGGTTATTTAACTATTATTAAGGTTATATGGGCGTGGTTATTTTATTTATTTAACTATTATTAAGGTTATATGGGCGTGGTTATTGTATTGAATTGCCTATTGAACAGACTCCCAATATTGGTATTATATCGATATTTTCAATATCGATAAATTATCGTTCATTTTGATATATCACCCATCCCTATTGTATAATTATTAGCTGTTTATTTCTAAGTGTCGTAAATGACATAACTGATAACAAAATAGAAAGGAAATCAACTAAAGTAATAAGACATATGTTTCATTTCTCATCCTATAGAATGTGCTTATGACTGTAGGTATTGTTATGGTGGAAGCCAAAGTGAGTGTCTGTTTTGTGAGAAGGCACGATATAATGGGTCATGTGTTGCTCAATGTTTGCCTGGTATGACACCTAATCCTGACGAAGGTAACGAGTGTGAATGTCCCGGTAACTTTGGTGGGATAAATTGTACAGGTTAGTCGAGACATGCTGTATTGTTGAAGTTAAAGTAACTTATAACTGTCGTTTTGTTTCAGAGTGTATCCTGGAAGAATGTCCAAGTACATATTATTTGAATGAAGAGGAGTGTGAATGTCAAGGTACTGTGTTTGTCTGTCTGTCTGTCTGTCTGTCTGTTGTCTATTGTCTGTTTGTTTTTCTGTGTGTGTGTGTGTGTGTGTGTGTGCGTGTGTGTGTGTGGGTGTGTGTGTGTGCATGTGTGTATTATTGACCTTATTAAAGGTAAAAATTATTATGAAATTTGTATAGTATGTACATGTATGTATAAATAGAACACTGTTTTTTATTTATTTATTTATTTATTTTTGTATCAGCTAAAGAAGGTGTGACCAGAAATGTACCCCACCAAAGCACTTTCAAATCATCAAAGGCCATATACATTATCCTATTGTAGGCAAAATGAGACAAATTGACATTAATAGGCAGAATGAGACATACCCCTGCCCTGGCCTGCCCTGACCTGCCCTGCCCTGCCCTGCCCTGGCCTGGCCTGAAACTAGATTAGAAAAATTTGATTTATTATATAATGACAAGTTGTTGATACATTTTCAAACAAAAAACATAAAATAATTATTTAACAGATTTATATGTTTTTAGTTTTGATATGGTAAATATGTTGTAGACTTGCATAGTATCTAAATGTACAGACAACATGAAACACAAGAACTGAAATAATTAATAATTTAATAAACTATTTATTACATACAATAGTTTGTCCAGAGGGTTATGTATATGAGGTACGTGACTACAGTGCAAGTATTCCTGAAGAGGAAATAGGAGAACCAGTGGGCGAAGGTATGTTTTACACTAGTGTTGACAATACCCTTCTGTATACCCAGTACACTCTTCTATGTACACACCCTTATGTGTCACCTTTCCGTGTAGTGCGTACCCATTACACCCTTCTGTGTACCCTTCTGTTACCCATGTCTTATTACCATGTTGTAATAATTTGTTGGAGATTTTTATTGAGCCTTATTAACACGGTAGAATTTTTTTTCTTTATTAATAAAAACTGAACTAAAAACTATCATTGTTTACACCTCTCTTACATTTGTACTGTCACCAGTCATCTATCCATTTATAAATAAGCTGTTTGGTTTATGTTTTGTATACTGCTGAAGAAGACTTTCAGGTTGAAACGTTCAGTTTTTATTAATAAATTTTTTATTAATAAAGAAAAAATTCTGCTGTGTTAATAAGGCTCAATAAAAATCTCCAACAAATCACTATAGCATGTTTTGAAAACGAGTCAACACACGATAAGAAGAGGAGAAAAAGGAGAAAGAGTAAGAGGAATATTAGGACAAGAACTACAGAGCATGAAGAGGAAGAAGAAGAGGAAGAAGAAGAGCATCTGGTTTGTCTACGTCGTTGCTCAAGAAGTGGCTGGATAGCAAATATAGACAATATATGCTATGGTATGTAAGTGTGTGTGTTTAATTAATGTAACATGTAAGAAACAAGACTTAGAATTAATTATGATTTTTTAATGATTTAGTATATTGATGTAGTATTGATGTAGTATTGATGTAGTATTGATGTAGTATTCATTTAGTATTCATTTAGTATTGATGTAGTATTGATGTAGTATTGATGTAGTATTGATGTAGTATTGATTTAGTATTGATGTAGTATTGATGTAGTATTGATGTAGTATTGATGTAGTATTGATTTAGTATTGATTTAGTATTGATGTAGTATTGATGTAGTATTGATGTAGTATTGATGTAGTATTGATGTAGTATTCATTTAGTATTCATTTAGTATTGATGTAGTATTGATTTAGTATTCATTTAGTATTGATGTAGTATTGATGTAGTATTGATGTAGTATTGATTTAGTATTCATTTAGTATTCATTTAGTATTGATGTAGTATTGATGTAGTATTGATGTAGTATTCATTTAGTATTGATGTAGTATTGATTTAGTATCGATTTAGTATTCATTTAGTATTCATTTAGTATTCATTTAGTATTGATGTAGTATTAATTTAGTATTGATGTAGTATTGATGTAGTATTGATGTAGTATTGATGTAGTATTGATTTAGTATTGATGTAGTATTGATTTAGTATCGATTTAGTATTCATTTAGTATTCATTTAGTATTCATTTAGTATTGATGTAGTATTAATTTAGTATTGATGTAGTATTGATGTAGTATTGATGTAGTATTGATGTAGTATTGATTTAGTATTGATGTAGTATTGATTTAGTATCGATTTAGTATTCATTTAGTATTCATTTAGTATTCATTTAGTATTGATTTAGTATTAATTTAGTATTGATGTAGTATTGATGTAGTATTGATGTAGTATTGATGTAGTATTGATGTAGTATTGATGTAGTATTGATGTAGTATTGATGTAGTATTGATGTAGTATTGATTTAGTATTGATGTAGTATTGATGTAGTATTGATGTAGTATTGATTAGTAAGTGGTTTTAATAACAGCATTAATTTATACATTCATTATCATTATATTAATTTCTATTTCTTAGCATGTGGTATAACTTTCTGTACTGAATGTGATAATTCACGCAACTGTTTAACGTGTAGAAATGGTTCTCTACTTACTGCAGATGACAGGTGTGAAGGTAAAGTCAGATCATATTTTAAAATTAATATCAAGATGAACTTCGCTAAACCCTTTTGTAGATTTTGATTGCCAACATCGGAGATGTGACACTGTGGTTGATGTAGTTATGCTCAGTGGTGTGGAAACAGCCAGTCGTGCAGTACATTGTCCGATAAATCTAGTAAATATGAAACTGAACTATATGGGAGCAGGACAAAGGTGATGATAAAAGGTCAAGTATCACGCAACTGGCTCAATGTTTCCACACCCCTGGCTATGTCACATGCTCTGTGTTGGCCCTTTCATGTTTAGTACTACCATGGTATAGTCATGTATAAAATAGGAGCGTATCTATTACATATGTTTGTTGTTAATTATTTATTATACTGTGTTGTTAGGTTTCTATGCAGAGATATGTGAGCGTGCCATTGAACTTGAGATTGAAGTGGAACATGAAAGAGAAGAGCTGGATGAGCATAAATTACATTGTATGTACATATATGTGTGTATATGTGTGTGTATATGTTGTGTGTGTGTGTGTGGGATATACATGTGTGCAGTGCTGTGGCACTTATGTTTGTGTGTATGTATATGTGGACCTATCTATGTGTATATGTATGTGTGTACCTATGTATGTGTGCACCTATGTGTGTGTATATGGCACCTATGTGTGTATATATGTATGTGTGCACCTATCTATGTGTATATGTATGTGTGCACCTATGTATGTGTGTATCTATGTATGTGTGCACATATGTATGTGTGGACCTATGTGTGTGTATATTTATATGTGCACCTGTGTGCATATGTATGTGTATATGTACGTGTGCACCTATGTATGTGTGTACCTATGTATGTGTGCACCTATGTGTGTGTGTATATGGCACCTATCTATGTGTATATGTATGTGTGCACCTATGTATGTGTGTAGTCTGTGTATCTATATATGTGTATATATGTATGTGTGCACCTATGTATGTGTGTACCTATGTATGTGTGCACATACATGTATGTGTGTGTATATGGCACCTATGTGTGTATATATGTATGTGTGCACCTATGTATGTGTGTACCTATGTATGTGTGCACATATGTGTGTGTATATGGCACCTATGTGTGTATATATGTATGTGTGCACCTATGTATCTGTGTACCTATGTATGTGTGCACATATGTGTGTGTATATGGCACCTATGTGTGTATATATGTATGTGTGCACCTATGTATGTGTGTACCTATGTATGTGTGCACATATGTGTGTGTATATGGCACCTATGTTTGTATATATGTATGTGTGCACCTACATGTATGTATGTGTGTACCTATGTGTGTGTGTATATGTATGCTAACACACAGGTATAATACATATGATCTGTTTATTTCTCCTAAAATTCTTTTATTTGTTTAGTACAGTAAAGATTACTCTGCCATCATGATTGTATTAGCTAATATACTGTATTGTTACTACAATTGTGTTCATTATGCTTGTTATATGTGCATTTGTGAATGTATTGTTTAGTACAGTAAAGACTGCTCTACCTATTGAGTGTACACTTGAGACTAATATATACTGTACTGTTACTATAGCTATGTTTATTAAAGAGATACTCTTCACTTATTATATATGCATTTGTAATTAAATTAAATCATTTTTTGATTACAGTGAAGATTGCTCTACCTATTGTGTGTACAATTGAGATTGCTGTATTTATATTACTCGCTGTTTTTGCTCACTTCCGATATCCTCATGTTGGAATCGAGAAACGTCATAGAGTACCCAACAAGTAAGATGGATTTTTGTAATGTGATGTTTAAAATTTATAGTTCAGTCAGAATCTCATAAACAAACCACTCACATATATATATATATATATATAGTATGATGGTGACATCATCCCTTTGATGTGGTGAGTCCTATTATTGTATATAGACCTTCCATGTGCACACTATGCAGGAGATGTCACCATCATACAATATATTGTATATACATGTAGTATGCTAACAGGTCCTGTATACAAAATATAGGACCCTTGTTTTGTGTCCTCAGATGTGATATAGCCCTCGCAGGCTTGGGCTATATCACATCCTCAGACACAAAACTCGGGTCCTATATTTTGTATATAGGACCTATTAGCATACTATATATATTATATATTTTAGTGATGCACTGATAATGTATCGGCTATCTGACCGGCTGATAATGTGGTTGATTTAGCGTATAGATTATCTGCAAATTCATATATACTGATATCCAGCCGATAGCTAGCCGATATCTAGCCGATAGCTAGCCGATAGCCAGCCGATATTAATTGCGCATGCACAATATCAATTCCATACATGTGTTCAATTTACACTCGTTAAATTCTCTTATTAAAGCCCATCACACTGCCATGTTGCTATTTATTAAAAAAACTAATTTTGAACTAATAGGTGGTAAATACATGTACTCAAAACAAGTAATAATAATCTGATATTAGTTATATACAATACACATGTATATATATAAAGTTTACTTATTACGATTTTGAAAGTGTGAAATTATCGGATCAGTTATTGGTATCGGCATGCAATCATCAGCTATTGGATTATCGGTAAAATCTATATCAGTACATCACTAATATATATATATATATATATATATATATATATATATATATATATATATATATATATATATATATATACGTGTATACATTATAAATAGTATACTTACTAACAGAAAGTATTGATTTTGACTAAATTAATTAATAATTGTACTATTAGTCACCTTGTAAATGTTATTATTCTTAATAATAGGAAAACTGAGGTTGGAAAATTCGAGCGTTCCTTCCGTCCTCAAGCTACAGTCAGATTTCGTTGAACCAAAGGGTACAAGCAATTATTCATTGAGTTTCATTTATAAAGTATTAATCATTTTTTTTAATAGTATTAGTAATATTTTGTAGTAGTTGTTATGATTGTATAGAGTTAATATTGTCATAGATTATAAACTATTATATTGTTGAACACATCTGTATTGAGTGTATAATATAGTTAGTTAAAAGATAATATGTAGTTGTGTTTAAATATCATGATTATATGGTCATTATGTAGTTGGGTCAGCTTAACTTAACATACTCTCTATTGTGAATTCCATGCTATGCATTACCGGTAAATGGACAATTACATGTATTTGAGTCCTGATGGACAATTACATGTATTCCAATCCCGATGGACAATTACATGTATTCCAATCCCGATGGACAATTACATGTATTTGAGTCTCAATGGACAATTACATGTATTCCAATCCCGATGGACAATTACATGTATTTGAGTCTCAATGGACAATTACATGTATTCCAATCCCGATGGACAATTACATGTATTTGAGTCTCAATGGACAATTACATGTATTCCAATCCCGATGGACAATTACATGTATTTGAGTCTCAATGGACAATTACATGTATTCCAATCCCGATGGACAATTACATGTATTCCAATCCCGATGGACAATTACATGTATTTGAGTCTCAATGGACAATTACATGTATTCCAATCCCGATGGACAATTACATGTATTTGAGTCTCAATGGACAATTACATGTATTCCAGTCCCGATGGACAATTACATGTATTTGAGTCTCAATGGACAATTACATGTATTCCAGTCCCAATGGACAATTACATGTATTTGAGTCTCAATGGACAATTACATGTATTCCAGTCCCGATGGACAATTACATGTATTCCAGTCCCGATGGACAATTACATGTATTCCAGTCCCGATGGACAATTACATGTATTTGAGTTTCGATGGACAATTACATGATCAGATTTGTTTTCACATCTACTGTTGTTCCCTATCTGTTAGGAGGAGCAACAAAATGTTTTATTTTCCATTTGTGTGTTTGTACGTTTGCAATTGCATAACTAGTGTAACATGTTATAACAATCATTTGGTTCTACCATCACAATAACTTGTATTTTGATAGTTAACTATAACTAAACTATAACTAAATTATATTTCTAACTAAAATGAATAATTGGTACTTGAGTTAGTTAACTAAAACTTTTTTTTAGCAAGCCTAACATTAATTAAACTAAACTAAATTAAAAGTTTTGATAAATCACACGTACTGTAACTGAAACTAAAAATATTTGTTGTTGTCATACTACTAAATTTTGTATAAAAGAATTTCAATCAAAAATTAAAACAAGCATATTTCAAAATAATGTCTTGTGTTTCAGTTACTTTGCTACATTCAGCTGCGGTTTAATTTTGTTGATAAACTCTTTCTCTTTTTCTCGAAGAACTTTACGAACATTTGGTGTATCTGGTAGTTGGTGAATAATTGTCACTTGCGCATCTTTTTCAAATCGACCTTGAAAATGTCTATAAACAGCAGATCGTTTATTATTACGATGTCCAGTCAATCGCTTATTAAGTTGCTGAGTGGTCATTCCAACATATTGCATATGAGGTGCTTGCCTGTCGGTGATGAGGTAAATCACTCTGCGACTGCTACACGAAAACTCTTTATCTGGCAATACCACATTGTTACCGGTAACTGTACTTTTAACAGCTTTTGATCCAGTACCTGCAGCACAGCACTTACATTGTTGGTGTCCACATGCAAATGTTCCCACAGGACTCTTTGGTTTTTCTTTCAGAGAATTACGACATACCTCAAGTGGAAGCTGTCGTTGAGTGGTATGATTTGGTTTCTTCCGATCCTTTCTGTAACGGACAAGAGCAGCTCCTGCAATAAACATCCAGATATCATTTCCATTTGATTTGAAAGTATTACTGTTGCTTCTAGAACCATTATTTCATTGTTGGTCACTGCAACGAGAACCTCCTCTAGACGAGGCTGGGTCTTTGGGAGCCGAGAAACTGCTGGAACAGGTCTTGGTTTTGGAACCAGACCAAATTGAACCAAATATTTTAGTTAATCGAGAAGGAGTTTTGACTTCGATCCTCATTCTTGTAGTACCTTTGAGATTATTTGGAACATATCCCATGTGTAGCTTGGGAGATAATATCACACCACCATAGCAAAGAGAATACGATGTCCCCTTTTTATTATCACGTTTAAGCATTGCTGCAGGTACCCAGTTACAGCTGTTTCTGTTTGTTTCCAGTGCAAGTCTCCTAGCAGATTCCTGCAGTTCGTTTACTTCAGATTTAAAGGCATCGAATTCAGTCTGAAATTTGTCAATCAGAACTTGGCGTATTTCACTTCGAGTTGGCAATGGGAGAGTGGACGAAATTAAATCAACCAGATCATTATCACGTCCATTTCTAAGCCATTGGGTCACATGATAATTCATTGTACTTCTTTGGACATTAGATTTACAGACACCCATTAAAGAATTGACAACTTCTGACACTACACTTGAGTTTGCGCGATGCTCACTTGGTATTTTTTGTCGAAGTTTTCTCAACACATTTTTCAAATTACTCTTTTGATTTTGACGAGTGGCCGTATGTATATTATTTAACATCTCATCTGTAACTTCCCAACCTTTTCCTTGAGCTTTTTCTTTCATTCCGCTTAAAGTAATATTAATAGCAACACATAGGAATTGGAGCTTACAGAGTTCTTTAAGGCGAGCAAACATAGGAAAGAATTGCTCGAGTTCTGAGTAATGTTTTGTTAAATCAGCTGCAAATTTTGCCTCTGGACTGTCAGGATCTTCACTATTCTCTGTATCCTGTAGCTCTCCATCTAGACCGGGTATCAATGGATGACTTCGAATCACCATCCTTGGTTCTCCAAGGCGGTACTCAATTTTTGAGCCCACTTGGTTGACATCATAAATAAGCTCATCGGCTTGTATCCAAAAGCGATGAATATTATTCGATGTTCTGCCTCGATCTGTCAATGGTGTGAGAATCTTCTGAAGATGAGGTGGAAGATCAGCTGTAAGCCCGTCACTACTGGGACGTTGAAGGAATGGAGGATTGGATGAAACTTCACTACCTACGCTAAAAGATTTTAACAGATAATCAGTATGAAATAAAGTGTAAAGAATTTCAGTACCGGCTAAAGTTTCTGGCATGTATGTCATTTTTTGGAAAGGATGGTAATGTTGATCAGGATTTGGCTGGTCTAAGCTAAAAAACATTGGATAAATATCAGAAAGACTAATCTGTAATATAGTATTAATATCACTTTGGGAAAAGAGACCAACACGATACTTTCTTGTACTTGATGTATCGGCTAATATTTCTATTGAATGTTTTTTAGCATCTGTATTAAAGACGAATCCTTTCAGCTCAGAATACTCGGGAGAATTACCAAGATTTGGCTGGCATATAAGCCACCCATCGCTATCATGAGGAGTGAGTGGTGAAGTCATGGCAGCAGCAACATCATTCCATGCCAATCCTTTCTCTTTCATCATTTCTTCCATTGCTTTGCTGTGAGCTCCAGCAGAATTTTCGAGCTGGGAAAGATGACATAAGTCGCTTTCGTATATTTGGTAATGCAATTCAGAAGTATTTAAAGGTATTAAGGTTGGATCAATGTATTGGAGACCTAAGATATACTCGGTATGAAGCTGACCAGATAAAATATTAAATAGTACAGCTTCGGATACAGAGACTGCAGGATGATTCCAAAAGGGACAGAATCGACAATTGTAAATCACAGAATGCAATAGACCGATTAGAAGTTTGCTGTCTTCCGGTGTTGCAAGCCTTCCTGCTTGTTTTATTGTTTCCACTGTTAGTAGAAGTGCCTTATCAGCAACAAAGAACTGCATACCAGGATGCAAATGCAAACGAGCGATAATATCTGCAATCCGTATGCAATGTAAGATGGCATTTTTAAAAGCGTATTTCTTTGCGCCTTTTGTGTTTACTTTTTTGTTTTGTGGATTAGACAGGGCTTGATAAAACCATGTTGCTGCTGTAAGAAAGCACAGTGCAATTTCAGCTGGATGTGTACAAGCTTGGTAAAGATCTATATATGAGAGTGCAGCATCATATTCACTCCACTTACCATTTTTCACATTTTCAGTTACAGCCTTTTCGTATTTTTGTAATGCTTTCATGTTTTTTCCTTCAATATAAAGATCTGGCCAGTGCAACTTTTGATTAGCAGGATCTAATATTTCTTTGGCCGGTAGAAGAAGTGGTTTACTCGTATCATTAGGAGTTTTTTGATCTACTAAAACTTGTTGAATATATTCAACAAGTTGTTTGCAAGCACTGCACTTTTTTTGAGGAGATAGCGAAGACTCTTCATCATAAGTTATCTGACCCAACAGTGCACCAACAGTAGCACTACTCAACCATTTCGAGTTACTTCCACTCCAAGCAGCTGTTTCTATATCAGACAAGCCTTCTTCTATAAAACCTTGTTGAAACTTCAGGACACCTCTAAGAAACAGCAATGAAAAACGATCTTCTGGTGTCATTCTATCAAAGAATGATTCTCGTTCGGTTATAAAATTACACAAAGCTTCTGTAATGCTGTCTTTGCCGACAAGTTCGATAAATTCCTCATCTCTTTCATCTGTTATAATACTCAGGAGATCCTCGAAGTCTCTTTTATCCCAAGCTTCTTCTAAGGCAATTTTTGTCTCCACTGTATATTGACTGTGTTTGAGCTGTAGTTCTTGATTGAATGATTTCATTGCCAAATCAATCTCTAGTTGTTTCTTACCAATTACAGTTGCTTCAACTGATGAATTCAAAGTTGCTGATAGACAAGCTTCTTTAGCAAAATCTATAAAAAGTGCTTTGTCTTCCCAAGATATCTCTGGCTCATTTGCTAATAACATTCCCACTGACGCCATTACTAAGTGAGCTTTGATTTTTTCTTTTGGACTTTTTACTTCCTGTAACACAGTCACAAGTATAGGTAAAACCATTTCAAATAAACCCATTGACATGAGTTCATTTGCAAGCCTCGTCATGGTTTCAACATGTTTCGTACCGAAATGCATAGCCATTGTGAAGCAACCAAAAGCTGGCCACATTGCTTCCAATGTGCCTGGTTTAAGATGCTGTAGGCCATGCGAAACCCAATCGCTTTCATCAAGCTGAGCATTTGAAGTGTGACAAACTTCACATATCTGTTGTGATTTTAGAATACCAAGTCGTGGTAACTTTACCTTAAAAGGTAGACATTTTTTACAAAAGCAACTCCCACAACTAGCACAAAAATGACGAGGATTTAGCAAAGCACGAAAGTTGTGTTGACATTTGCAACAATTGTTTGATTCATGTTGCTGAGGTGGCTCATTTACTGTTGCGCAAGGAACAAATTTGGAAATTCGCTCAAGCAATTCATCACGTTTCATCTCCTCCAGAGTATCGTAACGATTAGCGGGAATAAACTGTGCTAAAAGAATACGAAGTTCACGATCATTAGCACAAGAAAAATCAAGAATTGGCATTGCAGCTGATGTTTTGCATGGACTAGTATTAGTAGCTGTTTGCATGCGTTCAATTACCTTCTGCAAAAACTTCTCAGATTGAGTAGTTGCATCAACCAGTTCGGAATTGTTCATTGTATCAACGACACTGTTTAACAGTTCATTGTAAGTGGAGGATTGAAGTGAATCTTCAGGTGAATGTTCAGAAACATTTTGGGATTTTCCTGCTAGATGTTTGAAAGGGCCCTACATGTAAAAGATAATCAATAGCTGATGGATGGCATGTTGCTTAATATGTAAAAGTAGGTAAAAACATTATTTGTTCATTTCCATACCTTCATGAACTCAATCAAATTCTCCTTTAAAGATGTTGTGAACTTTCCAATTCCAGGATCTTTTTCAGTTTTCAACCACTGCTCAAATTTAATTTTAAATTCTTCTGATGGTCGTGGTCCTGAAAAAGAAAGTGGAGTTTTGATACTATAATTTGTTCTTTGTTATAACAACTACACTGCAAAAAATAAATTGTTAAAATAACCATTTTATTGGTTAGTACAGTTGCAAGGAATAGCATGAGTTTCATTTTAGATTGTCAATTGTCATAGAGGATGTTGTGGCTACATGCATGTATGTTACTATGACATAATGTGCACCAAGTATTGGAAGGTATAAATTAAATTATGTGTTTGCGGGTTTACAAACCTTTTTGAGGGCCATATACAATTACATGTACTTTAGTATAAATTATACTAAATCTTTGACATGAAATATGAATAGACAGCACCTTAAGTGATTGAACTATAATTGAATATAATTAGTACAAAGTATCTGTGGTATGAGATGTATGTATTCTGAACAATCAACTAATTATTAAATCCTTGCAACTGTACTAACCAATTTTAACTGTTTTGTTTTTGTGGTGTACCTGTTATTAATGATGCAATTGGATCAGATTGTCCTGATGGTCCTTCCTCTTCTAGTTTCTCGTTATAGTCTGCACGTTTGATTTTGTCACTCAACACGCTGTATGCAGTATTCAGCATTTTCATAATTTCTTCCGATGTATTAGGATTTTTATCTGGATGATACAGTAATGCCTTTTCACGATATGCTTTGATGATCTCTCTGTCTGTGGCATTGTGATTTACACCTAAGAGGCTGTAATGATCCATATCCATTCCAAATTGCACATCAATATCCTCTGTGTCACTTGTAGCCATGTTAGAAACTCTTTCTTACAGCTAACAGTTTACAGCTACTAAATGCTGAGTTGCTGACTTTTTCTGCTTAGTTGTATATAACAGCACATTCCTTGTGGAGGAAGAGCGTCCTAAAAAGGCAATGATGTAGAGAAGAGATTATTCATGAGTGCTAATGAACTATGTTATTTCCTTACTATAATATATAATAGTACTACATTCTGTAGTAAATCGCCTACCACATACAGTAGGTGTTTCTCTAATTAAACAAACCACTTTCTACTTTGTCTTTTGCTCTTTGGCAACATAAGTACTCATGTAGGATTATATGGAAATGGTTTGTTTAATTTCATTCCTTCTGTTGTCCATCACAACCTTGTTCACATCCTTTTTGGGTTTTGACACTACATTTTTATTGAAAAAATGTTTTATTATTACTACATTCTATAGTAAATTTATCACTACATAACTCCAAGTGTTTCACTATACGAAATAATTGCTGAGAATCAGCTGAGATTCTGAAATTGATTATCACTAACGCTGATTAAAAATTAATTATGTCAAGTAATGTAGAAACATCCTCCAAGTTGATTATCAAAAAGGCTTCCTGTCACTCCATTATGCTTGAAAAGTGTGTCTTGAAATAATTGATATCATAGACTTACAATTGATAGTCAGAAGAATTTTCAATCATGATTAATCGATTAATCATCCCAGTCCTAAAAATAATCACTAGTAGTTGTATATTGATTGTAAAGGTAATGCAGTTTTGGTTGGACATTTCTCAAAATTTGGCAGTTCAATAAGTAATTATGCAGTACTATAGCTAATTGTTTTCAGGAATTAAATATTTAACCTAATTTTCAATGACTGCAGCAGACCTTAAAAAAAAAAGGCTAAATTCTGAACTTTTCAATATTAGGCTACTACTGAGCTGCTAAAAATATGATTTAAAGATTGGCCATTGCATGTTGCCTGTTTGCTACTATAAATAGAAATTAATGTTTGTTTCTATAAAATATCATAACAATGATATAATTATAGTGAATAATTTTACTCGTGATATAGTCCCACTGGGGTTACATTATACTGATGATGTAATTCCACTGGGGTTAGTTTGAATCTGAATTTATGGATGACCCTGATCCAGCTGGTCATGAAAAGCACACTTTTTTAAATAAAGAAAAAAATTAATATTAAATGAATGCATTCAAAAAAAAATTGATAAATGAAATGAATGCAGTTAAAATCATGATAATAATTATTGTTAAAGAAAAATACCGTGTATAGTTAACTACACAAGAAAAAGAAAAGTAGTGTAATAATGTGATAATGTTAATTCTACAATAACTAATAAAGGTAATAATTATAATTGATCCTAGGTATGATGTAAAAATAGTCAATTCTCTGCACTTAATTTTGTCTTCATATTGATAATTTTCCATGAACACGCACACGATAGACACAGGTGTAATCAGAGCTATCATGATTTGTGTCAAACTGGAACTGAACGTAATCAAATGAATCTTTGTTGTTGGCCTGTTAACAGATACAAAATATAATTTATGTAGATTACTCCATAAGCACTGGACTTACTTATGATTTATATTAGAAAAGATACACACATGTACATGTACCTTGGATCCACCCATCACATTATTAACCTGTCTGGCTGGTGTTATGAATATGCCCATGACACACTCTAGGCTAGCCAGATCTTATGTTATTGAACTTATTGTGTATTACACTCTTTTAGAATTTAGCACATGCACAAACAGTTGAATCCAGGCTCTTTTTGTCTGCCATCTAGGTATGAGGGTTGGTACTTCACAGGAAGCAGTAGGCATGCACTTATTGTGGTCAGCTCATTAAACTTACTGACCACATAGACTTTTAACTCCCAAGGCACATCAAAAATCTAAAAGTACTCATAGTTTAATAACTAGATGAATGTAAAACATTGTGGGGGCGAAATAGTACACGCCTATTAATTAGTTAAAGCTATTTCACCCCGCCTGGGGCCAAATGGTCCCCGCGGGAGAAAAAGACGTACGTACGCAAGCAATCAATCAAGCAAGATTCTCGACTAGTGTGGGGCTTCGCCCCAACTATTACTAACTGAGATCTAGAAAGAGTAACTATCGGTCCTCCTAGATAACTAACTCATTTTGTTGGTTTCACATACATGTACAAAAATACCAGTGAACGTTTAAAGTTACACACATGTACATGTATCAAATTGCAAATGAGTTATAATTATAAATAACTTACAAGATCAAATGTTTGAATTGGAATTGAATCAGTCTTGTACTCAAATGTACCTAACACTTTGCCCTGCTCATCAGGAGAATTCTTACCCTGAATATAATATACACAGATACATATAATATACATGTACATGTAGATATACAGTACATGTAACACATACATTACATTATATTGCACAGACATACACGTACATGTACATAGATATACATGTACATGTACATGTACACACAGGGAATCATAACTATAGTAAACTATTACAAGCAATTTCCATACTTACCAATACTCTAAAAGATTTCACAGCACTGTTGATCTTTCCATCAGGTGAGAGTTCTTTTGGTAAATGTTGAAGAGTGACTGCATCAACTACAACTGAAGTAGCAAGCTAAATGGAGAATTAAATACAAACAAAATTATTTGAGAAAATTAGCCACTTGGGAAAGAATAATTTTGATACCTTTAAAAGCTTGCGGTTCATGCTTCATGTAAGCCTTTATTATTAGAGTATATATGGTACTACACTTACATGTAGCTATCATAGGGGCAGGGTTCTCTCATACAATGTAGTATTATAGTACATGTATATAGTATCATCAGTGTTTTTGATAAACTCATATGGTGGCCCAAATAGCTTCATATTTGGCACTGCACAGTTCTCTCCAGATGGAGCAGTCAATTATGATTATATTGTCACTAACAGCATTAACTCTGTTAATTGAATCAAGATGTATGTATTCCCAATGGTGCACACACTAACCATTGCTGAGCCAATTTGGCCCATGCTTCAATACTTATCAGCACTATAATATGTTCTAATTATTTCATGTGTACTATATACTGCCATTTTGTACAGCAAGTTAATTAATATATTTTGGTATCCAGGGAGATCATTCCCCCTAGATACCAAATATATAGTAGATTCCTTTACAACACAAAGATGAACAGCAAACATTTAAGGTAGGCATTTGATCAAAGTGACTGAGTTTCTTATCCATGGTCGCATATGTACATGTACATGTATGTACATACATGTATACATAATTACATATACATTAGACTCACTTTGATTAAGGCGTATCCCTTAGTCCCTTGAAAGCACCAACAATCTCCAGGTAGTACCAATGGCTGAAATAAATAAGAGAATAATATTAGAAAACAACAGCATGAAACATGAAATAATGTCATTTCTAGTTACAAAATCATTAACTGCTTTTGATACTCATAATTATTGAGAAAATGCTCATTTTCATTGACAGACAATCAGAAACCAGAAGATAGATACAGTATAATATTGGATCAGTATCAGTTATTGATACATATCGGGGATTTCTGGGCATTTCTACTGCTTCTGGAGCAGGAGACCTTAGCGACTGACCAATTCAGAGGCTTGCATAGTTTAGTCCTACCTTTGTACTTTCTTGGATATGACAGGTGTCTGCAGTATTTCCTCACTTGTCTGGAAACCACACGCCCTAGAATCCTTGCCTGGAAATCCCCTGACTCACCTTAATTATCAATTTATTGGAATATCAGTTAAATCTCTTATCATTAATTATAATGTACATATTATATATGTACATGTATTGTGAATGTGTATTGATAGTACCTGTATAATATGACCCGGAGAGGTTCGCGATAAAGTTATAGGTAGAGTGAAACCAAAAAGTTGAGGTTTAGTTTCAGATGGATCGTACGTGTCTGAACTATCAACAACATGGCCTCCAGCACTCTCCAGAGCAAAATCAAACTTAGCTATCTGATCAGCGCTGTAGTTTAACAGTGCTTTATCAATCATGGTACGAACATCCTCCTCAGTAAGTCCTCCAGGAGGAATTGGTACACGAGTACAACCTAGAAGAATGTACATGTATGTAAAACTGAGAAGTATATCTGAAAATATTTATGGCTCTCAAGACCATTGCCATTCTTGATACACAAGAAAGGCAGTAGCGAACACTAAAAAGCAATTGTGCTTCGTATAGGGCAGGGCAAACTGAGGCTCTTCTTATATACCATACAGTGTACTTCTCTCTCCCTCCAAGTGCTACATGGCAATTTAAATCAGCAACAGGAACAAGAGCAATGCTCACTACAAAGTACATGTATGTAGTTCAAGCTTTAGAATTGCATCTCTAAACACTTGTACAGTACATGTACACGTACAATATATAAAGTGTACATGTATGATCAGATATGAGATACATGTATACATGTATACAACAAATGTGATATCAATTGCTTACATTTTTGTTCAAATTTAGTTGCTCTTTGTTCAAGGTTTTCAATTGTCACTGATAAATCCTAAAAATACAATAATGAATTAATTTATAATTGTGTATAATACCAGGAGCCCATAATGACAAAAGCGTAAGAGTAGGAGCGGTAAACGACCACGCATTTAATTAAATTGGGCAAACTATCTGTCTGACCGTCTGTTACTGTTTTTAGAACCCACGTGTATACAACTTCGTTAAATATGGCGTCTACACTTCGACGATCTTCAAGGTTAGCTATGAAACGAACACGTATAGAAGCATAAATGGAGTCACCTACTATCAGGAAAGTGAGAGCATGCTTTGGGGAAGCCGAGAAATAACTGTTTAGTCCTATTCAAGAGTGTTTGACATCATTGCCTCCTGTCATTGAAATGATTGCAATGAAGGCTTCCGACTTTGTCAATAACTTAACTAGGAACATCTTCACAGTCTACACGAGCCAGAATATCGCTCAATTCTTTTCTCTGTTATACAGGAAACTTAGTCAATTAGTATATAGTAACTGTTCATTTTGTAGAAGCCATATTTCACGAAGGCGTGTACATGTGGGTTCTAAAAATAGTAACAGACGGTCAGACAGATAGTTTGCCCAATTTAATTAAATGCATGGTCGTTTACCGCTCCTACTCTTACACTTTCTCATTATGGGCTCCTGATAATACACATGCTACATGTACATGTACATGTCGAGTACTAAATGCATGTACACACACAACTGTACAATCACCTTATTTATGAAGTGTTAGATGTACATGTACATGTACTAATATCATACATGTACATGTACATGTACATGCATCTACTAATATCATACAGGCTATAAATAAACTTTAGCTAGTTACTATTAACATACATTTAATTCATTCCTTAATTTCTGTATTTCATCCTTAAGAGCATCTGTCTGGGTTGAAAACTCTTTACTTGTATCACCAACCTGTACAAAATATTTATGAGAATACCATTTTATGTATGACCAATATTTCAATGTACATGTATCAGATCTTATCAGTATATCACTCAGTAATTCACTACATTACATGTACATCAGAGTTTTTGATAACTTTTGAAGCATGGGCCAAATAGGCTCAACAATGGTTAGTATGTACACCATTGGGAATACAGTTTGAGCCAATTAACAAAGAGTTAATGCTGTTAGTGACAATATAGTCATAATCAACTGCACCATATGGCCCAAAGAAAGAACTGTGCTGTGCCAAATAAGAAGCTCTTTGGGCCAAAGGTTCGCCATATGAGCATATCAAAAACACTGATGTACATGTACACACATGTACATGTAGTTACAACATCTGCTACATGTACATGTACATGTATGTTTTTATTATCCATTCAGTGATCTACAAGCCTAAAGCCAGTAACACAAACTAAGAAACTTCTCTGCTGCCATTTAAATTTCATAAAGATTGCATGCATTTTATTTACAAGTGTACAATGTACAATGTAAAAAGCTATTTCTGCTCTCCTACTGATGATACATGTACATGTACATGCAATTTATATTCTTACACAGTACCTACCTCTTCCTTTGTGGCAAACACTTCCAATTTATCTTCTAGTTGTCGTAGTTTCTCTCTCCATTCTGCATAAGTTTCTTGTAACTGTTGAGCTATTTCACTCTGTGAATAAATACATGTACATGTACATGTATATAATGACAGACTACATGTACACCTACAGTATTTACATATATCTGTACCTGTACATGCACTTGTACAAGTCCTATGAAGTATAGTGTTACATGTACTGTACATGTACATGTATAACTAATGTATATATACATGATATTATCAGGAAAGAAAGAAAGAAAGACACCTGAGGCAATGGAAAAATGAAAAATGAGAGTTGCCTCAGGTGCATGTATCTGTACCTATACAAGTCCTATGAAGCTTAGTGTACATGTATATGTATAACTGTTTGTACATGTACATGTATAACAACTATATGTGTACATTGTGTACATGTATCACCACTACATGTACATGTATAACTACTGTACCTGTACAAGTCCTATAGAATTGTTTGTTTCGTTAATCTTCTTCTCAAGTAACAGTTTCAACTGTGTAATGGCATCATTCACTATATCCGTAGCTATATTCTTCACTAATGTTTCCTGTCTTCCTTCATAATCAGCAAATAGCTGATGAAATCTCTTTTCTATCAGCACTTCAATATTGGCCAGTAGAGTTACATTGTTATCTGATATCTGGCCGGTTATCTATGTACATGTATAAACACATAAATTATTAAGTAATAATAAAAACATTTTTTTTAAAATGAAAGAGCATGTAGGGATGTCAAAACCGAAAAGGCACAGAAACAAGATTGGGATGGTATCTTAGCAACAAAATTAAACTAACCACTTCCACATAACAACCCTACATGCATGTACATGTCATTCTAGGGGCTTGGTCAATTAGCATTTGTGCTTGAGCTACAGAGCAGGAAGATTGCAGCTTAGCCAGCTGCAATTAATACTACATAGTAATAGCTGTTGTATGAGTAATGAAGTCCACAGAAAAACAGACACTCTCTTTCCAGGAAACAGCATGACCATAGCTGAACTTGAACCACTGATCATTCAATTGGGAGGCTCAATCTCTAATCACTATGCCCAATCTCTAATCACTATGCCACTCTGTCTCCTTAAAAAAAGAGTACCCATCAACCCGTTGTATGTAGCAGAGAAACAGTATAGGGATAATGCAAGTATTTTAACAGCTAAGAAATACACATGTACAAATACAAATGTGAAAGTATAATAAGTTGAATAGTATACATTTGTATCTTCCCACCCTTCGAACAATTACTAGAAAAATCCCTGACCTGTATTCAGAGTACACAGAAAGGTGGAGACATTAGTGTTGATAGTGATGATAGTCACCACAAAGCAATCATAGGGATACTTTTTTCTCATGTACATGTACACATGTGTGTATATACACAATGTACATGTACATGTGTGTATATACACAATGTACATGTACATGTGTGTATATACACAATGTACATGTACATGTGTGTATATACACACATGTACATGTACATGTGTGTATATACACAATGTACATGTACACATGTGTGTATATACACAATGTACATGTACATGTGTGTATATACACAATGTACATGTACATGTGTGTATATACACAATGTACATGTACACATGTGTGTATATACACAATGTACATTAATTTTGTATGTTTAAGAATTATTGTAAATTGTACCATCTGTTGTATATTTAGTTTTAGTTCCTCTAGAATCCTTTCTCTATCCTTTCTCTCCTTAGCTATCTTGTCTTCAACAGTCTGATTCAGTTGATCAGGTATGGTAGTCAGGACTGGATGCTGAATAATTGAAATACATGTACATGTACATAATTACTACATATAATGTACATTTGTATATAATACAGGTTATACTGTACATTTATGTACAATATATATACTATATATTGTACATACAGTATGTACATGTACATTACATGTACCATCAAACCAGTTTAGAAGCACACCTCCCACTTAACAACCAACAGTTACACATACACATGTACATGTACTGTACAATGTAAGTTACAATGTACAGGTATACATTTTCATGTATATATGCTAACAATGCACAGTAGCAGACATACACATACAGTGGATCCTGCTGAGTACTACATGTACAATATAAATGTACATGTACATGTACTATAGTAGTAAAACAGTATGTACAGTACCTGTTCAGTAGTACTGCATTAGTAAAGCAGTACAGTATAGTACCTGCAAACCATAGTATCTGCTCAGTACCACTGCATTACTTTCGTGAAACCATACAGTTCACAATTATCATACTACATGTACACGTACATGTATACAATAAAGTACAGTATACATGTAGTACAGTACATGTACCTGCTCGGTACTACATGGACTATGGTAGTGAAACAGTAGAGTACAGTGAAGTATAGTACAGTACCTGCTCAGTACTACTGTAGTAATCAAACAGTAGAGTACAGTACTTGCTCAGTACTATGCTAGTGAAACAGTAGAGTACAGTGGAGTATAGTACAGTACCTGCTCAGTACTATTGTAGTCAGTCTGTGTACATGTATATGTACATATACATGTACATGTATTTAGCACTATAAGTAAACTTTAATACCTTGTTAATATATTGCATAGTAAATTCTACAAGATAATTCTTGAACTCTTCAAAACTCAATGTCTGCTCATTCTTAAAATCTTCAAATTCTTTTCTCAAAGCATCAAAATCATAATCATGACCAGGAGGTGTTGGTGTATAGGGAACAGTCACTATTTTGGTAGTGGTACTGGTGCTGGTAATGGTTGTTGTTGAATTTGAAATTGGAGGTGGGTCAGGTATATGAGGTACTAAATGAAGGAGTAATACATGGTTACAAATGTACAAGGAAGCTTCCTTATTGGTGCATGTTCAGCCATTTTATTACAACTAACATGTGCTAACATGTGTCGCAATGAACCATTTCTATTGCACCATGTGGGTGCTCAGTGGTGTTGCTCATTGAATACACTGATGTACATGTACACAAGCTCTACATACACATACATGTACATGTACATAATATAATACAATATAACACAAGTACATGCATCTACATACATGTACATGTACTGTACATGTACATACATTGTACATGTAGTTACATGTGTACATCTACATACATGTACATGCACATGTACATAGTTACATACTGTACCTGTAAGAGCTATAAATACAAGAAAACCCACTAGCAAAAGTGAACAAAGACTACGAAGTGATTTCTGTATAGAAACAATAATACATATACAATGTACATGTAATAAAACTAATAATATGAAAAGTACTACATGTACTACATGTAACTTGGGTTTTCAAGAATATCATAAAAATTAGTAAAAGACTACATGTATGTAATTAAAACAGTGATTTACAAGTACATATACATTGTACATGTATTCAATGAGGTGTGTCTCACACTGCCTATTTTCTCTTCCTAATGATATACATCATGTACATGTACATGTATTTATCTCAATAGCTACATGTACATGTAGCTAAGTTCACAAAGATTATGCACTTAATGAATAATGTTGTCTATGTCTAAACTGGGGTGCACATAAAAACCCAAGCTGACAGTACTGTTAATAACATACACATGTACAGTGTACACATGTACATGCATATTGTATGCTGTGATGCTTACTTGACATGTTCCATTGTAGTTTCGTCCTAATCTGTAAAGACGATAACATACATGATGTTATCAGAGATGTAGAAAGAAAGAAAGAAAGAAAGAAAGAAAGAAAGGCACCTGAAGCAATGGAAAAATGAGAGTTGCCTCAGGTGGGATGTACATACCGTACTTTCGGTATGTTTTGCGTGTCAGTAAGTAATGCGATTTTGTGATTTTGGGCTCCAGAGAAAAGTTTTGCTATTTTACTTTGTGTTTTGTAGTGATCATGGTATTTGTGTTCAACACACATATTAAGGGCAGATAATTTATACACATGTACAAATATAATACAAAATAGAGTTAGTCTTCTTCTGATTCCAAGTTAGCAAAAGGGTCTTCATCTCCTTCCAACTCTCTCCCTACAGCAATAGCACATGGGCCATTGATGCCTATTCGAGCGTGTTTAAATTTCTTTCGCACCACGCCCACTAACTGGAATAATTGCAAACACACATGGTTAAGCCCACACGTGCGTATGCAATTATTGCGTGATGTAATACATTGCGATTGTACATGTAGTTTTGCGATTCATAATCCCCTCGCAAAAGTCGCAAGACTTAAATACACGCAAAACATACCGAAAGTACGGTACATGTACATGTATGTATTAAAAGAATTGAACAAGTTATATTGATGATGTGACACATTATACATGTTGTAGTTTATGATTTGTAAATGAATATACATGTACATGTATTGTACTGTACATACCCACAAAGAATTGAAACATCACAGCAAAAGACTAAAGTAGCAGTGAGATAAAACAGAGCTCCAATTCGATACAGAAAGTAAAGTAGCGATGCAAATATCCTATAGATAAACGAAGGCCCTGGAATGGGACAGATTTATATATAATATTATGTACATGTACATGTACACGTACATGTACACGTACAATGTACATGTATTACCAAATACATGTACATGTACATGTACGTGTAATTGAAGATGTTCTGTATTGGTTATTAATACATGTAATAATATTATTATTTTGCTAACATACGTTTTGTTACAGGATGTCCACGGTACTTTGGAGGTGTAAGGATCTTTTCTTTGGTATGTATATTAAAATATGATGAGGACTGGATATCATTATCTGTAATAAACATTATTACATGTACATGTATACAATGTAGTTCACTGACACACACACACACATACCAGTCACAACACCTTCATCATCACTGACATCCAAACCTACATGTTAAGATAAAATCTCTTTAATATACATTTATGTACATGTAAATGTATAATTATTGTTCATTTACAGAGCCATTGCACAATGTACATGTACAGCCTAGAAAATGACTCCACCCCACCCCTCCCTCTTCTATAAGACTTAATATACATATACGTACCATACAGGTTGTCTTGCTCATGTAATGGGTATCTTTCTGTTGTACTTGTCACAAATAATCCATCTCCCTGTTTGGAGGCCAAATGATCTTCTGTGGTGTGAGAAAATGTACGTGTACATGCAAGTACATTTATAACCTGTTACAATGTTGTTGTTACATGTTGTTACATGTATATTTCAGATAGTAGAAGTTAGAAAGCAGTTTGGGTTCACATAATGATGCAAAGTCTTGAGTTGCGTTGTGATAAAATTCTGAAAACGGATTGGTCAAACACAACATACATGTAGCTGACACAATCAGATCGTCATGTTGATCACGTTGAGTTATGTTACGTCTGATGATGTTGGAGGTAGCGTATCGTGCACCGACACGACCCAAGCAACAAACCAGCCTTAACTTCATCTGGCATAGTGCCAGATGCTGTAACTATGGTAATATCATTCAAGTGTAATTAATTAATGGCGCACAGGCTACATGTATAAATGTAACATAATTTCGTGACTTCTTATATGAAGAAACAACCATACATGTAGTTATACAGTAGTTTAATAATTAAGTCACAATGACTTAGGGGGCAAACTGAAGCTTGTACGCTTAACGTCACACCCCTTAGCATCACTATGACGTTAAGCGTACAAATTTCAGTTTGGAGATGCCCCCTTACTAGAAGGGATTTAGTTAAATAAAACAACACTTGTGCTTGGTATAACTATACAAGTAATTCAGCAAGAGTGTGTGCACTTTTTTTTTAACTATAACAATATACATGTACATGTATAATTCTAAACATTGATACACAAGTACAGTTACTGTGGTAAGATTCTATATCACTATAGACAAACCTCTTGCATAATTGTGGTCGTGATATATCATTAAAATGTCCTCATCTGTGTCAAAACTACTTGGAACACTTTGTCCACTTTCATTTAACACAGTTGAAATGTCGTCAAAACTTTCATTGGTATATGTTCCCAATGTAGGTCGTGAATAGACCGCTGTTGCAAGAGGAAAACTATCTCGAGAACGGCCATATTTCTGGCTAAGCCTAGGACTACGTCTTGGGATTACAAGTTCTCGTACTTGATCAACACGCCTGCAAAATAAACAGTGTAGATATATATAATTATTACTTTATATATATATATAATTATAGTGCTATGAAAAAAAACCCTTGTCAGTTGTCAGAAATGAGGGGAAAATTTCAACACGTCCTAAATACGCTTTTCTGCTATATCAATTCATTAAACAAATCTATGGAAGCTTTAACACTTACTTCTTTTTCTTTCCTCTTGTCGTAGAATCAACAACTGAAGACATCTTTATTGAATACTCTTTTCAAAATGTTCTCTTGACACATGCGCGCTTATAGCGATGCTTGATCACGTGAGGTATTGTGAGCTCACGTGATTAATTACCCCAAACTGTGTAAAGAAACAAGTCTCTTTGTGGATTTGTTAATGTCCTGAGGGGACAACTGAAGACTCTAGACACTTTTAGGTAAGGGGTATGAATAACTTTAATATCTATTTAAAGTTAACCGTTGTTGATACCGCAGAAAACTGCTATATCTTTGTGTGGGAGGGAAATGGAGGCTGTTGGACTCTATCCTTTTGATGCTACAGGAGAGGATGAGTTATCTTTTGGCAAGGGCGCCATTATTAAGGTTAGTTTAGGTTTAACCCGAGGAAAGAAAATATGTATAATTATATGGCTTATTACCAATGACTGTGTTTATATATCAATAGAGGAGAGTGTATGCCTGTGATAATGGCCAGGCCTGTATACTATACTAGTGTATGAATTGCTATCATGACTTGGCTACAGAACATTAATTTTTGCTGTTCATTATGTAATCATTGAGACTTATGTTATTGCATTACTTTATAGATATGGTCATTACACTTGTATTGACAAATTGATGTATAATATATGTATTAAAAAATTGATGTACAGATTTACATATATAGTATACATGTAATTATCTTAGTCTATATGCAGCAGCTCTTTCTATTGGCTTCACGCACCAGACAAGGTTCTGAGAACTACATGTACATTGTTAGAGTAATAAATTGTTTTGGTAGTAGTTAGTTATTGGTGTTGGCTGAACTCAATAATTTATCATAGCTAACTCTTAATGTGTGGCTCATATCAAATGATAGACGTACATGTACATGTACTGTATACATGCATGTATTAACAAAAGCCAGTGAATATTGGAAGTGTAAAGAATAAATTTATCTCCCTGACCCTCCCTCATTGAGAATGCAGACTTTGTTTCTATGGAAATAACACCTTACACATATCTTGTGTGCTTTCATGTAATTAACAGTTTCTTTTAGGTGGCATTTCAGACTTCCCTGTTTCCTTTTTATAGAACACCCCTTTAATACACATGTACATGTATATACATTGTACATGTATGTTTTATAACATGTACAATGTACATTGTGACTATTGTACATGTACATGATCTAACATGTACATGTATTATTTTGTACATGTGCATTTACGATCATTATAGATTATGTTTATACAATACATTCTTGGATATACATGTGTACATGTGGACATGTTCTGACACTACAAACACATGCATGTACATGTACATGTACTGTTCATGTGTATCAACAGTACATGTACATGTACTTTATAAATTAGGTACATGTACGTGTATGTACAATACATACATACATGTACATGTATGTGCATGTTCTAACACATACATGTGTACATGTACATTGTATTGTAAAGGTGTATAATGTACATGTACATATACAGTTATAGTATAAATTCATGTGTATACAACAGTACATGTACATGTACTTTTTAAATTAGGTACATGTACGTGTATGTACAATACATACATACATGTACATTTGTACATGTATGTGCATGTTCTAACACATACATGTACACATTGTATTGTTAAGGTATACAAATAAATTCATGTACAGTACAAGTATCATTTCATCTCCATTTGGATACATTAGACAAGTGATGATACAATAATTAATTTTTAAACTGTTACATGTTAATCAGGATACACAGGTAGGAAATACATGACTTTGTGTTGTGTACATGTACATATAAAGGAAGCCAAAGTTTGACTACATCTGCTATATGTACACATGTGTGACCAACCCCTTTAATAAACCTTTGACCTCTATTACATACATTTATGTACATGTACATACATATTTGTGACCATGAATGTATATATTAGACTTATTAAAAACATTACATGTACTTATTTTTAATTTACAATCCCAATTTTCTGAATTCCTATGACTTGGCTTATATTGACATGTACATGTATATTTCCAAGTAAGTGGGCTACAATTACATGATCTAAGCAGGGTAGTAGTAACATTATCTAACGTGTGCAGCAGGTATCCTGTTTTAGAAGCCTAATAATAACAATGATATAAACCATTATGAATGGTGCTACATACTGGGCTGTAAACAATGTACATGTACATGAGTGCATATATATGTGTGTACATGTACTTTACATATTTACATGTAATTACATGCATTCAGAAGCAACTTAGACATTTTGGTTGTACACAGTGAAAATATAAGATGACAATGGTACATGTATGTGCAAGGAGTACATGGCTCAGCAGTTTATATGTCACACAGAGCCATCCCTATGATTGCTTTCCACGGGGTTTAATGTATATATATATGCTTGTGTCACATACGCAACTATGCATTATACATGTGTATATGTACATTGTAGTTAAGAAAATGCATCATTCTGTGGGGCCTTGTTTAATTAATAAGCGTGGACCATAATAGAATGTGTGCTCAAGCTCTACAGACCAGCAGGAAGAAAGCTTTATGTAGAAACTGGAATTAATAACTGTTCTATATTTCTAGAAGATCCTTTAAAAAGTAAGTAGGGCAGATAGTCAACTATGATAGGCTGTTGTGTTTCAGGCATGAGAAAACCAGCCATGATTAGTGGATGCTGGACACCACAAAACAATCATAGGGATACTTTTTTCTTGTTTAAATTAATTATTCATTACCATGTGGTCAATTATACATAAGTGTACATTTGATTACATGTTTTATAACAAATGTATAATTATATTTAGAAGTGCTACATCTCCTTGTACATTTAATAGAGTAATCATTCATGTGTATGTGAGTACAATGTACATGTACATGTATGTGAGTACAATGTACATGTACATGTACATGTATGTGAGTACAATGTACATGTACAAGTATGTGAGTACAATGTACATGTATGTGAGACCAATGTACAGGTACATGTACGTGTATGTGAGTACAATGTACATGTACAAGTATGTGAGTACAATGTACATGTATGTGAGTACAATGTACATGTACATTTTCCCTATATGAAGATTACTAACATTGATGATAGTAGTGATGTATTCAAAGTTCTCTAACTCTTATCTTACTTTTTTCTCATCTTACTCGTCCATTCTTATTCTTATCATCTTAGTTCTCTAACTCTTTTCTTCTTTCTCGACTTGTACATTTGCAAAATTATTGATGCAGTTTAACATTTTTGGTTTCTTCAGTATAGCTTGACCTTTGAACCATGACGTACATCACATATAGATATATGTACATGTAGTTATAGTCAGGGTTTCTTTCAGGGGGGGGGGGGGCATTTGCCCCCCCTTGGCTTTAGCTTCCCCACCCCCCCCTTTTAGATATACACTTGACAGATGTAAATTATGTTTGTGCAAAAACAGTCCCAGATTCCACCAAATTGTGTCTGATAAAAGGTCCAAAATCAAAATTTCCCGGGGGAGCATGCCCCCGCACCCCCCTACTTTGCTGCGTGTGTTTTACATGCAAATATGTACTTGCCCCCCCCCCCATAATTCATGCCATCTCTTGGGCAAAAAGCTGAAAGAAACCCTGATAGTGTAGCGATACAACACAACAGGATAGTTTCTATATGTGTACATGTATGTTTAGTTATGATTTTTAAAACTGCCTAAGTCTTTACATGAGTCATGTATGTTGTCATGACTTCACATAACATGTGTACACACACTGAATTACAATATAAACAAAGTTCAAATTCCATGTATCAACTGTGTTTCTAAATATAGTTTTGTTTTGAGTGAAGTGTTTATTGTTAATAAATTTAGTACATGTAGTTGCGCAATTCAGATAATTAGCTCAGCAATTACATATGGGATTGTTAAATATAGAACATATATTACTAGTTAGTTATATCATGCATGACAGCATGACAATGTACTGTACATGTAATTAGTAATTGCCCAATACTGTAATTCTGAGCTCAACAACAATCACTGTTTTCACTATAGTGCTGTTCAATGTACATGTACATGTACATGTATTACATATTATACATGTTTACATGTACAATGTACATGTGTACATGTATTACATGTTTACATGTACAATGTACATGTATTACATATTATACATGTTTACATGTACAATGTACATGTATTACATATTGTACATGTTTTACATATATATGTGTGTACATGTACAATGTACATGTATTATATATTATACCTGTTTACATGTACATGTTGTACATGTACATATTTTACATATATACATGTTTATATGTACATGTATTTACATTTGTGTACAATTACTTACAATATCAAAAGATTCTTTAAATATTGTTATCGTTATGTTAATTATGAGGCAGTATTTCCATAACAAGATAGTTTATGTAATCAAGTAACAATTAATTCCTCAGTTTAATTCCACGGCTAACACATCTCACAGTTTCAATACATGTACATGTATAGTAGTGTTAGATCAAGGACAAAGATATATATATACATACATGTATACGTGTACACGTATTTCTGTATTATTTATATATTTATATAATTAGTACATGCGTGATTTGATTAATTTTCATATGATAAACACTGTCTCATTTGAACTATCAACAAATGGTGAAAATATGTTGTTTGTTTTAGTAGTAAGACTGAGACCAATAGTCAATGTCAAATTTTTCCCAGCCCTTATATAAAGCATTTGAGAAATAATAATCTACTGTACATGTACAATGTATGTAGTCTCATTTTACTGATGTACAGTTTGTATGTATTAGTGTTGTTTTAGTTAGCTATAACTGAAACCCTTTTAGTAAGGCATGGCATTGTGACTTTTAGTAAACTAAAAAATTACATGTACAAGTCTATTGCAATAACTACAGGTATACATGTAAAACGTTTTTAGTATAAGCCTAACATTATTTTAGTTAATAAACTATAACTTTGTCAGAAACTAGTCATACTATACATGTACATGTACTAAAAATGGTAATTTTGTCAAACTAAAACAACACTAATACATGTATGTATGCAATTCATATATTGTAATACTAGTCTACTATTCCTGTATTACAAGGTATTGTAATACAATTGTATGGTACGACAATATACATGTAATTATTTTTGACACACAACCTGGGGTTTTCACATATCCATTTTCAATCTGTTTCTTCTTCCCGTACATCAAAAATTACACTCTCATCATTTGTTAACGCACATCAAAATTTGTTTCATCATCATTATAATGCTGTGTAAAGTTGTGTAGTAGTGCTGTTTTAGTATGACAATAATGACCACTTTAGCTATGGTTGTGGTATGACAATTTCTAACTAAAAGTGTCAGTAATTGACCATTTTTTGACAGTTATAGTTATTACAGTAGACTTGTACATGTAGTTTAGTTACTAAAGTCACAATGCCTTACTAAAAGGGGTTATAGTTATAGTTAACACGTGTGTGTGTGTGTGTGTGTGTGTGTGTGTGTGTGTGTGTGTGTGTGTGTGTGTGTGTGTGTGTGTGTGTGTGTGTTATATGATGAAATACACTCTGAGTTAAGGACAACTCCATACAGGGAAACACTGCATGTACATGTACATAATTATATGTATTCATTTGATGTATTGTTGATCTCTTACTCGTCTCCTGTATATATTATAGATATTAAATATAGAAGAAGACCCAAACTGGTTTAGAGCAGAGTTCAATGGTAGAGAAGGACTTGTACCAAAGAATTATGTCCAGTTGAAAGAAGCAATGTAGGTAGAGGTTTACAAGTTTGTACATGTCGTGAGTATACAGATGTACATGTATATGTACATGCATGTGTATTAGTGTTGTTTAGTGAAGGGTTGACTCCATGCACAGTTTACAGGTAGAAAGAACTAAAATAGTCACCTCAGAGGTGTCAATACCTAATCAACCCTTCGATGAAGACTACAAGAATGTTTGACCATGAAGGATGGTCAGTTGCGTTTATGAATCCACAGTACATACATACATGTACATACATATGTACATGTACATATGGCTACAGAGAATTAAAATTCTGGTTATGCATTCATTGTTAGTTTGATGTAATTTTCATGTTAAAAGGTTTGCTGCTAAAGCGGATAATCATTTTACTTTGTATTTGCAAGGAAGCTGTTGAAATTTGAAGTTTAGTTTCCTTTACAAACTACATATGTATACATGTACATGTACACTGTATACATGTACATGTACACTGTATAATTACGGGTTTGAGATTGTTTAAGATTTGATCAAAAGACGTTCACAATAATTAAACAATTTCCTGTGTTATTTTTTAATTTGTTCACCACTATCCTTGTATATATATGTACATGTACGTGTATGTGTATATTATGGCTGAGATGACGGTTGGAAAACCACATTCAAAGTTTCTCCTGTGTTTTTATCAATGTTGCTTTTATGTTGATTGATTATAGAAAGCCTCCAAAACTGGATTATTATTTTATAACAAGTACATTGTAGTCTTGCTCTGCTACTTGGCTTTAGCATCACTGAGTGGGTGTGGCAGCGAAGTTTCAAAGGGAGAGGTTTAGCTTCAAATGTATGTCAAACAAACTTTGAACCTTTTTCCTGGCATTAATGTACGTGTGTGTGTGTGTGTGTGTGTGTGTGTGTGTGTGTTAATACCTTATTTCTCCATTTCTAGATGGTTTGTAAATAATCTTTCTCGTGGTGAGGCTGAAAGCAAGCTTCTCAAACAACCTCATGATGGTGCTTTCTTGGTTAGAAAGAGTGAAAGTTCTCCTGGCGATTTCTCTCTCTCTGTAAAGTCAGTATTTTATTTGCATTTATAGTTTAATGTCATAAGGTTAATACATAATTATACTGTAACTCAATAATGAAGCTGAAATTTGACATATACAAAAAAACTTTTTTAAAAATGGGAAGGATAATTATATGAAAATAGTGAAGGTAACAAGTTATATAGAGAAAAAAGTATCCCTATGACTGCTTTGTGATGTCCAGCATTCAGTAATCATGGCATGCCTGAAACACAATAGCCTACTATAGTTATTATTTCGATTATCTACTCTCCTTACCTTTTAAGGACCTTGTAGAACTTTAGAAATATATTTCAGGAAGAATAGCCAGCTATTATTTCCAGTTTCTACATAAGCTAGTAAAGCTACAAGCAGCTTTCTTTCTGCTGCTCTGTATTAGTCTGTAGATCGCGTTCTATTATGTGCCACGCCCATTAATTGACAGGGCCCAAAGAATAATGTAACTTACTTAACTACGTATACAACGCATACTCGTGTACATGTAAGTGACACAAGAATATAAATATATATATATGTAAACATACATCGAACCCGTAGGAAAGCAATTATAGGGATGGGCCCTATGGGCCATAAAAGGATTTTCAGTCATTCCAAAGTAAAATTATGAACAATTTTCTGAGATCAAGGTGAACGACCTTTAGTATTATGCACATCAAACTACATGTATTTTATACATGATAACGTGAGATGGAAAGAAAGAAAGACAGACACCTGAGGCAAATGACAAAATGAAAAATGAGTTGCCTCAGGTGGGATGTACATGTACATGTACTTTCAAAATACATGTACATGTACATGAATATTTTTTGTGTACCATAGATTTCAGAATGCTGTTCAACATTTTAAAGTGTTACGAGATGGAGCTGGAAAATATTTCTTATGGCTAGTAAAATTCAATTCATTGAATGAGTTAATAGAATATCATCGTTCATCAACTGTTAGTCGAGGACAAAACATATTGCTAAAAGATATGGTCACTGAACCTGCTCCAGAACAAAAAGCAACAGTAAGTCATCACAGTAATACATTATACATGTAATGTATAATGTACATGTACATCATGTACATGTACATATAGCACCTTATACATGTACACCAGTGTTTATGATATGCTCATATGGCACACCATTGGCCCAAAGAGCTTCTTATTTGGCACTGCACAGTTCTCTCTTTGGGACAGTGGTGCAGTTAATTATGATTATATTGTCACTAACAGCATTAACTCTTAATTAATTGGCTCAAAATGTATTAACAATGGGGCACACACTAACCATTGTTGAGCCAATTTGGCCCATGCTTCAAAAACTCTGATGTACACGTACATGTACATCTATACCCTGTACATGTACATATTCTGAACAGCTATTACCACATTATGTACATGTACATATAGCACCTGCATTGTACATGTACAATGTACATGCTTCAACATACTGTACAATATAGTGTTGTTTTAGTATGACAATAATGACTAGTGATGTACCAATAAGATATTTTACTGATATTCCAATAACCCAACAACTACTTTAAATACATGTACATGTACTGATAACTGATACTATTATATCTACCTTCTGGTTTCTGATTCTTTCAATAAAAATGAGCATTTTCTCAATAATTATGATTATCGTAAAAGCAATTTATGATGTTATAATCACAAGAATTGACATTATACTGTAGTACACTTTTTACAATATTGGGTTACATCTTTCAGAAATAAGTAACTGATAATGATACTAAAAATAATGGCCAATAAGGACCGATTATTGGTTCATCACTAATAATGACCAGTTAATATTTATAGTGTGACTAGTTTATCACAATTTTAGTTTAGTTATACATGTAGTTCAATTATATTAGGCTTACTAAAAGGGTTTTAGTTTTAGTTAACTAGTACCTATTATTGGTCAATTTTCATTTTAGTTAGTTATAGTTATTGCAATAGACTTGTAATTTAGTTATAGTTTAGTTAACTAAAATTCACAATGCCTTACTAAAAGGGGTTTTAGCTATACTTATAGTTAACTTAAAACAACACTCTGTACTGTACACGTAGATTGTAGTTACAATATATTTTAACTTTTAAGTTTTGGGATGCAAATTAGGTGATGATTACAATGGTATGTTGTAATGTCAAAAATTTCAATTATCAGTTTGTGAGTACAAATCATTCCTGGCTAGTACTAATAGTTGTAACCTAAGTCTTTTGTCCCAGGTGGATTACAATGTACATGTACATGTACTACATGTACATTCATATCTGTACTTGTGACTATTGTCTAGTGTTATTTTCTATTACTGTACATACATGTACATTACATATACCGTATTTCCTCGATTAATACCCGCGGGTACTATTGATTTCAACCACTGGGAAGATGCAACTTCTATTCAAGGGCGGCAACTATTGGAGGGCGGGGTTTATTTTTTTCGTTCAGATTGCTAATCCAGACCACCAACTCTTCCTCCATATCAGGATTATTCACCTTGCGTCCTCCACCTAGAAGTCTCTTCTTTTTATCTGGAAGCATTTGCAAACTGTCCTTTTTTTCCTCCATTCTCTCACACTCTTTTCGTCAACAAAAAACTTCTTTGCTGTGCCTCCGTTGATAGATTTTTCAGCGAAAGCTACAACTTTTAGCTTAAACGCTGCATCGAATGATCATTTCTTTCCTACACAACAGTCACCACTTCCTTCTGCCATCGTACAGTCAACTTGCACTATAACACCTCCTGCAAGTGGGTTTTATTCGAGGGCGGATACAATTTCAATCAACAAAGACTACCATGCAGGTTTTATTCGAGGGTGGGTACTAATCGAGGAAATACGGTACATGTCTATACTTGTAAGGAACCCGATACCAGATGGTAGATGTAATATTATTGGATGAGTATTAGTCATTGGTAGATATCTAAAGTTCTGTTTTAACACACTTTCACTAAACCTCTATAAGCTTTGTCTTTTATTACCCCTCACCTGTAGATGTAATATTGGATGAGTACTAGTCATTGGTAGATATATAAAGTTCTGTTTTAACTCGATAAGGTTCACTTTAGGTGGAGTGGAAGGTTACTGTAATTTCTTAGTTTGGTTATATTGTGTATGTGTATAAGTGTTTTGATAAGCTTATATGGTACACCATTGGCCCAAAGAGCTTCTTATTTGCCACAGCAAAGTTCTCTCTTTGGGCCAGATGGCGCAAGTAGTTGTGATTGTATTGTCACTAACAGCATTAACTCTTTGTTAATTGGCTCGAGATGTATTTCCAATGGCACACACACTAACTATTTATTGTTGAGCCAATTTGGCCCATGCTTTAAAACGTATCAGTCATATTCTTTCATTTTTTTGTGGAGGGGTCTTTGTCAATTAACATGCATCAACATGAATTGAAATTAATGTACAAATATCCCTGTAGGTAGTAGCGTTGTATGACTTTAATCCCGAAGAGAAAGGTGAACTGGTAATGAAGAAAGGTGATAAGATTGTTGTAACAGATCAAAGCGACCAGAACTGGTGGACAGGTATTAATCAACGTACCAAATTGGAAGGTCTGTTTCCAGTTCCATATGTCAAGAAACAATGATGAGTGTGTATTGTAGTAGGTGGTGATAGTTATTTTCTCTCTGCTTTATTTTGTCGTTATTTTTCTTTTTTTTTTGCTTTCTGGAACCAAAATGCCATCAAAATGCATTTTTTTGTTATTCAAATACCATATTACTATTACATGTTTTTGTCATCTTGTATGTATTTGTGTATGTTAGTATGTGTTAATCACTTTTTCTTTAGAATTCATCAAACGTACCTGTTATGTATGACATCGTTATTTTGTATTCTCTTTTGTTGATGCGTTTAATAATGTTTACTTGAAATTATTGTTATAAAATTAAATTAATTATTAGTTGTTTTTTTTAATGTTAAAATTTAATATTGTTGTCTAATAAAAAATTATAACAAATTATTTATTAAATTTTGTTAATTATTGCGCATGCGCGAATGTTGTCTAGCAACGTAAATTAGGCACGCCCATTCTAAATTAAGTGCGTTTTGTAGTTGATCACTGGCGCGAAGGATAAAACCTTACACAGAGAGTAATAATGGCTGGTATGCGTGGTTCAGGGCGATCAGAAGGAGGACTCTTACCAAATTCAGGGAGCTTACAATATTCTAATTCGGCACTAGGAGTCAGTGATCTTTCACAGGGAATTACCAATCCACTACAGCTTCTCAATATGACCTCTTCTGTTCCAATGATGAGTGGATTAGGAGGTGAACCAACACTTGGACAACAGGTTTGTAAAACCAGTAAGACAATGATAGGATCCCCTTGTTGACTTGATCTGAAAGAAGTCTTAAAGTAAATATTTTCTTGACTAATGGAGTATGCAAGACTCAGTGTATCAGTTGATCACATCAGCGTCCCCATAATAATGACAATCCCAAATTGATTTTATATTGTATAATTACTAATCTGTTGTATATTAGAAATGTCCTGAAATTTGTTTGTTTCCCTTTGGAACTAAATTAAAAGTGTGGATAACTCCAAACTGTTTTCAGAAAATTAATGTATCTTGACTATGTTTTGATGGAGGGGATTGTGTTATGACAAGACCTGATGATATCTGTGTCATTGCTTAATTCAGAGTTACTAAACTAGTGTGAAGTTGCCACAAAAGCAATGAAGTGTATGTACATAATATGGCATTCAATCAATGAAGGTTACCTCGCATCATCTGCATACATACAGTTTTATACATATATACGTACATTCATTCATACATATGTACATTCATACACATGTACATTCATACAGTATATCATATATACAGGTCGTCTCTCAATCTCTTGTTGGGTCTACTCCACCACACGGTTTCAGAAAAGTTTTGGTAAAGCCCATTGCACCAAAACAAAACTTACCAACTGGAATTCAAACTGTTGGATCTGTTACTGGATTTGGACAAGTTCCTCATACTAGCTTACCAACTAGTAAGTACATGTAACTATGAAAACCAAAGTAGAATCACATCCATTTAAAATATAATGCAAGGTGCTAACTATAACTAAAACCCCTTTTAGTAAGACGTTTTGACTTTTAGTTACATGTAACTGAACTATAACTAAGTTACAGGTCTACTGTAATTGGCCAATAATGGATACTTTTAGTTAGTTAACTAAAACTAAAACCCTTTTAGTAAATATTATTATAGTTAATTAAACAATAACTATACTAAACGTTTGAGAAGCTAGGCATACTGTGACTATAACTAAAAGTGGTCGCTATAGTCATACTAAAACAACACTTATGGATAAGGTTTCTTGTACACATGTGTAATGCAATTATCCCAGAAAAGTGTGTGTTGTATTAGCACACACACACACAGTAAAACTATGAATTTGTAATAATGTAAACTCACTACAGGGTTGGGATGATTACAATTCCATTACATAAAAATTTTTTCTTGGAGACAGGATATGAACAATACATAATAATTTTAGCATATCATAAGCTAGCTTATTCATAATCTGTTATTGACAAATAACATGTGTACTGAAAATGTAAATGAGCCCAGCTGCTTGTGAAATTATGAATAGTCCTCAATCATTACAGAGATGATTACAGAGCATGATTGCGATTATGACTACACAAAATTTTTAAAGTATGCTCATGATTAGTAATCAATTACTATTACAATCGTAATTGGCCCCGAGATTAAAGCTCACCAATGTGATTCCACTTTTGTGTTAAAGGATATAAGTCATCTCTTTCTCTGTATCTCTCTCTCTCTCTGTCTCTCTCTCTCTCAGACTCATTACAAACAGGAGCACAATCTCTACTCAGTCAACAACCTACTATCCAATCTCCTCTTACTTCACCAGTGTCCAGTCTATCTCATCTCGCTAATTTTCCTATTCTTAATGTAAGTTTATAAACAAAGAAACCTAATGACATTGAACAGAGCACACAAACTTTCCAAATCCAATATACTTGTGTAGACAGTAAGTACATGTAGGAATGTATGATACGGCCAGATGAATTAGTATTTAATATTACTAAACATGGTAACAATACAGTGTCATCTGTTTTAGATTTGTTGGAATACGAATTGAAATGCTTATAAAATGAGACGGTGAAGGTCACCATGACCTCAGAAAAATGTTCATAACTTTAGTTTGGAATGACCGCTTCTTACCTTCACATTTTCATATACAGTATGTGTCAATCAAAAGTCACCATACAGTAACAGTAATTATTGTCTCACTACTGTGGTGCTGAATTGACAAGTACATGTATATCAATTACTGTTAAAACTACTGTTGAAGTACTGTAGTGTGGAAATCAATCAACTGTATTTCATTGACATGTACTGTACAATGTAGTGAATGTACATGTACATGTTGTACTTTTCCTTTTTTTTGTGTGTGTCAAATTTCAATCCATTACTTCATGATTGAGTTACAGTGTAATCATTTACAAGTACATGTATTAACCTAATGACATTAGTCATCATGAATGTAAACAGACTTTAAATACACTCATGTACAATGTACAATGTACATGTACAATGTAACCTAGCCTGATAAAATTGCTTTTAGGTGTAAAATTATAAAAGCAATCTTTGTTTCAAATATTGATATTTGGACTATACAATATACATGTACTTTGATCAATATACATGTATATGTACTTCGATCAATATACATGTACATGTACTTCGATCAATATACATGATGTTATCGGAGATGTAGAAAGAAAGACACCTGAGGCAATGGAAAAATGAAAATGAGAGTTGCCTCAGGTGGGATTCGAACCCATGTACATGTACATGTACTTCGATCAATATACATGTACAATGTACATGTACTTTGATCAATATACATGTACATTGTATATAATTCATCAAGCCTCAGACTTTCATCAGACAATGTCTTGTTGTCTAGATATTAGTATTACTGTCTTTCTATTATAATTTTAATTATCTCAAATACTTGTACAATGTGAAGCTACAATGTATTTTCATCAATTACCAATGAGTGTTTGTTATGTGTAGGGCAAGCTTTGGTTAGTTGTAATCCTCTTGATATTGTTTCATCTAGGCACCACCAATATCTTCTCCTCATGGATACCATGTAAGAGATCAAAGCTCACACCTTAAAATGATAGCCCCGGTATCTGTTCCTCCTCTTAATCAAAACTCTATGAATATAAAGACTACCAGCATTAGAAGGTACATTGTTAATATACATGTACATGTATATATACATTGTATTATGTACATGTATAATGTGTATATTAATTATGGGGCAGGCCTGAGCATGTCCCACAATAATATATGGTGGAGTCACTAACTAATGAAATAATTTGTGGTTCTGGACCCTACTGGGAATGGCTGGAGTATCTGTTTACATTGTACATGTACATGTATAAACATGTACATATACCAAATAGACCTATGCGCAATATTGCACTAGACAGGGTTTCATGTGGGATTTTTATGGCCCGTACGGCCATCCCTATCTATGATTGGTTTCCCACGGGTTCGAACTATATATATAAATGTTTGTGTCACTTACGCGAGTATGCGTTGTATACGTAACTAAGGAAGTTATGCCATTCTCGGTGGCCCGGTCAATTAATGGGCGTGGGCACATAAAAGAATGCACGCTCAAGCTCTACAGATCAGCAGAAAGAGAAAGCTGTGTAGCTTACGTAGAAAACTAATAGCTAGCTATTCTACTTGAAATATATTCCTGTTCTACAAGGTTCTTTAAAAGGTAAACAGAGTAGGTAATCACTATAACAGGCTGATGTGTTTCAAGCATGTATGATTACTGAATGCTGGACACCACAAAGCAGTCATAGGGATACCTTTTTCTCTATATATCTTGTTTTTGTTAGGAAGGGGAAAGAATTGATCAAGTGAAGTACACTGCTCCTTGGTGGGGTGTGTGTGTCCCCCCATTTTAAATTTAGCCCCTCTGAGGTTGCTCCTGGTGGCGTCTGGCATCCCTGCAGGCTTGTAGCTGAGATGCTGTTGCATGTGCTTGGTCTTAAATTTAAGGTAGAGGGATACTCCCCCACAATATGATAGCAAGTGTATCCTGATACCAATGACTTACATGATAATAATTGTTATTTCACAAAACAACCTATTGTGGACAAGATTCTAGGAACCATATTAGTGTTAGTGTTGATTACTATTCCGTTACTTGTATTTTTTCACTTTTAGTCGCTCTCAGTCTAGATCAGGTCCTGTATCATCAAGGTATTATTTATTCTTCTTGTCATGTGACTGTCATGTGATTCCTATAGCATGTGTAATCAAATGATGTTTTTCATTCCTCCAGTAACTCTTCGCCTGGTAGTAGTTCGGCTAATAAACCAAGGAAACCTTGTAATTGTAAAAACTCGCAATGTCTTAAATTGTAAGTCAAAATGACGATGGACTGTTAATAGTACAATGTACATGTACATGTACATGTATATGGGCTGTTAATAGTACAATGTATACAAGCTTTATTACATGTACTGTATGTACATGTACATGTATAATACACTTGTATGTAATATACAGTATGTAATGTAGTTTAATGTCATAAGATTACTACACTATTATATGCATGTAAAAAGATCATTGGTCATTCCAAACTAAACTTATGAACATTTCTCTGAGGTCATGGTAAATGTGTGTACATGTATACATGTACATGTATAAACAATTAAGATTGCACTTGTACATGTCAGACAGATTGGCTAGACAACTTGTCAATTTACATAATCAAACAGATTATTCATTATAGATACTGTGACTGTTTTGCTAATGGAGAATTTTGTCGAGATAGTTGTAACTGTCAAAATTGTAAGAATAGTTTACAATACGAAGAAGAAAGGGCAAGAGCTGTCAAGGTCAGTCTACAGTCTACACACGCACACACACACACACACACACAGGACTAGCCATCGTCTCATACGGAAGGGTTGTTTAAAACCC